>VZTD01005870.1:62669-72707 GCA_013397725.1 Rhagologus leucostigma
CCTCGGCGGTTTTAAAGGTTTTCAGAATAAGTGACTAAAATGGCTTAATTCTGACCCTTTTATCAACGGGCACCTCAATGTTCTTGCTACAAAGCGGTGGGGCTGTGTTCCACTTACTGCTTGCGGTGACGAATATCATGTATTATTTTTAATTGCAGTGCCCCTTTCTGCGCACAGCTGTAGATAAATCGAGTACCTCGACTCTGCGTGCGAAACGGCTTTCACACCTAGTGAAAGAACCTTGTTTCGAGACAACAAGGCCAGCAGGAAAGGCCCCCACCCTGGTTCCCGCCGCTTCGTCGAGGGGAACAGGGAGCCGGGGAGGGAGGGAGGGGGGAGCCGCCGCCGCCCGGGACCGCACTGGGAGCCCAGAGCCCTTCCCTCCGCCGCGTCTCCCGGGCCGGAGCCGTGGAGATCACTGTCCATTCCTGTCTGGGTGCTGGGGAAGGCTTTCAGGGCTCTCTTCTCCTGGATGTGGCAGGAAAACCCGGGGAGATGTTTCTTGCTGCGAGAGGTCGTTGTGGGAGAGAGCTGGGAACGGCGGGACGTGGGGCACGGCAGAGTCGCACTTCTCCTCCCCAGTGCTTTAGAGCCGGGCTTCTCCTCATCCTCCCCCCGTTCCCTATCACGGATGTTAGGCAATATCAAATCCGATATGCAATTAGCTATCCTGCCTCCGCCCCCATGCCCGCAGCACAGGGAGTTAATTCTTTCTCACTTAAACCCACCCCTCCCAAAAGAACGCCAACAAAAACTAAAGAAAACAAAACACCAACGAAAAACAACCGAACAAAAAACATCACCGACCATTCCCTGGGACGGTTGTCGCCACTGCCGCACACCATGAAGGAAATACCTGTTTATGCACACATCGAAACCTGCCGGGAAACCCCCCACATGGTTGTCTTCTTACTGCTCTGTCCAGGAAATAAAATAAACCATCAGAACAGGTCGCAATCTTCCAGTGAAATGTTTTCCACAGGTCAAAATAAATACGTTCTCTTGGAAGCATTTTTCGGGAGTAGCTCCGTTCCATGCGTGTCCACGCTGAGCTGTGGCGGGGCCGCTCCGTTTCTCTTGGCATCGTGGCAACCTCTCGCCTTCCCTTTTGAAACCACTTTCCTCGCCATTTACCTGCCTGGCCGAAATGTCTAAGAACACGTACAAATAATAATAATAATAATACTAATAAACCCCAAAACAACGACATTCACAATCTTAGCTAAGCAAACCGCTTCCCTCCATCCGAACTAAAAATGTTTTCACTCTCTGCTTTCGTGTGAAAGGTCAAAATTCGGGGATTTTGTTCCTGCTTGGAATGAAAGTAGATTTAAAACGTTAAAATAATATCTTTCAGAGCGAGTCTGACCAGTTCTGTAAATGCAAGCCCTACTAGATTGGAAAATCAAATCAAAACAACCACATCACAGAATGAGAGATTTCAGAGTTAGCAGCTCGGGGTAATTAGATAGCCTATTAATAGCCTTGCTCCTAGCTGCTATCAAAAGTAAGTGGATGGCTCCTGCCTCGGGAAGGTATGAGCAAGCATGCCACGGGAGGTAGGATGGAGACTGAGGAGATGGGGAGAGGTTTCCAACGAGACGTGTGGGGCCCCATGGACAGGCAAAATGCGTGAGCCCCCCTTGGCTTTGCCTGTCATCCCCGCAGACGCCGGCTTTTCCCTCCTTTTGATAGATGGAGGTGTCGGAGGGAGCCGCGGAGGCAGGTCCCAGCCCGGTGGGTCCCATCCCCAGCGGCCCGAAGATAAGCGATGAGGCTAATTCACCTCCGGGGAGGCGACGCCTTCCTTCCCTTTTGCTTTTCTTACCCTCGGTGTTAATGGCTTCGCGGACACAGCCCTCTATTTGCAGTTAAAAGTATAAATATATACGCTCGCCGTGGGAATACCGCAATTTCCATTTCGTTCGTGTAATCACTGCCGGTGTTTATCCATTTCGCCTAAGCCTCCACGACCAAAGAGGGCGTGCAAATAATCCAGTTTTCGATTTCTTTGGGAAAAGGTTGGGTTTATGCATCCGTTATTGCTGCTCACGTTGAATTTATAATTCAATAGTAAAGGACTCCAGTATGTGCAAACAGCAACAAGAACAATTAAAAAGCTGATCATCCCCAAACGAGATGGCTATAATATATTGTTCCCCTGCTGTTACTGATTGATTTTAAGAGGTTACAGATGACTGAACTTTAAGGAGTCAAACGACTTTCTTTTAATTCCAATTAGATGAGCAAGAAGTAGCGTAGTCCAGTATACATAAGTTTTTTTCTTGCTGTAATTTCTTACATTTTTTACATGCACACATTGTAATAATTTCTTGATGTATCTTTCTTGATGTTTTCTTGATGTATCTTTCTCGATGGACAAAATAGTTATAGTATTAAAGATGGAACAGAGCAACAGAGGAGAAAGTAGTAATCCTAATGTTACTGACGTTCAAGATTTTATTTTTTCTATTCTTAATAGGGATAGAGTCAGCAGCCTTTTTCTGAAGTAACCAATCCTCAGAATAAATCAATGTGATGTATAGAGTGACTACTGTTTCCAAGGGCTAAAAAAAAAAAAAAAAAGGACCTATGCACTTTCAATTGACTCTGAAGAAAATACCATGCAACAGTGTTACAGGATAACTTCAGAGAGCTGCTGGTAACATCCCTCAGTAACCAGGATGGTATCTGGGTGATGCATTTAGCATTTGTCAATGACAATCAAACATAAGTTTAGCAGCACACAACTTTAATATTCACCTCTGAAATAATAACCCAAAACCCTCCAACAACACAGTTTGAGTATAAATTTACATAGGTTATTTGCTTTGCAGCAGCGCATTTTCATTGTAACGTTGCTGTAGGTTGTTTTTTCTGATAGGGTGTGTGAAACAGAGCTTACATAGAAGCACTGCTTCTGTGTCTCTGCTCATTTATCCAGATCCTAAAAAGGTCTAAGGCTACTCATTCGGCTGAAATTTGTCCTTTTTCGCTATGACTTAAGCATGAAGAGCCGGTGCCACAGACGTCCATGGGAATACTCCTTGAAGAAACAAACCTTGCTAGTGGATCACTTCTGAGGTTACCAGCAAGAATTGCTGCTTGGCCTTCCAAGTCATGGTTTCAGCTTAACTAAACCAGCTTTGGGCAGATTCTTATACAAACTCCAGATGAATATTCGGTCAGCTAATGCAGAGCTTTCTGCTGTCAGAGCTTGGAAGCTGTTGGTCCCAAACAAGCCCAATCGGCACTAACTCAGCAACTACCATAGCTCCTGTAATGAATTTAACAGTGAACGCAATGCAGGTGATATCTGCGATTTATGTCAGGCTCTGTCAGGTTTAACAGCACCTCTTTATGAGACAGATGCCATGCAGTTGGACACTAAAGATGGCAGATCCAGCTCCATGGCCAGCACGCCCTTATAAACTTGCATTGCCCTTACTTCTGGGGGCCAGTGATCTCAGCAGAAAGGACAGCCACGAGCATTGACATCAGTGGCATCCCATGGCGTTACAGATAAATCCAACAGACGTGGGACTGTCAGAGCCTGGGAGTGTCGGGAGATGAAAATTCAGCAGTGCTTAGCTGGCTGGAGGGCTTTTCCCTGGCTATTTTCAGCTTTCCCCCAAATGCCCCATAGGCACCCTATGCAGTGCCGCTCCCCACAGACCACCCGCTGGGCTGTAGGGACACAGCTTTACGTACCACTACTTAAATCAAAGTATTTCAGCTCCTACACTAAGCAAAACTTCTTCCCTCCAAAAAATCTCGTATCAATCAAAACATTTCATTTTATCCAAGACAAAGATTTTTGTGCTGTTTTTGAAGTATTTAACTGTTTAAAGAAAATCAACTGGGAATCAAATATGCAACAAGGTTCATCTCAAGAGGGCAGAAAAATGTGTTTTGTATTTCTTTTTTCTCTTTCAGTTGAGTAACATACTCACATTTGGGGTGGTAGGAAAGGTCTGTCGCGCCTGGATGAGAAGGCAAAACCACAGCACCTCATCCCTTCTCAGCCACCAGAAACTACAGCAAAACCTTTTGTTTTCTCCTGGGTCCTCAGGGCACAGAGAAAGCAACAACCCCTGAACTAGTTGAAACTGCTGCCTGTGCTCTGGGTTGAAGGTTTTAAACTTTTTTTTTTAAAGGTAAGGGCTCACATGAATATGCTCCAAGACATTTCACTCATGGAATTGGAGAGGGATGTAATTCAGCCAGAAACCAGAATTTATGCTACATTCTTATTTTAGTTCCTACTGCCTAGGAGAATAGTTACTGCTCAAATCACAAACTGTGTCCATGACCTGTGCTAAGTTTTCAAATCCATTTGGTTTTGGTTTTGATAACTTCAACAGAATTGTTGAATGACATTTCCTTTAGCAGGAGTTTTCCAAACAAATTTACTTCATTTCTGCTTGCAAGAACTGGAAAAATGTATTTTCCTTGTGCCTGCTTGGAACTACATGTACCTCTGAGGTCCAGAAGGTGACATATCTTTCACAAGTGTTTCCTCTAATAAGCGTAGAGAGGAGAAACTAATGGTTGTGAGCTGTAGCTACCAGAACATTAAAAATACTCTGTACTGAAATATGTTAACTGTCACTCGGCATTCGGACTTGTGGAGCATGGAGCTGACTAGGTTGAGCCTATGGAGAGAATTGGAAAGCAAACTTTTCAGCTGGAAAAGGAGACAACCTGAATTTAATGGCGTTGGAGCAAATGAGCAGGAACAAACCTGGAAGAGCTCGGCTGAATGCTAAACGTGAGTATTTAAGCTGAGTTCTTCACGTCGTCTGGGCTTTTTGGATACAGCCAGCATTATTACAGCAGAAGTGGAAAATGTTGGGCATTTTATTGTGACTGAGAGTAGAACTGGGGAGAAATGCTAAGTGGATGGGAAGGGGGGAGACAAACCCACTCAGAGCTCTGTGACTGTTTTTAAGAGAACAGAAAAAATACAAGTTTGGGTTCAGCAAGTCAGTGCAGAAGGACAGAGCTGCCGTAGCAAGGAGAAGTGCCCTTGCTCAGGTGCAATGCAAGGAGAGAAGGACCCACCCATCTCCTTGCTGCCTGGAAGACGGGGTGTACACCTCAGTCCCCACATCCCAGGATGGCAGCAGAGCCCAGGAGGAAACAGGCTTCCCAAATGTGCTCTTCCCCAGCACATGGAAGAAGCGCTGTTTTGGGTCCATACCACCAAAGCAAGCACAGAGCTCCAGCAAACAACTCCATGGGGTTGTTTCAAAGGTTCTGGATGCTCATGGGCTGTCTTGAACCAACCCAATTCTTTGCATAAAAGTAGAATCCAGCACACTTGGAATGACACTTTAGTAAGAGGAATAACAATGCACATCCTTTATGGTATTCAGCATTATGATACCACCCCATATCTATCAGTCTGAATGTCAAAAATACAGTTTAATAGATTAAATGATTTTATCAGTCCTCTCTTTGGAAGGCAAAAATCTGCTGTACAAAGCTCAAGAAGTAAATAAAATCTAGTGATGAAGGACTAAAACTGATGGGAATTTTGCTGGAGAAAGGCCTGCTCAAGTTGACCTGTTTAATTAAAATGCAATAAAATGCAATTTCCTTTACATCATTACACTCTAATGTCAACTGTAGGATCACAAACTTGTTGAAAGCTGAGCAAAATAGTTCATCTGTGGTTACCTCTTGGTAATAAAAAAATGTAAAAAGATGCTTTTAAGGAAACATGTTAATAATTAAAAATAAATTTGGTTGTCTAAATGAAGAGCACTGATGGTACTAAAAATGACATTGACTTAATTATTTTTGTGGATGTCAGTTATTCATTTGGGGGCCATCAAACTATAAACTGGGGTACTTTATTGACTGCAATATACACTGGATATGTGCCATATTATTCAAGAAAAACAATACACTGCAAAAACAATACAGAGAAGAGGTAATTTGTACAGAGTTCATGAGACAATTATACAATCTAATTACAAACCTGACTCACTATGCCCTTGGTTCTGTTTATTAGAAGAGAATTGAAGGACGTACTAAACATACTCAGAGTCTAGGAATTTAAATTTAAATCCTGCCTGTACACCCAAGGGAATTGGTGTGATCTGGCACATAGATCATACGTCCTAAAAGAAGGATGTCTTGATGTGGGACTCAGGATACTACTTCATTTTCCTTGGAAATTAAACTGCTGCCCCATTTTCCTGAGAAGTGCTTTGGAACTCAGTCAATATCACAGAAAAAATTTCAGTAATGTTAGCGGCACACAAAAAGAAGTGCAATTAATTATTTATTTCAAAAGGCGACAGCAATTTGAAATCTGCCCGTGTTTCACATGCTTCATGGGTACAAAGCCTCTGGAGAGATGCATCAGGAACATTTGAATGCAAGTGAATGTGTTTCATGTTCAAACAGAAACAAATCGCTGAGGTGCCTGAACACAAGACATAATGAAGGCTTTGCACATGTCACTCACTCACAGAGAAGCTCATCTAAGCACAGAAATGACCAAAGCCAAAACAAAAGTAAGTTGCAGAACTGTTCTGCGAATTTTCAAGTCATAGCTGCATTGCAGCTGTTTGAACACTTTTCAGATGTTTTTCCTTAAACTTTTAATGCTCTTTAAGGAACATGTAAATAATTCCTTTCTTGATTGTGTAAGAAACTTTATTGAATAAAACCTTTTTGTGCATCTCTTCTGATGTTTTTTATTCCCAATTTACTGTGCATTCTGTATTTGAATAGATTTTAATGGGTGACATCTAACCATACCACAGTAAATTGTGGAGGAGGCTAGTATTCAGAAAGATTATAAGGAGTATTTGTTTATAAAACAGGAAAAAACCTCAGTGTCTCTTTATTTGTTTTTATTAATAGTAATGCTGGCTTGCATACAATAATTTTTTAATGAATGCTATGAGGATCTAGGAGGCAGGATATGTAATGCAGAGCCTGGGACACCTGAGTCTAATTTGGATCCAGGTAGGGAAATCATAATTCTGCATATTGGAAGGTAAAATTCTGCAGCACATTGTCCCTGGTGCAATCCTGGCTTCAGAAATCCTGTCCCTCTCCCAGGAGGGACTCTTCTGCCTGGAGGAGTCACTCCAGTGCCAGCACAGAAATCCACTGCCTTCTCCCAGTTGTATTAATGAAATTCCTTGTGGGACCACACTGGAAGAAAGACCATTGAAGTGATTACAATTAAAAATAGCTCTTCCTCTGCTCCTCCCACAAGGAGTTTATTTTTAACTTCCATCACTTCAGTACGCTGATTTAAGCACTGCTCTACATGCAGTTGTTTTGGCACAGCTGAGGAGGTGACAAACTGCAGGCCAGAGGTGGGAACAAGCATCTGGGGCAGGAGCTGGCTACAGCAGCTCAGCTGGCAAAGGCAGTGTATCATGGGACTATGGTGTGATAGTTCACCGTGTAAACTTAAACTTTGCCTTTCCTGAGTATTTTCATAACCATGAAGCATCTCTGCTCCAAATTCTCAGTACAGGAGAGCTGGCCCAGGGTTGCTTTCCTACCCCAGCCTGGTTCATTTACATTAGAGATTTACAGTCACGTGAGCTGCATCACCGAGAAATACAGTGTACGTGAAGCCTCAGCTGAATCCTAAGGCTGGTGTCCTTAAAGACGTTTAGATGGCTAACTTTCAGGCAGTGGAAGGCTTAAACGGACAGGGTTAGGAGCAGGCATATGGTCAGTGACAATGCCTTGGCCATAGGACAGCGGCCACCTACCCACCCACCCCTCCCAGGTCTCTGCTCACAGCCTTTTATGTTTGGCTTACATGCAAAGGATCAAGCTGTGTATGGGACTCAGGACTGAGTAAGAACTTCTGCCAGGTCATTTTGGCCACGATTTAGGACTCTTCCATCTTTTCTTAAAGCACAGGCCGTGAGGCACATGCTGAAACCTTCTTTCTTATCTCTCCAACTTCCTGACATTTTATGGACCTCAGGCTATGGTCTTTGACTTCTTCTGTTTCCTGCCTGCAATTTTGGTCTTTTGAGGACTTGAAAGCTATGACCTAATTTGAATTTTTGTTAACAGCTATGTAAGTAAGTACTTGGGTGAACTTGCATAGCCTTTAAGCAGCCAGGAAGTCAGATAATATCTAATCTTATCCCTGTTAGGGAAAAAGAGTGTCCCTAGCACGCTATTTACCAATGTGTCGTTCTAGAGCAGACAACACTGCATCGTATAACCTATCCTAGAGCTCCCTGTATTAAAAACAGTTACTGACTGGCTCACGTGTGAAAACACCACAGCATGACATCATCTAGAACCCACTGACCTCAATGGAAGAAATATCAATTCAACTGGGTCTGGAGCTCTCCTTTACCACCTCAAGTAACTCACTTCGCACATCATAAGCTGAGTTTTGAGCCTCCACCATGTTCATCAGACATGATTTTTTCTTCCAGTCTTGACCCAGACTAGGAACCTAGATGATTTTCTTAATCATAAATGGTACTTCTGGCAGATTTAATACTTCAGTGTCAAACCTTCAGTAAGATCTTATTGGCCTTCACAAGCATATTGTTTCTCTTCTGCTCCATGCACACTGTTTCAGTCCTCCCTGAGGCTGAGTCCCTGAGACCTTCTTGTAATGCAAATAAATCAAAAACGAAATAAAATGAAATAACATCACAATGGCTCTAAAGTAGCGCTTCCATGGCACTCTACTGTATCTTGATGGCATAAACAAAATGCCAACTGAAAAGGCAACCTTGAAAATCATCTAGCTCACAAAAGTATGATTTTGTGGGAATGGGGCAGCCCAAGCTTGGCTGGACCACACTGGATCACAAGGATCTCCAATACTTCAGAAGCTCCATAGAGCCTTAGTCCTTCACTGTCTGCAGAATTAGCCTTGAAACCATTTCTTCAAAGGCTCTCACTGGTTTCAATGACTTTACCTGCACTGGGGTATTCTTCTGTTTGTCTGTGAACCTCAATCATGACTCTTCCGTCCTCACTTTGCAGAGGTGAAGAATCAAACAACCTGTACAGAGTATATAGAATCTACACACTCACTATGGAGAGCACAATAAATGGTATGTAAAAAGTTTAAAACAAAACATCATACTTTCCTAGCAATCCTTACATATCCATCGAGCTGGAAGTTATTGCAGAGAATACTACGCTACTCATAAAAAGCTATTATCGAAGTCAGCCAAAATTTAAAAAAAAGAAAGAAAATAGAAGAGCAGGCAGGTAGCTAATTAATTTTGGAGCTGTCAGGTTGTGACCTCAGGTATGTTTTCACAGGAAAGGCAAAAATGAGGTTCTTTCCCTAATGAGGAACAACACAGTGATTTAAATAAGGAAGGATAAATGATGAACATGCAGTTTCTGCCTGCACAGAAAACATTCCCAAGAAGAGGACTGATCAGATGGAGCCATAGTGGATGGCTACAAACTGCCAGACAGGCAGTGTTGACTCAGAGCTCCCACTCCTGAGCTCCGTTTCCTGGTTGCAGCTTATATAAAAGACTATGAAGAGGGAAAACCCATGGAATAATGAAGATGAATGCAGTAAATAGACCTGAGCCTGTCTACTTGTTTTAGTGGTTAATGCCACTAGAGAAACCCTGCAGGGCTTTAAGCAATTCTTCGCGATGAAGATTTATGAAGCCCTTTTAAAAACTTCATTAAGGGGTCAGAGAGATTTAAGTGGCCTCACAAGCTCTGCACTAAGCCAAGAGATTCACTTTGCAGAAACTCAGCCAAAGGCAGCGAGGACAGAGCTGGCTTGCAAGGGCTCTTCACACACTTTGGGAACAATGCTGAGTAGTACCTTGCGTATCTGGGCAGTACAGCTTAATGCTGAAGTTCCTAGCAGGGTTGTGGCAACTAAGATGGTTAAAGGAAGCTGCTTAGCAAAAGTATTTCCTCTGAATAACGTTAAGGCCAACATAGTTTAGTAAGCAAGCCAAGTCTGTATACACTGCTCACATAAATTTCTTCTTCCAGTTTCCCTCAGATTGTCTGAAATATGGCAAAGCCTTTTTTTTTTTTTTT
>VZTD01005870.1:72741-163274 GCA_013397725.1 Rhagologus leucostigma
TTTTTGTAGTTGGGATGTATTTTCCTCCTTCTGATGACAAGTGCTGCCTGAATCCTGTCAAATCACGGCCGAGAGTCTTACCTTCCATACTGATGCCTCCAAGCAGTTGTTTAGGACTGTGATTATTTAGATATAAATAGCAGTGCTCATTAATTTAGCAATCACTCCCAGCTATGAAAATGCAAATTGGGTTGGCTTGTTTGTGTTTTTGAGAAAGAAAGAAGGTGGTGGCGGTAGGTGGGAAGGGGAATATTCCCCAGGTGCTGCTGTTTATCACCTTTTTGTCTCACCCTGAGCCAGGGAATGTTTCATCTGCACCCTGCAGAGCTTTGCTGGGCTCTGTTCCACCACCACTGAGGTGGGTGTGCATCACGCACCTCTTGTAAAGTTGGTTCTTGGACTGACAGATTGGGTCAACCCCATAAAAAAAAAAATCCTGGACTTTTTTGTTTAATAGGTATGCAGCAGAATAAGCTCTGGTAGCTGGCAAAGGCAGCAAACTTTGACAGAGCAAGAGATGAAGGCTGTTTTTGTAGCTTCACAAGTAAAACTACCACTCCCTTTGGCTTGCTGGAGCTGCCTGGCCATGAGGAAGCAGCCATGATGGAGCAGACTTCATGAGCTGTCATAAAATTCAGCACAAACCAAAGCAGCACGTCTGCTCTAGAAGCTGTGTTTCAGTTTGGCTGCCCAGCTGAAGTGAACACCCTTTGCTAGATATCTTACAACCCGATATTCTGTGCTTCTTATGGGTTGTGGGAGGTGCTACACAGCCTCAGTGCCTCGTGAGGAGGAGAAGAGCCAGAAGGAAAGAAGGTAAAAAGAGAAAGAGAGTAGAGCATGGAGAAAATCTGACCTGAGAAATCTGCAGCAGGAAGAGAAATACTGCACTACACCCTTGAAGACCTCCCTCACCTCTCATCCCATCCCTGAGAGCTGCCAGCAGCAGGCACTTACAGAAACCTCCCCCAAAAAGGCTGGTAATTATTCCCAGCATGTTAAATACCTTGGAGTCTAAACGCCTCCAGCATAAATTGAAGCAAGCTCCTGAATTTTTGCAGTGCTTTGTTGGAAAGAGAATCTAATAATGCAATCAGCTTAAGAACTAATTTTCAGGATTTTAAGGGAGCTTATCCATGCCAGCCCTCATTCAGGAACACACTTTTTACATTCACAGAGCTTAAAGCACCTGCTTTACACTGAATGAGAGGGGTGGATGGAACCCCACACTTGTGAATGGGGCTCTTCGATTAGGTTTTGTGGCAGAATGGCTCAAGCCTGGGGTAGCCTCTGGGAAGGCTTGAATTTATGAATGACGCAATAGGCAACTCTCTGCTTGAAATCAATCAGTAGCAGTACCTCCCAAACAGGTACCCAATAAAGGATTCAATACTGATGAACTGCATAAGAAAGTTTATCCACCATTACCTCCATCCTG
Source organism: Rhagologus leucostigma (assembly GCA_013397725.1). NCBI lineage: Eukaryota > Metazoa > Chordata > Aves > Passeriformes > Rhagologus > Rhagologus leucostigma. The sequence goes on from VZTD01005870.1 coordinate 74,180, forward strand.
CAGCTTTTCTTAGGGGCCTTACTTTGCTACCTTCATTTGAATACAATCATTTCTGATGTGTTCCTGAAGGTACCCACAAAGTCAGGAGGTGTCTTCCCATCTGTAGGAGCAAGCAGAGACTCAGGAGTGAGCGGGTTACGATTACGGCTGGCACAAAGGAGAAGCCTCCCTCATGACAGTGAATCACAAGATTGTCTCCTTGACAAGGAAAACTACTACAGAAAAGCCGATTGCATAATATCCCAAAGAAAGCAATTGAGTGGTTTCATTGACAGAGGCTTTGGATGAGCTACACACTACAAATAACAACTTCATTCAGGCCATTTCAATGACACATGCTAGAGATAGGAAGAGCCATGATAATTATGTTTTGCCATGGCATTTTGGGAAACCGGGGATCAGGAATTTTCCAGAGTGGGAAGCTTGTTTTGCTCCCTGAAGACCTTGTTTTGATTTCAAGCACTGCCGACGATGCACTGTTGCCACATTTTTTAGATACCTTTTTTATTGCTCCCTTGATTGTAGGGCTCAGGGAGATTTCTGCAGTAGACAAAGACTTTTCTGAGGCACATGCTACAACAGTGGAAGGAATCTGCTCCAAACCTCCCATAAATCTAGAGTTAGCTCACTGTATCTAAGTGCCTCAACATGAGGAACGTTTTTCTTTCATGCCCTGTTGAGACTGGAGATATAGGGAGGCAAAGAGGAGCAGGGTGGTTCAGGCACCCAGTGTCTGAGTTCCTGGGTGCCAGTGTCAGCCCTCGGTGCTGACAGTTGCCTACACAGCCCTGTTTCCTCTTTGATGCTCCTGTGTAGCTACTACCACTTGTAGGATGTTGCAGGGGCTCAACTAAGAGAGTAAAGCTGGGTCTGCTGTGCATAAGTCCATGTCACTTCAGTAGGTAGAACTCTGACCTGCCCGGTTTAGGGTAACAGCAAATGCAGAGAGTAAAAGCACTTGGATGGCTTAACAACAGTGCCAGAAAACAAATTCACAGTGAAGTGCACCCTGATCCTTCATCTGGAGCCATATTCATAGTCTGCCAGAGTAGGAAATATCTGAAGCGACAAGAATCCATGAATCAGGGGGCCATTTGCCATTGTTACCCTGGTGTGGCTTTTTGGCCTTTTTTTTTCATTTCCACATACAAAACAATAGAGATCATAATTAAATTATTTAGGGACTTTTAATGATCACCAATTAGCACTCTGGAACCTTCTGCTCGCTTCAGGTTTGTGAGGGAAACAAAAGATAAACCAAAGTAGAATGCAGTTCTGAGTTTCCTTGAGTCAGCAGGAACTTTGCCAGCACAGTAATTTTTTTAAAATCTAGTTTCCTTAGCTGATTTAGTCATGCAAAATTAGCAGCCTCAAGAAGGAAAGTGTAAGTGTGTGTTATTCCTGTTATACCCAAAAGTGGGTTACATTTCCCATCAGTTCCCTCAAGCAAAACCTATACACCTGTGGAGCACAGTAATTTTTCTTTTTGTCTCCCTTTGATGAGACTTCAGAAACAGGTTAGCAGCAGCGTTTGCTGCAAATCTTCTTTTGAGTGCTGTCATGGCTCTTGCCTGCGGGCTGTCAGCCCAGCCACCACATCTTTCTGCAGAGGGGAAGGAGAATATTACTCTTCCCTTTCCCTTCTGTGTGGTAAGAAGCCACAGGGAACCACAGAGCTGCATCATCCTGAATTGTCATGACCAGATTTACCAGGCATCTTTTCCTACTGGAAAGCAAAAATGCCATGGCTGCTGGTGTGCCTGTGCATGCACTCTGGGCTGTGTGTGGGAAATGGGGTGGGCAGAACAGCTCCTGCCCAGCACAGTGCCGTGCGTGGTGCCCCCTGCACCGCCCTGGCTCGGGGGGAGCATGGAGCTCAAGCAGCACCGAGACCGTCCGCCAGTGGCAGCCACCTCAAACTGCTGCGTGGCTTCAGGCCCCACCTTGCTGCACTGTCTGCAATGAAATTGAGTATTTCACGAAATGAAGGGAAAAGTAAATGAGTCTTCAGGTAATGGACTTCAAATATATAAAGTAGGCCGCTGCAAAGAGGAAAGGAATATTTTGTTTCCATTGACAGATGGAAGGTACAGGATCCACCAGAGAAAACTGGAGAATTGCCATCACCTGTGCTCTTAACAGGAGGTCAAACACTTCAAGAGAAGTCAAGACATAGGGAAAAAAGGATTTGGTATCCCGCTGAGATCCTTCCCAACAGAATACCTCTGTGGCTCTTCAAATGTGTGATTACCCACATCTGCCAGTGGACAGTGCGGTCATAGCGGAGAAAAGTTGCATTCCTCAAACAAACGATTCATTAAAAAACAGCAACCTACTCCAGGAACAATCCACTATCAAAGTTTTGCCTCAAACTCAGTCATGAAGCCAAGAGGAGTTAAAAAAGGAACAATGTGGCACAACGATGGAACTCTTTCAATCATTAAACCCCACCAATAAATACCGGGGAGTGCTGGAACAAATCTTTATATTTCTAGAAATTATTCTAGCTGTGGAAAATATAAACTGTGTCTTCCCTGCAGACACAGTCAAAACTAATCAAAATACTCCTCATAACACAAAGGAAATACCTCTGAGCTGCGATAAGGACTATGAATGTAGCTCTTTTACGTCTCCACTAGCTAATAACAATAAGATGGACTGGTGGCACTGTTTTCAGCACGGAGATTAATAGTCAGAGAGAAACTGAGAAGGAGAAAGTACACTTTCAGTTTTCTTTCCGATGGCTAATTAAAAAGCCCCTATCTGAAGGGAAATGCTGTGGAAATGAGAGCTGTTTGGATGTGCCTTCCCCATCTACTATCACCGTGCTTTGTGAGGAATGCTTTATTAATGCTAATCTCATCTCTGTGCTTTGACAGAAGTTACAGTTTCCTTCCTTTGCAGCCGCTAAGGCTCAGTTCTATTACAGGGTTTGTTTAATGGGAGCTTTATTATTTTACTAAATTACCTCATCTTCTGGGAACAAACTTAACCTTGAACTATGAAGCCAAATGTCTTTTTAATGATGCGAGTCTGTTTGGAAATTGTGCTTTGATGACTCTCAATTTTCTTCATTCTGCATGTTTAATATGTGGAATATACACAAAAAAGTAATTTTTTTTCTGCAGGCCTTCCTGATCCACTATTTAAAATCAATTTGCTGCAATTATTAAGGTTAAGACTAGTGGGAACAAACATTCTTAATGGTATTCAGGCACCAGAGAGGAGCCCCTCACATCACTAGGGAACCCATCTTCAGCAAATTGGAAAATTATATGGGATTGATGCTAAAATATTCCATATTGAAATGTTTAAATTCTAAGATAATACAAATATCACTCCTACGTGCACTTTGGGATGCAGCCTTCTCATTCTGCTTGGAGACTCAAGCAGAAACTCTGAGAAACAATGAAAAGCCACCATTAACCCACATGAGACAATGATTTGATCCAGAGTTTGTAGTCAGGCCAAATTAATGTGATTTTCTAGCACAATCTATGGGATGGTGGATCTCTTGGATCCCAGGGAAGCAAGGCTTTTGCTTACAGGGCGATTGAGCACAGAGGGTGAAGCAGGGTACCGGGCTATTTTGTTAACATCTGATGTACAGGGGAAGAATTACTCTCTTGGTTCCTGGTTGATTCCCTCCCAAATGCCTGTAAGTTGCTGCAAACCCACACAAAAGACTTCTTGACTCTAGAAAAATGTGTGTCTGTGTTTAGGGTGTGTGCAGTTTGGGTACTTCTGAGGCTGTATCGCCCAGAGGTCACCTCTGGGCAAAGCTGGGGGCAGTGTTTTTTGTTTGTGTCAGACTTGAGTGGGAAGAAATACACGAAAATCAAACAGAAATATGCTGTTTGCTAGTGGGGTAGATACACTGTGATGACCTATCTATTTAGGAGTATTGTTGAAACTTGTGAACTTCTTTCCACATCTCCATTCAGAAAAGTCCTGAATCTTCCTGCAGTAGGAGCAGAGGTCTGGGCACTGCCTCCCCTTCCTCAGTGAGCTGTAAGACCCACACAGCCAGGCACAGTCCCTCCTGTGCTTCCTGGAGGCACTGAGTGGCTCCAGACCTGCTGCATGTGTGCACACATGTGTCCCTTGCCTGTCACCTGCAAGAAAAGGTGCAGGCCTCTGGAATGGTTAGAGAATCAGCACTGGAAATGTTGATCCTTTGGGGAAGTGGCAACTTCTTCCTAGCAACTCTGTGCTCAAGAAAAGGGAGCCCTGCAAAAAAAAAGGCAAATGTGGGCAGGTCGCAACACCAGAATAGCTCATCTGGGGTGTCAGTAGGTTCCCAGAGAAAAAAAAAAGCTACCATAACCAGGGGACAGGCTGGATAAATTGTTCTGAGGGCTCCAGACAGCCCTTACCTGCCTCTGGTGTCCAGTTTTTTTTCCTCATTGCTGAGGACTTAAAAGAAGGGTTGTTGTGAGCAGGTCACTTTAAGCACGATTTTCATTCCGCCTTTCTCACCCTATGAAACAGTCACGGCACATCATGTGAAAACAAATTCTCTGATGACAGATGCACATTTGGCACTAGATATTTCATTTGTTGTTAGACACCCAAAATCAGCTAAGAATCACCCAGAAGAAAAACCAACCGTTTTGATACCTGCTTTCCTAATCTTTGGAAGCTGCAAAACTTCTGTCTGAGCTCAAACGAAGACAACTGACTCTTTCCCTGGATGCTCTCATCAGACGATCCACTCTTCTGCTGTAATGCATCCCAGTCATTCCAGATCAAACTCTTTATCCTTTTTTTTGGTGCCATGCCAATAAAATCATCTCTCATTCTCTTACTGTAGTTTTTTATATAGAGAATTCTGCACTTGCCCCAAAGAATGGTAGCTAGTTGACCTGAAAAGACCACGTACAGTCAAGTGCTTCCCCACCCAGAATCTTTTTATTCCCTCCAGGTCCCCCATTCCTGTAATAGTCCTGGGTTCCCACATTGTTATGAGTCTCTGAAAACTCCTGCCCTACAAAGTAGGACAGCCAGCTTTCCCCCAGGCAAGCTTTCATACGTGTCAAAAACTTTTGCAGATGAGAGCTGTGGAACAACACAGCGCCATGGGCATCAGAATGCTGAGGGAGGAGCTCTGGCAGAAGTTCATTGTTTGGGGATAACAGGTACTCCCCACTACTTCCCTACGAGATGGGGATGATTTGGATGCAGACTGGTTACAGCGTCATTGAGCCATGCTGGACCCAATCTACTCTGCCAGTTTTCTTCCCCCAGCACCTGGGATTGCCCAGGAGCCCTGTGCCAGTGCAGCCCCAGTGTATCTCTGAGCTGAGCACGGAAAGAGCATTTGCCTTGCACAAGGGCTCCCCTTGGGCCTTGAAAACTGCAGCTTGACCACCTCTGCTTTATTCCGTCTCTGACTGTAGCGTGAAGACAAAATGCCCTGCAAGAAACCACTGAAAGTGAAAAGTATGTATTTCCTGCAGATATTTTACATGCTAAAAAAATATATTTTCGTATTTTCTTCCCCCGTCCCTCTGGTTAGGTGCAAGTTCTACCACTATAATTTTATGTCAGTGCTTGGCAATTCAGTTGACAGACAAGGTCCTGCTGTACTACTAAACATAAATATTTCACCTTCTTGTTGCGCTAAGCCTTGGCTGTATTTTTTTTTCTCTAATTTTTTTTTTCCAAGTGGGAATGCAAGCAGCTGAAGCCCAGTGAGAAAATATGAAAATAGATTTCTAGGAAAGTAACCAAAAGGGCTTTACCAGCACGACAAGTTGCTTATCAAGAACTATTTTAGGAACGTGAGGAAATGAAACTTTGATGAGAGAGTTCCAAGAGGGAAGATTTACTGAGGAGCTGAGGGTTCAAAGCAGAATGACAGCACGGCTATCAGGAAACCTTCTCTGCACCTGTTTCTCCACCAGCTGCCTAACCATACTCCCCCTCCTTTCTGTTGGCAGCTGAACAGCCAAGATCTGCATCCCCTTTTGTACTAATCCACTCCATCGTCTGTCTGGAAATGTTTGCCAGTCAACTCATCCCCTCCTCCTCCTCCGAAGCACAGACATAAGACATAGTTTCTGATTTTAATGCCCAGCTGTGCTCCAGAGATCTCGTATAAATCCAAGTCACACTCTTGGAGAACAGGATCGCAGCATGCCTCAGTTTCCCATCTGCATGAGGGAAATACGCTTCAGCTTTCTGTCCTTTGCATTGTCTGTACATTACCTCGTGAGGCACCAGGCTCCTCAGGCTGGGAGCTCCTTCCTTCATCTAACACCAAGTGAACCACCTCAGCTTCAGCTTGCAGGAGCTGTTCTGATTTAATGGTGCCCAAAGCACGTCTATTATACCGTGAATCAGAGCCCTTTTAAGGATGAAGTGCAGTCTTTCTCTGTGCCACTGCTTTGCCCGTGGGCACTTCGTGAGGTCTCCTCCAAGCTGCATGGCTGAACTGTAGATTTCACGAGCAGGAGTCTTGCCTTCCTCCTGCATGCTCCGCTCCTGGAGAAGAGCCCAAAACTCTCACTTGCTGTGCCAGATCCCAAGATCCCAGAACGCTGCACTTCTGCCCCTGTGCTGTGATAAGACAGCGGGAATGGATGGCCTTGGTGAAGTCAGCAGGGCACCATACAATGTCTTGCTTTCACACCAAGAATTATTTTGGAGTCAGTTTAGGAAGCAAGATGCCCCATCACACAGGCACAAGAGAGGCTGATCTTGGGATGTGGTGCATGGGAACTGCCTCGAGCCAGGGTGGTGAAGAGTCACGAGCAGTTTGCAGAGGAAAGAAGACCAATCCAGAGGACTCAGTGGGTTGTCCACTCCTCAGCCACAAGGCAGGGACACCACAAGACAGGGACACGAGCACATCTCTGCTTTGGGTGGTGAGGACCTAGTGCAGACCTTCCTTTGAAGCACAGGCTCACTGTTTTGACACTATGTGTTGCAGCAGACAGAGAGGGCAGATTTGGCTCCTGTCTAAGCATGGCCCAGGGAGTCTAAGAAAATACCTACGAGGCTTCTCTCAGCAAAGTGCTGTCCTCCCTGAACTTGAATTATATCCCATAATGATGGATTTCAAATAAAGGATGGCCCACTTAGCACATAGCCGAGGAGCCCGTATCAAATTCCCAAGCTTTTCCTCCTCCCTAACAATGAGAAAATTGTTTTTAATGTATCTTATATATCAAGTTCATGACCTCCTTAAAGATAATTATCCTAATTTTAACATCCATGGCTGAAATGTCATTTTCAGTGTGTGAGCAAGATTGAGGACAGAGCTCTCTGCATCACATTAGGCTCCACGATTTACTTCATTTCTTCGGCTCTTTTCCACACACATCCTCCATTTGCTCGCAGACCTTGCCCTGGTTGCTGGCTGCTGTAGAGATGGCAGAGGTGGAAAGAGTAGCTGATTGGTGATGAGATGCAAGGCATGTGCTATGCACTTGGAAACTTTGGTCAGACATGTATTTTCTGTGTAGGATGACACTAGGGTTTTCAGTGAACTGATGGGGTTGTTGTTCCTGTTATTGTTATTGTTGTTATCTGAGGAGCACCGGAGGATTCATCCCAAGTCCCAGGCTTTTTGAACTGGTGAGAGAGATACAGAGAGTGCTACAAGGATTTCTGGTATGAGTTATATGCGTAGTGCACAGAAATTTAGAACACTTAAATGTACGTAGATATTAAGCACACACATTTTTGCATTCATGTGTATCTTACATATAAAAATGGTGTGTATATATATATATGTATATATACACACACACATCCGTAGATGTCTCCTACCACTGTACAGCTCTCTGGGAAGCAGTACTGTCTTCTCTGAGCCTGGTGTCCCCCTTGCATTTACAACCAGAAGGACTCCCTAAACTTTGGGGCTCTCACGCCCACTCTCCCCATATTTGATTTACACAATCAAAAGCTGTCTTTTGCTGATCTCTGCTTTGGGCATCTTTTTTTGCCTGGACAGGGGGCTCGGCCTGGGCTACAGCCTGTTCCGGGTACCACAGTGATGTCTTTGACTACAGTGATATTTCCAAGGCATTATGCAGCAGCAGGGCTGTGTTTTAAGCTGAAGAGGCAGACGGCACAGAATAGAGGTTATTCCACCCTCTGTAGAAAACTCCTGGGACAGTAAGACCTAGTCTTGAAGCTTTCACCCGACAAGCTTTGGCCCCTTTTGAAAAGGCTGCCTTTTCCCTCTTTCCTTCCACCTCTCTCAGCAAAAGGGCTGAGCCTACGCCAGTCCTGTGGCACCAGAGCACAGCACCACTGTGCTGCAGCCGCCTTGTGCCTGCCTGACAGGGTCGGTCGGCGTTCGGAGTCGAGAGGAAACCCAGCACCTTTGCACATTGGAGCCGTTTACAATGACTTTTGTTGCTGATGGCGCATGTTTGGTTGTACTTGTTAAATCTTGTTAAACAGGAAACAGGTTTCGAGGCGAGAGGGTCCCGGAGAGTTCAAGCTCCCGCTTTCAAATGTTCTTACAAGATGCACAATTGGCACCGACTTACAGGAAATATTTAATTGGAGTCGGAAGGCGCTGGCTCCACTGACCTTGTATTGCATTCCTCTGGGTGCTCCTTTCACAATGATTTTCACCTATAGCTTGAATCAGTGATTTATTTATACCAGCCAATGGTGAGTCCAACAGCACTGAGGGGACGAGTGGACCATGGATATGCAGCGAGCTGAAGGGAGGAGCAAGCAGCAAGGAACAGTCTTACGGCAGAGAAGGGGCTGCAGCAAACCCAAGAGTGACATATTTATGAGTCCAGTATCGGTTGCCTGCACTGATAAGCCACGGTCATTAAAGGAAGGAAAAGTCACCTTTGTGTATATAAAATATACAAGATTCATAGTCTGAAAAGACTTGACAGGAAAACATTAGGTAAATAAAGGATATCCCATAAAGCATAATGTGAAAATTAAATTACCTCATAAGGGAGGAAGGCTGTCTGTCCCAGCAGTGAAAGTGAGGAAAAATGAAATTCCTCTTTTCCATCTCAAAGCTGATTTGGCTTTAGGGTTTTGGGTGGATCTAGACACATTGTTACTGATGTCTATAAAAAAAGCATTAAAGTCCATTATGTTGGACTGGAAATGCTGCAGCTTCCCATAAATTTTCACTACATGCTCACAAGGTGGTGAGAAGCATCTTGAGCATTGCTGCTCTAGGTGGCCAAATAACAGAAGTACTATCTCAGGGGCGAGCTGGACTTTCAGTGTTATTTTTAGTTTTCAGGTCTCACCAGATTTTATTTTCATCTGATTTTGGGAGCTGTTGTAAATCACTTGGAAAAGTTTTCTGCCCTCCTCCCCAGACATTTCTTTTCTGGTGAGTGAAACGTATCCAGGATCCACCTAGTTTTGCTTTAACGGGTCAGTAAGCCTCCAAAGCTGAGGAAATTTTGAAACATCACGGAGAGGCAAAAGGAGGGAGATCAAAAGGGTCCACTTACTACACTATGCAGCAAAAAAGATAATGGAAAAAAAAATGAAAGGGAAAGAGGAAGAGAAAGATAATCCAATATTTTAAAACTCCGTAATTAAAAAAGCAAATTAAAAAAAAATTATTTCTATTTTTACAGAATGAACCATTTCACAAATGAGAGGTCTGCTAGTGGCTGTCCCCATGGAAGGCATGCACAGCCCCTGCCTTGCATACAGGTGGCCGACAGGCGAGCAAGGTATGGCTTTGCAGTCTCAGCAGCAAATCTCTGCAGGTACAGCCCTCAGCCCCTCTAAAGCTCATAACTGAAAGCCTCACTGATTCCCAGGGTCTTGTCACAGTGTTTTTGTTGGGAAGGAGCTGATTCGACCTGAACCAAGCCAATCTCCTTTCTTATTTCAAATCCTTATCCTGAAGACACAATTCCCACAGTGGTTAGGTAGACCCAAATCCACCTGGTAGCCATCATTAAAGTCAGATTTATTTTTTTCCCAGCAGAATTCACAGATCAACATCTATTTATAAATATAACTGTCTACTTTAGTTCTCTGTCTTCATGGAAAAATCCTAGTGGAAGTCACTTTTCCAGTGTGCTGCAGGATTTTGGAGGGGTAACTTTAGCAAATAGCACCAGTTCCTTGGGTCTCTCTTCCCAGGGACATGTGCCACAGTTGCTGAAAAACACATTTAACTTCTCTGGTGCATCAGACAAGCACAAATCTCTCTGGTGAAGAGTCAGAGACCCAGGAAGTGAGAGGCCCTTATCCAGCATAGCCTGCCTTTTGCACTGGAGTTTGCACCAACACCTCTTCCCACCAATTCTTCTGTTCCAGATCTTTCCAGGTCTGGGTCATGTTGCTGTCACCTCTCGTTCTGACTGTGAAGTCCTTTGCTTCCCAGGAGCTGACAGTGTCCTCTCCAGAGCACCTCCAGCCCTTCAGGACTCTGCATCAGGAAAATGTACTGAGTATTAATATGGGTGACCATTAAGTAACTGAAGGGGAGAAAAAGAGCAAGAAACCTGTTCTGGGCAAACTGAACTCAATCAATGAGGGTGAAAATTAATTATGTTTGCAGACTAGTAGTCTAATGGCATCACTTCTGCACATCAATATCACTATTAAAGAATCACGATAAAGACCTCTCCTCCCATTTTTGGAACGTCCACATTATAGACACACGGTGTTAAACTTAGAAGTTTCTTTTCCAAGTCGAAACAAGCACAGGAGTTTCTTGGCAATGAATGCTGTTTCAGTGACCTCCATTGGTCCGGCTTTTGCCAGACAGGGCCCTCACTCTTCTGGAGCTGCCTTCTCTTTCCAAGTGCATGCGAGGAGGTCCCTTATCTTTATCATATATCTTCAAGGTGCCTCTGAACAAGGCAATCAGTATCACAGCCAGGTTTGTGCTTAGGAAAGTGTGACTAACGAAATAATAAATCACTGATTTGCCACCTCTGGAAATGCAGTTTAGTCTAACTCTGTCACCTCTATCCACAGCCTTCGGGGACATTCCTTTATTTTTAGGGGTTTACTTTCGAAACTCTGCATGTGATCCCCGATTAGATAAACAAGGTGCGATCCAGAAGAGAGAGCAGTTCTGCAAGAAGCCTGCCTGATGAGGCAGCTTCACTTCATTTGACTGCGGATTTTTCTTTCATTCACTCTTTTGCCCTTTGCTGATGTCTCAGCTCCCTCCCCAATAAATAACTAGTCCACATCACTAAACCGCTGCACATAACTCAGAGCAATTTGTTACTGTTGGCAATGTCTGTGCAGCGGGGGCCCAGGAACAGACCAGCGTGGAAGCAGTAATACCTCCCACTCTTCGGGAGCATGATTTCTGCCTGATTACAGAAGGGGTCATTGGTAGGACAATGCAAAGAAGGTCACATACAACTCCCTCCACACAAATTGCACGTGCTGCAAGACACTCACACAAGCTGCTTTACCCAGGAGTATCTGGCAGTTGAAATCGCTCCTGTGATATCAACACCACAGATGTGGCAGGACACTGAAAAAAAATTAATACATATTCATACTAACCAGAACACAATGAAAGTGTGTGAACACTTTATACAGCTCTGGGCCCAGAGGATAGCTTAAAATACAGGAATTCCTCTAGAAGCAATGATATAATAAATCCAGTAGTCCTAAGTTCCTTCCAAAGATTAGATTATAGACACAGTCTCCAAATACTTGGTGAGGTTGTAACATTAATAGTCATTAACAATTTTGAAAGGAAATGAGAAGGGACTACATGGAGGTTTTTTCCCTTGCCCTTCATCTGTCTGTCCTTCATGAACACCGAGCAGTGCAAAGAGCACACTTTTTCATGTCACAGTTATTTTAGTGCATGCACCACAAGACAATTATCTTGCAGTCAAGACGCAGCGAGAGAGGGAGTTCCAGGGTCCTGCCTGGGATGGGAGAGCTCACCTGTCCTCTGCCTGCAAAAAGCTTTGAGGGTTAGCTAACAGCATGTGGCACTATGCAGGCGAGGCACCTGCTCTTTTTCTTCCCAGAAAGGTCATGAGGGTTGAGGGAGAAGGAACAGCAGCTCCTGGTTTGTGGAAAAGCATCCCAACACCAGTTGCTCCAGCTCAGCAGAGCCTTCCTGAGCTTTCCTTTGTCTACACACTTATGAGCACACAGTGTCTAATGCACCTTTCTCATCGTGGCCACGTCCCTTGGGAGCCCTTTTAGATGCCAAGACATGGAGGGAGGAAGCAGAGGGAGCATTATTTCTGTACACACTCGGATCTTTCACTGCCAGCTAGTGGGTCTCTGTGGATGTTGGTACTCGAGCCTGGAAACCTTGGGGCTCAATGGAAGAGCATCAAATGGAAGAGCATCAAATGGAAGTTGAAAAATAAGTCAGCAGGGCAATGGGAGGGCAACTGTGGTTTGCCAGGGCTGTAACATCTGGGCTCAGTGGCACCCACCGTGTGCCAGTGCTTTACAATTTCAAAGCTGTCTTATTTGTTTCTGTGGGAATTTCGGGGAAGTTTGCTATTTGCTGTTAGGTTTGTGTTTTTGTTTTGCTTTCTAACAAAGCACCTCTCGAAAGGTTATGCTTTCCAAAAAGGCATTGTTTGAGGTAATAATACAAGAGAGAAAATGGAGGATGTGGGGGAAGGCAAGAATGAAGCAAAGCAGACAGAAAATCTCCATAGCTGCTCTGAGCAGAAAAACTCTGGGTCTATAGGATGCGATGGGTTAAAATCAAGTGGGCCTCCTGGAAATTTTCAGACATATTTCATAGGAAGCCATTTATTCTGGGGAAAAAAAAAAAAGCCCTCAGTTTTTCCTTGAAATGTTATGTTGTTTAAGAGCACAGGAGAGCCAAGCAAGGCAGAACATCAGGCCCCCGGAGCTCTCACGCCCAAAGCAGAAAGATCTGTGCCAAACTGGATTTTGGCTATGGCCACAATAATGACCGAAATAAAGTCCATGATGACCATTTTCCTGAGGAGGTTACAGGAGCCTTGAATAAAAGTCACAGATTGCCCAGGATCTTCACTTCCAGCCTCTACCACTTGCTCTTTGGCAGAACTGGTTTGCTCATTTCTGAGGAGTCAGTCAACTGGAAGAGGTAAGTTTTATAACACAGGTTGGGCAAATGAAAGTGATTTGAGCTGCTTGGCTTCAAATGCAACACAAGACAGCAAATGGAAGATGAGGGAGCAAAGAGGAATGCCAGGGCACACCATGACTCCGCTTTGTGACCACTACAGCAGACTTCCTGCCCTGAATGCCATCAATTTGGCAAATTTCAGGAAGGGCAAGAGCATAAAAGATGGCTGTGCTGATGATGGACACTGCCTATGTCCATCATCTGCAGGGGAGAACAATGAAAAACAAGCCTCCTGTCTTTGACATCAACCAGAAAGATAAACTCTAATATCAGAAGGGACAGACAGAAGATTGTCTTTCTCCATCCCTTTTAAGATTTGTCTTGATCAGTCCATGATTAATAATAATATGCAGGTACCTCAAATAACAGACAAAGTTCGGATAGCCCTGCTGGTTACCAATTAATTGTATGAAGGCAGTAACAGGCTTTACATGAAAGGCTGGTATTAAACTAAAATTATTAGTTTTACTTGCATAACTTATATTAGGGACATCTTATTGGGCAAAAGGTTGAACCCAGGCAGCTTGAGGTGAGAACAAACTTCACAAGATGGTGGCATTCACCTCACTCTGGATGTTTCACAAACACCTGGATACCTAATAGGATCTCAGAAAGGAAGGATTTTGTGGGGTATCTCTCTAACTATGCAACACTTGCTGTAACGCTGAGCCTCTGCATTAGTTACCCGAAAATAAAGCAGCTACTCACACATATAAAACAGCTACTCGTCTTGCTGGATCAAGATAAAATCAAGATAAAATTTCTTGTGTCTCCAAAATGGAACTAAATGGAACTAAAAATCACAAGTTCTCATGTGATTTCCAGTTCTTCCCATCTCGAAGCAGGCTACGAATCTTGCCTGAATATTTCATGGTGCTATACCTGGCAAGCCAATTCTGGTTAGATCCAGAAATGGCCCCCTTCCTTAAAATGGAAAATAGTTCATGTAAGATATCTATGCACAGGTAAATTTCAAATTAAAAAAAAAAAAAGGAGAGCTTGGTTCAAGTCTGGGCTTTTAGATTAACTCTGCTTACTTGCTTATTTTTAAGCTGTACTCATTTGCCTCCCCTTAACATGATTTCTGACAGGCTTATCCTTTCCCATGCTCTAGCCCAGCATTTCCAGACCTGCTAAATTTGCACCTTTCTTCTGACGTATTTCTCTGGAAAGAATGAGCCCCTCCTCCTGCCTCCCCCTTATCCCTGCATAAGTAACATCCATCACTGTATCAGCACCTGACTGAGCAGCACTAGGGAAGGGTCAAGGTATTGCTTCCTACCCTCGACAGGTGTTACAACAACGCTGAACCACCTCAACTTATAAAAGTTTCCATTCTCCAAACTGCTGCGCCGACTATTCTTCTTGCTATTCCATCCTCCCCGGAGGCTTCCCGGCTTTGCTCGTGCCAAGGCAAAAAGCCAGTCACACTTCTGCAAGTACAAAAGCAAAAGACAGACTTTCCCTGTCTTGCATGGTGTCTAGAAGAGCCCGTGAATGTGAGCACAGCCTCAGGGGTCCTCTGGTGATGGCCACAGCTGGCACTGTCCCCCTGGGTTAGGCTCTGTCTGAGGCATGGTGCTGGGAACCTCCACACCCAGCAGGGCTATGCTTGGGCTGAAATAGGAGACCTAGAGGAGAAAAATAACCACACAGAGGCACAGGAATTCTTTTCACACACCAACCAGTTAGTCCTTCTCCATGGAGGGTGTCAACCCCCACATGCACTTTCACAACTTACTTACACAAGCAATGTTGTAGTCACAACTAGGAAATCAGGACTGCAATAGAATTTGAAGTGTTGGGATGCCAGTTTGGTTGCGGAGGAGGTAACAAATGCTAGTGCTAAATAGGAGCAATAGTGCAGGCATGCAGACCACAAGCACTTCAGAGGGTGATCTTCAGAGAGATGCCTGATACTCTTCCTCTCTCTGCATTCCTCACTGTCTTTTTCTACCTGGTGTAGGTGTCCAGACTAAACTAGGTTAAATCACTCCTTGCTCTTAAATCTCTATGGCCATCATAATTGGGACAATTAGCTGAAATGAAACATCTAAATTTCAAGCAAGTGGAATGAATTCCCTCCCTTGGGATCCAGATGCTTAGATGTTACTCAAAATTTCTCATTTTCTACATGGCACATTTTCCATTAGCTTGTAGTTCAGAGACACAACGCAGCAGGTCATTTGTCCAAGAAAAAGAAGAGCTCCTCGGAGAGGCTGTTTTGGGGCTCTCAACCTCATGTACACCCTTCCCTTTAGCCATGATGTATTCCATCTTCATGCAAATCAAGTAATCATTGCTGACTGCACCAGTGGTGCAGGACAAGGATTGTGCCTGGTCTTTTCCTCAGGAAATGCAAGGAAATTTGCATATCAACCTAACAGTGTGGGGAGAAAGCATAAGAGAAGGCTACTGGGGTGGTGAGAAATTGTACTGTTACTAAAATGTTTAATATTATAACATATTGTTCTACATCCTCCATTTTGTATGGTTTGGGTCATTTTGTTGGGTGTTTTACTCCCCACAAAGCAGCACTGTGCTTAAGGAGAGACTTGGTACATCTTCTTGCATTCAGTTGCTGATCACCACCGTGGAAAATGGCAGACTTCCATCCTCAGAAGCAACTGAATAGTTAAAGACTGACTGGACCTGCTCAGAGGTAACGTGACAATATTTCTGACATTCCGAGGCTGGCAAGCCAGTGGAGAGGACCACACCACAGTACCAAGACTTAGTTATTTCTACTCTCCACTTGGATTCCTGCAGACTGAAAGGTGGAATAAGAGACATTACAGCAGCCTTTGTCCATCAGAGACATCCTCCAAGCTGAGGAATCCTTGGAAAGACTGTCTTTTAAAAAAACCCCAAACCAAACCAAAAAAACCCAACAAATTCATTCCTTAATTGTGATTAGTGGTTTAACTTAGTTTGGCTATAATTCATAAAGAAGTCTCAGGCATCTATCCAGCAGAGACATGCACAGCTTCTTTGACGCTGGCACCAAAACTCCTCATGGACCGGCAAAAGTGGTTTCAGCAAAACCCAGAGAGAGAAACTGCAAAAACAAGAGCAATAAAATAATACCCTAGGCAGAGCATAAAGAAAAGGCTAAAGTCAGCATTTTATCTGATAGTGTCTCTTCAGGAAGTGCCTGTGAAAACAGTTTTGGAAAGTAATAGCTGATCTGGCTGCAGATATTCCCTGAAATAAGAAAGGTGCAAAACCCTGGTGCTGTTTTTTGGGTGAATTTTTGTTGTTGTTGTTTTTGGGTTTTTTTAAAGAAAAAAAAATAGTTCTCACCAGAAGAAAAATATTCTGGCACCCCAGGAAAGGCAGAGTGCCTTATTATGGGTAAAGTATTAGAACATACAAAGCTGACAGGCGAAGGAGTCACATAATTCTAAGTGCAGAAGGAAATAAGTCTGCATGAAAAATGAGTGAATGGAAAGGGATAGACAAACATAAGGAGGTCGCTATGATGTTGAAGTGTTTACCCAGAGAGGCTCTTTCTGAATCTCTGAGTGCCATCATCACAGTTTTCCTCATTCTCAGAATTTTTTATGTGCCTTGTTTGGGTTTTTTAAAATTGGCGGACAGTTGTACCTGTGAAAATCTGAACCTTGATTGCTCTGCTGCATACCTTCTCTTCTTCACTCACTCGATGGCATGCATTCTGCAGGAGAGGGAAACAGATGGAGAGCTGGCAGGTGTCATACGTTAAAGACAAGAAATGTAGCTGCAAAGGTTTCAATTGTTACAACATCCTGCCTAACTGCTCCAGTTAAGCAAGGCATTGTAATTGTTGCTCCCAAAAGCGAGCTTCCCTTCTTCCCTCACATTCACACTTACTCAAAACACACATGTCTCTTGCAATGGCAGTGGAATTGATCTCACTCTGTCAATAGCTTTTTCTGGGGACAGAGGCTGAGTGCAATGCGGAGGAGCCACACATCTGCAATGCAGATGACATTCTAAACGTGTCTCCAGAAAGCAAATGCACAGCACATGGGGCCCTGACAGATGCCCTCTGTTCTGAAACCTGGAAGCAGCATAAATAACACCAACCTCACTGCCAGCACCCGGCGCCCTGGGGCACCACTACCATGGTGGCACACTCGGTGGTAGGGGGCTGCTCCCCAAACTGGCACATAAGCAGTCATCGTCTACTCCAATTTATGGTTTTTTCCCCATTGCTTTAAAGACAGGAGAAAGCTCCTGAGGAAGAGACATGGAGAGGTGCCCCTGTGCCTGGAGCTGGTGGAGTGGTCTGCAGGGAGGATGGGCTGGAAGATGCTGCACCTCCTGGCCTACTTGGCTGAAATGGCAGCTCAAAACTCCATGCTTCCCTCAGTTGTGGTTTGTGGCTCATGGTTTCTCTGGAGGAGCGGCTCTCGAGGGGCAATAAGGGAGATGATGCTATAACACAGGCCATAAATCACGTCAGCTTTTATGGCCAACGTTCGTATTTGTAGAAGCATCTTCCAGATTGCTCAGGCTGTTTGGCGGTAGGATGGCTCTTACTGAGCCGGGCAATACAGGGATTGTGCAAGCAGAGTAGTGGAAGCAGATCAGACACGCTGCAGACAATACCGGGGTTGGGATCACAGCAGGTAGACTGCGATGGGTGTTTGGGGGCTGTAGAAGCATGTGCATTTTACTCAGCTGTGGCCAGTCCAGAGCCCCTGAAAGTGTCTGGTATATTAAATACTTGTGAGCTCAGGTACTGGATGTAGCACACCTGGAAATGGTACTGTAGAAATGAAGTGGCAGCCTGCCATCCAAGTCAAGCACTCCTGCACCCATGTCTTCCTCACATCTGGTGCCAGAGTCAATCAGCCAAACCAGATTCTGATCTGATACAGCTGTTACTGGCATAGAAATGGGAAGAGAACCATCCCAAATAACAGCAAAGTGAATATCTCTTTAGAAACTGCCTAAGCAAATAGACACAATAACCTAATCCAACCAAAAATTGAAAATTATTTCTCTGAACAGCAGCAAGTGGAAGATAAGAACTAGCCTTTATCAAGTCCAGAGGCCTCCTGGACAGAAGGAAAAACAAGTGGAAGATCAAATGGATTGTGGGTCAAGTAAAGCACTAGGCAAAGAAGTTTGAGCCAAACCACAGGACACATTTGTCAAGCTCTTAAAAAAATAGAAATGCAGGATCAAAGCAGAAGCACTCTGCAAATATTAACATTTGTCACCTACTTTTACTTTTGATGTACTTCATTTTGAAGACATTTCTCCCTTTTGTCTCTCTTTTTTTTCCTTTAACAGGATAATCTAATCTTTCAGTACACACACTTGCCTTCTTCAAAAGAAACACAGTGACAATATTACTGAAACATGGAAGACTTTAATAAGAACAGATTAAAAGAACCAACATATGGAAAGCAAATAATAAAAGTATATTAAGCAGCAGTCCAGAGAAATGTTGTTAACACAGTAGTCAAATATTCTAATATAAGTGTTTTGGTAGTTTTTCCAACAAAATATAAATGAAACAATAACTCCTTGTATTGCCTCACGTTTGAGTGAAGGAAGAGCATTCCTGTAGCACTTGAGTCAGCAACAACATAATTAAAGAAACTCACATTAGCACCACATTAGGATCACATTCATTACTGATCCATATGTATTGTTTTGGAGATGCTACCCCATTGATTGCCAGGATCAAAATATGGTTTAAAAAAAAAAAAAGGCAAGATAAAAAAAAGGTTGAAAATTCTTTCTGGGGTGTTTTCAGCTGTGTGTTTGCTCCTGCTACAGCAGCGAGAGGAGTCCTAACTCAGTGGTATGCTGATGTTCCCGCAAGAGTGGGTTACAGCTTTGTTTTCCTCTGCCCTTCAGTCAGAAGGTTTTCATGTCTCCACTGACATCCCGAGCCACAGGACTGCGGGGAGAAACAGCCTTGGAGGACCTTCAGCATGTGCTGAGAGCAACCTGCTGCACACTGAGAGATGGTGACCTTCTGCGTGCCGTGGCCGAGGCGCTGCTTTGCACGGCGCAAGATACATAACAACAACAATACCTCAGGCTGAATTTAGGAAATTCGGTAATTGTCAAGTGTGGTAAATCATCTTTAAAGCAAACACTCTTAAAAGCGGAGAGATAAAGTTCATTCCCCCGGGACGAGGCGGTAGCGAGGAATACGCCGAGGCTGTGGGCAGGGTTTCAAAGCAGCCCCGTCACAACGGGCGAGATAGTGCCGCCCGCTCCCGACGGGATTTCTGAGACTGCTGGCACCAGGGTGACAGGCCAGCAGTGGTTAACAGGGGAAGTCTGTCTGGTGCCTGCTCTTTGTTCCAGCCCCACTTTCATATTTGAGAACCCTTATGGTATACTTTCTATTCACAGCAACATTTCAGCCTGTCGCAAGTGTGGCCCCAGTGACTACAGTTAGGCAAATACAGCAAGAACCCACACATGCTTGAGCCCTTCAAAGCATCTTTTTTTTTCCCCCGCTCAGTTTCCACTTGTTAATATTTGACTGAGTCTGCAGTTTAAACAAGTACTTCCCAAATATATTTCAGCTTTCAAAAAGAAAAAAAGAAAAGCCACCGAACATTTACGGTGTTCAGAGCATTTATGGCTGAAACTCGTTCTGCAGGTTCAGCCATCTGTCCTGCCCATCCTTGCACAACCGTTCTCTTGTAAAATGCAGTCAGTCTTCTTAGTGGGGAACTTGCAACACCCCTGGCACCACATTCAGTTCCTCGATATCCCACCAGAATGACTTCTTGGAAATCCTAAAAGCAAGGAAGATGCTAGGAAGATGTGGCTCAAGATGCTCACAGCTGCGGGGGGAAGGAGGCATTGAAACGTAGATAACAATCTCTTAAGGGAGCCACCTGAAGGAAGGACATACCCAAACTGAGGGATTGTGACCACCTCCCTAGAAAGACGATATGTACTTCTGACTACATGAAAGGGAATTGCAGTACCAGGAGGAACGTCAGAGATGGGCCAATGTAAATGTTACTCAGATTAACAAGTACGGTAATTGCCATTCCTAATTGCTATCCACGTAAAAGAGCTTGTCAACGGCATCTATTCCTGTTATTCACCATTGAGAAATGTACCTGGAATTTCACAGAAGCTGGAATACACAGGATTCCATCTCCAGCAGCTGCCCTTCCAAGCACCTTACACAGTCTTAGCACAGGTGACTCAGTGTGATTTTAGACAAAGGCTTCTTCATTCTGCTTCTGGCAGCATAAAGCATTTTAAAGAGGATATCAATAATACTGTTTTGATAGAGGCTATAACAATTGTTCTTATGTGAACCTGTTCAACTATTTTAAATCTCCTTAATCCTATGAGTGGACAAATGTGAAATCAGAGAATTTTACAAACTCACCTTCTTTTTTTTCAGTCACGCACATATATCAGTCTTGGATTTCATATTTTTGTATATAAGACTATTCCGTGTACGGTGATATTTTTTGCTCACCAAGATGGGAAAACAAGGACACTGCAATATTAATAACAAGGCAGCCCATTTTCCCTTTGAAGAAAAGTTCTTTTTAAAAAATAAGCTTCATGATAGACATAAATAATTGTGTGTTCTTAGAAATTGTGGCTATTTCTTAATATGCCAATATGGCACTATTACAATAACCTTCAACGAGCCTGAAAGGCTTTCACATGAGCAAGGAAGAGATACATGGGTTTCATCTCAAAGTCTGTGCAATTACACAGACTTACAGGAACTGCAAAAATGGTGTGGAAACTGCACTGCATGACAGGAATTTCACTTTCATATTTGCCTTGCTTGTAACTGGAACAAAGATACGTTAGGTGAAGCTCAGCCCCACTACTGCAATCAAAAAAATTCCGATCTCACAGGGACACCAGGGGAAAAAATTGTTGGGAAGGCTACAAATGGGAGAGAAAGTTTTTCTAACAGGTTAACTTCCAAAAAATAAATATCTAAGGTTAATAGCATTTGTTAGCAGTGCTGGTCAAGTGTTTGAATCCAGCAATTTTTTTGCCAAATCTGTCTCACTTTACCATAGGAAACCTCAGAACTACAGAAACCTTCAAAGCCAAGAACAAAAACTAAAAACCATTGCTGTCCTCCCTAACAGCTGTTACAGTCCTGGTGAAGACACACAATCTCACACTGCCCCTTCAGACATCCTGGGTGAAGGCACAGTTTTGTTGAGCTGAGTTTTATGTGTACACTTAAATAAGTATAAAATTTTCCATTGTTTTCTTCCCATTCTTCTCACAGGCCACAGATGCTGCCTGTCCACCACTGCCATTTCACAGACTGCAGATGTTAATGCCACATCTCCGTTGTCTCTCCTCTGCTACCCCTTTTTCCAGGTGCCCCTTTACTTTCACAGATGCTCATTCCACTCTACCTTCTTATCTTCTAATTTCCCCCCGGGCAATCACAATTGGAGCTGTTTTGTCATTTTCTCCGTGGAAGACACCACTTTTTCTGCAGCACACAGGAACATCACAGCTTTCCCTTCACTAATAACACGTTACCAGCTCAATTAGGCAAGCAGAGGCAACCTGCAAGCTCTTTTCTATAAGGCCTATGGGTGCTGCTGAACAACCTCTCTTTGTAGCACTTCTTCGTCCTGGAAATGCAACCATGGAGCAGTTCACATTTTCAAAGTGTAAATCAGGCTGCTATCTTGGATGCAACTGGTACAGCTGGAGCATGGTCGGCTTAAATCAGCTCATAAAGTGAAAACTACATAATGAATGAGCACAGAAAATTGGCTTGGCAAAACTCCACTGCAATGATTTGTTTTCCAAAGTGCAGCTGATTTACAGATTTGAGGCCTTCATTGGTGCTCTCTAGGTTTAAAGCAAGATATTTCAACAAAAATTATAGCTGAAGAGCCATTCTGCTAATCCAGGAAATGTTGTGAGGGTGACAGTAAACGCTCGAGGTATGTGCGAGAGGGGTATATCCCAGCTGGTACTGTTACATCTCTACACAAAGCAGCCAAGCAAGCAGAGTTCCTGAATTTATTGGCTTTCCAGGCTCCTGCCCTGTCCATGGCCCCAGAGCCACCCCACTACCCCAACGGGCCAGGCACGGGTTTAGCCAGATTCCTGCAAATTCTCACTGAAATTCCATCCTGTGGCTGGAACGGGCACACGGAGACATTGGTGGCTCTGTGTAGCTCCCAGCTACCCAGCCCCAAAACCACCCTTTTCCTTGGGGGCAAGGTGATTCCTTGGAGGGCAGAGGAAAGCCTTCAAGGGCTAAACCACATGTAGCAGCCCTTGGACAAAATAAATGCTAAACAAGGCACTTCCTTGGGCCTGCTGCAGTTTCTTTTAACAAAGGGAGAACAAGATCTCCACATGCTAGCTCCTATCTGCTTTCCACACCCAGCATTTAACTTCCATCAAATTCCTGAGCCAGGAACCAAAAGTTCTTGGAGAGACTGACCTACTACATGCTTTGTCAGTTGTAATGTAAGTCTTATTCCTTAATAAACTGGAAAGTGACTCCATTTTGATGACAGAGGAACTGGTAGCTGACATCCAGCGGAATGCCTGGCTGCACTCCTGCCAGCTGTGGGAAGGTGCCCACAGGCATTTAGGAGCTCTCCAGGACAGATACCTTCTTTTTTTCTTTCTGGAGCGTGAAATTAGACGATGGAAATTTAAACTAGTTAAGACAAAACAAAGTGTCCATCAGAGATAATATAAGCAGTACACGCCTATAAATGTCGTGTCCTGAGTATAAGGATCTTTACCCACCATGTGAATTTAAAAAGCAAAACTAGAGCACAAGGGAAACCCAATAGGATGGACTGTGCCCTCCCTTCAATTCTGATATTGCAATTAAGTCCTCTGGCTTAAGGATGTGATTAAGGAGGTTGATTTGTCTTTTAGAGGATGCAATATTGGCTAGGAAAGGCATGGGGATGTTTACTAACAGCTTCCTCACAAACAAAAATAGGATAAAGGGTTCATTAAACTTTCAAATTTTTAAAATAAAGGTGACAGACTCAAATCATTGTTCTATGTATGATGTGAAGAATGGAAGGACAGAGTCCTTCCACTGTGGCAGGGGGGAAAGCTGGCTTTGTTTCTAGCATACCTGAAGTCTAGAATCTATGAAACAACAGATATTTCAAATTATTCATTTACCTGGGTCTGTGGAAAGAGAAGCTTAGAAGCTCTGCCACAATACTCTCATGACCAGAAATACTGACTGTTATCAAACCATCCTCAGAAAGCTGGGAAAGGCTTAAAGAAGATGAGCTTTTGCAAGACAGAAATTGGAAGGAGACATGCTCAAATTACCCAGAAATGACTTGGCTGCAAGAGGGGCTAGTCAGAAATGTAAATTCTGAGAGTTAAAGAGTTAAAGGCATAAGACTTTCAAAGGGGCATCACTATGCCTTGCCCAGCACCACCTGGACCTTTGTGACACACACATTTTGGTGGTGTCACACCAGCAGGATGTCCCCACTGAATGGACAGCAGGCAGTAACCAGGAAACATGGCCCTTGCTAGTCCAGCTGGGCAAACAGGGCTGGACCTGCACCCTCCCCGACACACAGCACCTGCCTAGCAAGGCATTCTGAGGCTTTCTTTCAGGTTTTTTTGGTAGAAAAAAAAGAAAATGCTTCAAATTTTCAGGACTTTTTTCTTGCTGCATTTTTTTAGCCTTGGCTTCTTTCGTGCTAGAAGTTCTTCCTCTTTATGCCATGTCCATGACTTTCTTTTCCTCACAAACAGAAGTGGAAAAATGTTGGAGGAATAACAGAAAATTCTCCAAGAATTCTCTTTTTCTGAAAATAAATTCTGAAAATTTTTCTTCTTTTATTTTCATTTACGGATTTTCAAGCTGACTATTTTCTCTATCAAGCCTTGGAAAGACTTGATAGCTCCTAAGGGCATGTGAAACCAAACTGACCACCCTGAGTCTTAAAATCCTCAGAAGGACAGCATCCAGCAATGCAAAGCATGACACTATTACTTCTTGCATTTGCACATCATTGTTATCTACTTGAAACTGTAGCTGAAGGAAAGACAGGGAAAACCACAGGGATGACTTTAAGGCAATTGCAAATTTTCCCTAGTTGCCGCGCATGATGTGGATAATATTTTTTTTTTGTCAATGCTTACAGGGCAGTGTGAGGGGGCAGCTTGGCACCATATGTGACATTCACACAGAGTAGCAAGTTGATGGCATGAGAAGTTTGGGTAGTTGGGGTTTTTTTTTTTTGCAAGTGCTTCACTTTTTTTTTTCCCAATAGACCTGGGCAAAGTTTTGTGTAATTTTCCAGTGACCTTGATTATGCAATTGGGTATGGCTGCTGCCCTAGACGACATCAAAGATGCCACTCTCATCAGGTGGCAGGCAGCCCTACCCAGGCGAGGGACACCGAGAAGGCACCCGGCAGTGCCAGGGGCAGATGGCTCTCCAGCCTGCCTTGTTCAATGCGCTTCTCCTGGGGAAGCTCTTATTGCTCCCACTCTGTTTTTCTGAAGGGGGGAAGTTACAGAGCTGGCAGTCACAAAACACACAGAGGCATCATCGGGTAGCTGACGATATGCTGCAAATCGACTGGGTTATTTATATCCCCTCTCAAACAAAGAGAGGAAGGTCCTAATCCAGAAACAGCACATGCTTAACTCCAACCAGGAGTTCAAACCCCACTGAAGTCAAAGGGTTAAATTCAGCCCCCTTTGAAGTCAGCAAGGGCAACCCTTCATCTCAACAGGGCCGGTTCTTCCTCCCAGCACTAAGCGCTTTGATGAATCCACACTGTAACACCCAAACGAGGTGCAAAGCAGCGTCATCGCTTCCAGGGTCCCTTCCTGATGCCGACACAACCCTTATGAGCCAGGCTGGAGCCGGGGCTGGGACACGGCCCTTCCACCCTTTCTCCTATAAACCATCAGGAATATCAGGTGAGAAACACCCGGCTCCTCTCTGCAAGCCATGGGCAAACAGTAAAGAGGATGACCCTGCAGAGGCAATGGGGTGTGAGGGAAGCAGAAGTGATGTTGCCCCAAACTTTCTTTGCCATGGGAGTCCCTGATCATGCTTGATAAACCTCCTCACCAACCTCACAGGTACAGAGGAAACCAATTACAGTCTCAAACTGCAAAAATGTGGCTAACATTACCCAGAAACCCTCCCCTCGCCGCCAGATTCTCTTTCAATGTTACCGTAATTTTACCCTTCCCCCAAAGACAGATGAAAGCCACCTACACCCAGTGTTTCAGGTGGTTGAATGTTAGTTGTTTTTGTGGTAAGACCTGGAAAACTAAGCTATGAGAGGTTTGTACCTGGCTCTCTTTGAATACTTCTCTCTTTTTGGTCCCTTTTCCACAATTTCTGTTCCCTGAAAGCCTGGGAGGGTGATCTTAGCCAGCAGGTGATCTGTCTCCCAAGTGCTCTTGACACAAGTGAAACAAAGAAGAATGAAAATTGCCCATTAATCCTTGGGTTTCAGAAATTTTTTTCATCAAGATTTTTCTGATCAAAGCAAGTTTTTTCCAAAGCATCTTTTTTTTTTTCCCCCCCTGAAAAAGGCAGAAAATTGAGTGAAAAATAAGAAGGAAGAAAAAGAAAAGATAAGGTCTGGTCAATCAAGCTCCAGGTCTCTTGTCTCCAGTTTGTGATTATGTTTTATGATCTCAGACACAACAGATTGTGAGCCTGCAATGTTTGGAAATAGTAGATGATTAAACCTTCTGGCCAGGTGTAAATGCAACCTTTGTCTTCTGATGACTGTGTGAGAATTACCTTCCTTCTCAAAGTCCCGGGCTGGCCCTGCTCTCTTCACTGTTACAAACACCCCTACTTGGAGCTACAGCCACAATGTGCCTCCACTTTATTTCTCATCCATCCACAGGCACCATCACAACCCATATCACTCCAACTGTCTTGAGACAGAGGGAAAAAAATGCTGAGCAAGCTGCTAAAAATTTGAAAGAGTGTGGCCTGTGAGTTTTTCTACTTCTTCACCCAGGGGGATTTTGTACCAGGTAAATAATAAAAAACGTGTAATGATTGACTAGGCTTTTAAACCTGAGCTGAAGGTAAGTTTGCCTTGCTGTTCCAGTTAAATATTCTCACTAGCCCCCTTCTCTTTCTCCAGTTGATCGTGCCACAAAGTCCCATTCAGCCTGATGCATTCTTTATTCTTTAGAAATTTGGGCAACAGTCAAATCTGACCTTTAGAGCCATAAACAAATTAAATTGTTTCACAACCAAATAATATGAAACAATATTGAATAGCTAGGCTTCCGCCGAGTTTCCTCTTAAAGAGAAAGAAGCCCTGAAACAGCACTGACGTGGGAGATAGAGGGAGAGAGATGGAGGACAGGGCACAATGATACCCCACACAGCAATGAGATGGCAGAGCACCGGGGTTTGGCTAGGGACTGATGGGTATTAGCACACTGGAAAATGCTGTGGGAGGCACTTATTAATTATTCCCTCTTCTGGGAGCAGAGCACTCCCCAAGGGCCATACCCCAATGCACAGACACCAGTGCCAGCAGCGCCTCGCGCTCAGGCTGTGCTTCAAGGTGAAACCCAAAAGTGGCCAAAGTGGCCTTGGTGCCGCTGGGTTGGAAACCATTTCTGCTCTCCACTGTTTGCCTGAACTTTGGCTGCATGCAGCCCAGCCTTCCTGCGCACGCAGCACCCGCTGCCACACGCGGTCCCGCTGACACGGGTGAGGGGCAGGGCTGTGTCACCTGCTGTCAGCTCTGCAGGGACATCCTTGAGAGCAGGGCCATTCCCTTCCCCTTGGCTTGGGTGCATGCAGGAAGCTGACAGCTGCCGAGGTGGCAAGAAGTGAGCCCTCTTTGGAGACGTGCTGTAGGGTTCAGCACATTTGTGAATCATTGCTGGAATGCAAAGCATCTGGAGCAGATGTGGAAATGTGATAAGGCTCCTTGCTGTCCTTAAAAACACTATGAAGTGGCCGGGTAGGGATTCCCCTGGCAAAGGGAGATTCCCCACCTGGCACCAAGCAGACCTCAGTTGCCAGTGAGGCTCTGGGACCACCACAGGCAGCCCACCCTCCGGCCCCTGGGGAGATGTCTGCTGTGGGTGGCACCCAGTCGCCTGCTCATCCTGTCCCCTTTGCAAGGGGACGCCCCAGCTGGGGACAGGCCACCCTCTCCTCCCTTGCCTGTGCAGCCAGTTATAGTTTATGCATAAAGGCAGACAGAGAAAGAAGCAGAGCAACAAAATGTGTTGTGGGCCAACACAGGCTGCACAGTACTGCAGCTATACTGGTAAGGTGGGACCCACAGGCTCCTTGCTGACACCACAGCTGGCAGAGGCCTCCCTGCACCCCTGGGCACCCATCAGCACAACAACAGCCCATCCGTGGGGCCCCACTCAGCATCTACACCAGCACTGGGACCTCCACACTCAAACCGCAATTAATTCTTTCCCTACGTGATGTCTGCGCACACGATACAAGCAACAATCTGTTCACTGGAGATGTACAAATGACATTCAGAGCTGCTGCTTTTCCCTGAGGCTGGACACCTAAACTGCCATTACTGTCACTGATATGAAAAGCTTTTAATTACCGACAGGTTCGTGCCATTTACAAAGCGGAGGCGAAAGACGTGAAGCACATTTAGATGCCTTAATTAACTTGAAGAATTATGAAGCCGTGCCTGTAACTGAAATATAGTTTTGCCTTTTGTAAACCATTTGACATAAGAATGATGAGTCTAAGAATTAGATGTAGGAATACATCTAAATATTTATACTACGTTCATTACACCAGTATCTGAGCACATGTTTATGTTGTAACCTCCACTTTTACATCCGTTAATTTTGCTTTGCTGTGTAACCCCGGGTTAGCCATTGCTCAGTGCCACGGTGCCCTTCTGCAGGGACTGACTCGGGTCCGGGATGATTCAGGGTAAAGCTCTTTCTCTGGGCAACGCATTTCCCTGCTCTTGGTGCAAGGCTTGCTGAGGCTTCAAAACCAGGACAAAGGATTGAACAGACTCCTGACCTAAATGAGGCTGGCAACCCCTGCCTTGCATAGCCCCAACAAACTGAACCTCCTCACGTCGTATTTCAAAGTCCTCTGACACAGGACAAGGAAATGCTGTGGCTGGGATCCAGTAGCTGCTGTCATCAAAATGCTGACAGAAACAGAGGTTAAGGGTACTAAATATTTCACTGTTAACAGAGCCAATGTAATGTACTTTTCTTAAGTTTGGGGAGAGGGGGACTCTGCCAGCAATGACCCTGAAATACATGCAAAGCTGTGAAAATAACTTTGAATAAAGTTTTAGAAGTCTTCTAACGAGATGAAATAAATGTGCATGTTGATCAAAAGTGTTTTAATTTAAAATATTAACCAGTAAAATGAAGAAAATAAATTTTGGGGAACAAAGTCAACATGCTTGATTTTGAGAAGTTCAGAACAGAGCTTCTTGTGCCTTGGCATTTTGCTCCTAAAATTTGCTAATAAATTGTTATCCCGAATAATACATCTAATTCTACAATTATTACAGTAAAAGGCAATGTTAGCAATTATACACTCTCACATACACAGGAATTTACCTTTTTTTTTTGCCCATTGAACAGAATTGCAAGTGCTGCAGGCAGAATTTTTGACCAAAGGGCCTTTTGGAGTTTTTGGATTAGCAAGCTAAACGGTTGGACAGGGTATTTCTAATGTTTTCTATTAAACACCATGACACTCGCCCCTTGCCACATTCCGGAAGAGCTCTCACAGTGACCATCTTCAAGGAGGTGGTCCCAGCAGAGGCTTTCCCCTAAAATCCTCCATTCTGCATTTCCAGCCCATCTCTTCTACCCCTCCAGGTAACAGACACTGTGTCATCACAGTCTTAATGACTGGCAGCTCTCAAAATGAAATTAGTCATTTAGCATCGTCACTTTGTTTCCACTAAGCTGCTTTGTCATTCCCGTGGCTGCCCTTCTTTCCCCTCCACACACACGTAATTTCACCAGTCAGTGCCCTAAGCCTGGCACTGGACAGTAGCAGTTCCCTTGCCATCCTACTTGAAAAATGAGTTTTGGTTTGCAAGGGACAATTCTGTTTTGCCAGCAGGGTGAAGAGGAGGAACGCCATCCTGCTCTCTGCAGCCACATCCCTAGGGGAGTGGGTGGGAGATGTTGGCCACTGCTGGGAGCAGAGCTTGGGCAAGCCAGTTTAGGTGGGACAGGGATTTACCGCCCTGACACGTGCTGGCAAGTGGCTGCTGGGGAGCCCAGGCTCCTTGCTCAGGGCGTTTGCATTGCAGGGGCATCTCTCACCTCCATCTCCATATCTCACAGCTATTTTGATTACTGGGATTCAGCCCCAGACTGTTTCATCCTATTCCTGTTTCATCCACCTGCTATTATCTCCTGCTGTTCTTGAGAAATTACTGCCAAATTATGCTGCTCTCTTTTTTTCCTCCCCATCATTAATTTCTTTTCTAGGGTGGAGAGCTTCCCAGATCACCCTCCACCCACTTACACACATGCATGCACACACACACACACTTTATAGAAAGTGTTTACTTATGCGGGGGCAATAGTTTAAAAGGTAAATGAAATAGAGGACGCAGCCTGGATTGGCTTAGCAACACAAACAGTGCCAGCAGGTAAAGGGCCCAGGCCTGTTCTTTCCCACCTCAGAATTGTTTTAAAATGACACCCCTTCATAATTAATTGTAGAGCACCTGATTAGTCACTATTGACAGACCTAGAGCCAATTGACTCTTTTTTTTTCTTCTTCTTTTTTATTTTTTTTCATCTGGCTGGGGAGAAAATATGAAGTGCCTGTAGCCACACACCCAATATACCTCCCGGTGATTACATCAGGCAGCTGAGCAATTAGAGCTGGTAGGATCAGCTCAGGAGCTGGAGGCTACAGTAGCAGGATCACAGCCCAACCTTAGCCTTTAATATGAAAATGAAGAAGGGAAGCAACAAATCCAATAAACCCTAGAAGTCAAATAAAGCCAGCTAGGAGTTCGTTTGTTGATAGGCTGAAGGAAGAAATGAGGCTGATAAAGCTGAGTGCTTCTTCTGCTACTCTGGTCTTTGTCCTGCATGAGGAAGATTAAACTAGTCAGGAGGGAGCAACTAAGCGAGAAGGCAACCCCAGTGGCAGAAAATGTGTGTGTGGTTCATCAGCAATGGAGTTGGGTCAAAAGGGGTGTGTTTGTACCCCTTTCCACTTCCAGGCATCTGTGATGGCTTTGCAAAGCAAATGAGTTTGCTCTGGGACAGGGCAAGGACACGTCACACCAGGGGAAGGTACAGGTAGCATTTGCTCGCCTTGATCTAATACACCATTATCTAGCTGGAAGCTTTGAAAGAACAAAGCCAGTCTCCACTTCCAGGAATGCAGTTGAGGTCCTCCATCTCCAGATCTCCAGCAGCCTGCTTCCAGACACGCTGCTTCCATGCACCTTGGCCAGCCTGGTATCAGCTCAACTCAGCCATTGTACAACCCAGTAAAGCTGAGTCCTGCCCCTGTGCAAACACTTTACTCTCAAAGAAGAGGATCCGTACAAGACCTTAGCCAACTTCAGAGCACTTCTGAGTGAGGTATTAAGCCAATATCAGTGCCTACACAGGCGCTTGCTCCAGCGTGAGTTAATCAGTTTAAACCCATACCTTTGGGTAAATACTTGTGTGCAGGCAGACAATGACTTGGGATTTGACCAAAGCTCGGTGAATACAATGTGAATGAATGTGTGCTCTGAATAAATAAATAATTAAAGACACACCTAATTAAGGCTCCTCTGTGGCCATTCTTCTTGCAGATGAGGCACTGTACGCAGAAAACCTCTGGGTCAGCTCTAAAGCAGATTACATGACTTTATTGAAGGATCTCGTGTTCTGGAACCTGATGAGTCCAGCAGGAATATTTTGCTCTGAGAAAACTCTCCTGCGTGGAAAGGCCTCCACAAAGCCTACATTTAAACTTCTTAGACACAGGCGATTATACATCCTAGGTGTAGTCACTTCCAAAGTTAGACCCCAAAGCACAGGAGACTGCAGAGCAGAAATTCCACAGCTGACTGACAAGAACCACTTGACTCCAGGAGGAGTTCAAGCCACCTTGGGTCCAAGGTGACAACCCCTGCCAAAGATGCCTAGCCCTAGACTGGGTTAGTAGCATGGTCCAGATGTACTCAGAGTTACTTTCTCGGTTTAAATTAGTGTAAAATGCAGCATAAGGTTAGTAGAAAATGCTGCAGTTAAATTAGAACCAAATCACAGCTGTTTATAGTTCTGGTTTAGGGTCCAGTTCTCTTTGGAAGAATGTAAATACTGCACCACTTGATGCCCTTAGACCCCATAGATGAACTCTAGGATCAGGAATGTATCACAGAATTGCAGATTCAAGTAGTTTGGAAAAGACCTCTGAGATTATCAAGATCATCGAGTCCAACCTTTGACTAAACACCATCTTGTCAACTAGACCATGGCACTGAGTGTCACATCCAGTCATTTCTTGAACACCTCTAGGGATGATGAGTCCACCACCTCCCTAGGCAGCCCATTTCAATGCTTACAACCTTTTCTGTGAAGAAATTCCTGCTCATGTCCAACTTGAACCTCCCCAAGTGCAGCTTGAGGCCATGTCCTCTTGTCCTGTCACTTGTTGCCAGGGAGAAGGGATTGACCCCCAACTGCTACACCCTCCTTTCAGGGAGTTGTAGAGAGCGATAAGGTCACCCTTGAGCCTCCTTTTCTCAAGGCCAAACAACCTCAGCTGCTTCAGCTGCTTCTCATGGGACTTACCCTCTAGACCCTTCCCCAGCTCCGTTGCCCTTCCCTGGACGTGTTCCAGCACCTCAGTGTCCTTCCTGAGCTGAGGGGCCCTGAACTAAACACAGCACTTGAGGTGTGGCCTCACCAGTGCCGAGTACAGGGGCGCAGTCCTACTGGCCACACTGTTGCTGATACAGGCCAGGGTGCCACTGGTTTCTTGGCCACCTGGGCACACACTCACTCATGTTCAGCTGCTGTCAACCAGCACCTCCAGGTCCTTTTCCACTGGGCCTCTTTCCAGCCACTGCTGTTGGAAAGTTGCACCCACTGTTGAAGGAGAGAGGAGAAGCGGCTGATGCTGGGGCAGAGGGGGAACATGGTACCTGTAGGCACAGCAGTGCTTGATGCTGCCTGAATGGTGACTCCAGTTACAAATGTCTCAGGCAATGCTAAGAGGGGAGGATCTGAAAGCCACTGTCAGAGAAGGAAGCAACCAAAAGATCAGGTCTTCCAGGAGTGATACCTGTTGTTCCAGACCACACTGGGTGCAGATGGAAGAAGGGTATTAGGAAGGCACTAAGGATGGGAATGCTGGGCCAAATGACTCAGAACACCGGCATGGGATAGTGGAAACTCTGGTCCCGTTGCTCCCCTCTACATCCAACTTGCCATGCAGGCTTCACATGAGCTCACTTGCCTCTACCCTATGGTATCTACTTAGAAAATAAGCATCCTAGATGTCATGATGTTGCTGCTTGTGTGTGTGTGACAGCAAGACCAACAGATCCTCAGATCCCAAGGTACTGCAGCAACATGAATGATCCTGACAAGGGGATGAGTAAGAGACTGTGGAATCTTGCTTCCCCGGAACACCAGCAGCTGACATCCATTAGGGACAGCATTGCGATAAATGCTGATCATTTTTTGTTAGTGGGGGACGAGTGTTTGGGGCTGGGAGGGCAGCGCATTCGGGCTGAGTGCTTTAAGCCAGACACTGAGGAAATTCTGTCAAACATGGATTGTCTGAGCATGGGGAATACCTTTCAAAACTTTGTAGAAGTCCCACTCTGATCGTTAGGGAAGACCTACCAGTGTCTGCACTTCCTAAAGTTATTTATCCCTGACATTATCATGCTTGATCTGCTGTATTGTTCCAGCTTTTGAGTTTGGAGGAACATGAGGAGGAAAGAAGAGAGGCGTCACATCAGGGTGGCTTTTCCTCCACAGGTTTGAAGCTATACTTACGTAAGAGAGATGTGTCTGTACCCATATCAGCAGATTCACATTAGCCATAGGGCTATCTATGGGATACTCTGTGTGTAACAGCTCATAGACTTGAATTATCGTTCTTTCTCATTTGTACTGGTTAGGAATGATCATTTCTATTCCGCAGGTTATTTTACCATTACAAAATTTTTTGCCATTTTGACCAAAGTATTAACCTGAATTGCTACCTTATTTTAAATTACAAAATGGATATTCAGGAGAGCTTTGTTGGGATAATTCCAGGAGACTTCACTTTGCCAAAGATGATGAATCATTAGTTGAATCAGCTGCTTAGAGCAAAATGATGAAATAATAGATTTTCATTTCATCCTTTACGTGAAATGCAGAAAACTTGGTGACTTGTTTCAATATATTTAGTCCCATCAGAACTGGAATTCTTTTTGCATGAAATGTTTATAAATTTGAAAAGGCACAACTGTTCCACTCAGGCTTTAATGTATCCTGCAGTTATACCAAGCATCACTGTTGCTAGTTGGCATATTTTTTTGTTCTCTTTGTACTTTGCCTGTGGGCATTAGTCAAGAGGCCAGGCCCAGAGGAACATAATTTAAAAGACTCAGTAATCCATGAATAAATTATTTCTGTCTAGGAGATACCATAAATTTTGCCACAATTGTCCAGCTCAGGATGCTTCACAGTACTCCCACAGCACATTGTTATTCCAGAGGACCATTAATTCCTGCCAGATTTTGCTTGTTTGTCAGTAGATACTTGACTGTTTGTTCAAACTATGGAATGATACTCTGAAGATACCTACACACAGGCAGCATTTGCTCTTTACTATTTGCAGTGTCATCTTCTATTGTCTTCACGCAGTTGAGTAAAGCTAAAAGGACTGCGCCATGGTACTGGGGCAACGTGCCACAAATTGTCTCTGATAAGAGTTTTATCAGATAAGCAGCATGTTGATCTAAGAACCTGTCACAAAGAGAAAATTTGCTAGATAGCTTATTTCCAAGGAACACTTGATCTGTTTGAAACTTTCCTTCCAGCAGCAGTCCAGACCCAGTGTTTAAAGAAAAAAAAAATATTGTAAAAACAAACCCATAACGCACCTGGAGAACTGTGCATTCTTGTTACAGGAAAGATCTCTGCCTCTGCCCCTACTGCTTTTGTAGGATGAGAAGGTTGTAATGGGGTCTCACCAAGTAGCAGGGAAGTGGAGACAGCACTAGTGGACTGTGGCTCTTGGTCTGGAGTCAACACTTCCAAAACCACCAAGAAAGTGGAGAATGTGTGGGGAAATACAGATCAGAGGCAGCATCTCTCAGTCAGTGTTCAGCTTTTTAAAAGAAGGCTGAGTTGGCTTGCTGGCAGTACAACTTCATTCAGAAGGAAATTGTGTCACATAGCAAACCCCACTTATTTTTGGTAGGGAAAGACACAATATAAAGAAGTGGAATTTGAAGCCAAATTAAAAAAAAAAAAAAAAAAAAAACCACTAATGTGAGAACTTATAACTGCATTCTTCCCAGTGAAGTATGAGCAGAATGCCAGCAAACTTCTGGGCTCACCAGGGGGACAAAATGCAGGAAGGAACTGTGTGGCTGGTGTTATGTGGGAGACCCACAGAGCTGTGCTCTGGCACCTTAAAACCTTCACAAAAAACATAGGAAGGACTAAAACCACTAACACTTGTGTTTAGCTGCTGATGTCAATAGCCACCTGTAGCACAATTTTTCCTGATTTTCATCTTCCACAATCATTTCTATTCCTGTAGGAAAATGTTTGGAACCTCAAAAGCATCTTTATCCACTTACTTCAGTACACATACAATTTTTCACAGTGGAGACCACCCCCATCCACTTGCTAATGCCTTAACTTTCCCAGATTGTTTCATTCCCAGATGCTAAACACTAATCACCAAGCAGGGAGGCGTGTGCGACCACCAGAAATAGATCTTTTACATCCCACATTATGTCATGACAAATGACTTGCCATTAATGAATTTCATCGGGACTAGCAGGGTGGGGAACGCAGGTGTGGTTTTCAGAAATCCCAGTGGCAGCTGTTCGAGGTGCAGCAGCCACAGAGACATCAGCACGAGTGCATGCAATGGTCAGACCGGAGAAGTTACTGTCCAAAACATGGAGACGTGAAGAGATACAAGAGACAGAGGGGCCTGAGATCAGCTTAGGCTGGTATTGCTTGAACAAATCCAGGCTGTACAAAAGACTTGCTGATTTAGGGTACATTTTCTGCCTTTTCTGCCATCATTTTTTAATGCCTCTGCATCCATAACATGCCTTATCCTTTGATTTTCCACAGTTCTCTCAGTCCATAGTTCCTCTTCCCCCTCTGGCCTATTATTTCTCTCTCCACTGCTAACAAAGTAAACCTCAAGCAGAGGCAGCACTGGTGGGATCATTGCAAATCAGCCCTCCACAAAGTCATTTCGGTGCTGCCTGTGCATTTCCTGAGGGTGGGGTGTGGCCACATCCCGGTGCTTTCAGTAGCACCATCGATGACACCACACTCACCTGGCTGGGTGTCCTGCAGCTTGTCAGCCCAAGGGGCAGTGGCAGCAGCTTCCCGCTGCGTTGGCACAGAGCTGCTCATTTCTTCAGCCCCTTCACCCTCCCTCACCAAGAAACATCCTCCCTAGCCAGACATCCCATATTATGACTAAGGCAGAAGGCCACAGGTTTAGTCAGTTTGTGTACAGTTTGCAATTATTCAGCTGTTTTAATGAGAAGAAAGACCTTGAGGCCCGTGATGTCAGAGATAAGAAAGTGTGGAAAGCAGCAGATGTGTGACCTTGCCGCTCTCCTATTGCTTTCTCCTTTGTTGTGTGTGCTGCAGCTCTTCAAGGTTTTAATACCAGGAAGGGGTGAGGGGAAGGCGAGATGCAGGTTTCACAGTAACTCAAACGCGTGGTTCATGGAGCAACCCCCTGGCTTTTAATACAAGGCACTAGTGGTAACCAAAACCCAGAAGCTGCTTGAGAGCTGTGGTCTTGTAGGCTGCAGCCCTTTCCAGCACCTGGATGTTTATTCTCCTTGGTAAGTTGGGATAGAAGTTCTTAGTATCCAGTATTTTCCTGGACAGAGAAGTTTTCCAAAAGAAAAATACCAGTTAATGGACACTGGGAGTCTTTTTCATACGGAAGACCATCTCCAAACACGTGACCAGGATTGAGTGAAACATTTCAGTTTGACGTGCGTTTGTGCCCTTTGGCCTAGCAGGGAGCTGCACTGTGAGAGCTGGAGCCAGCAAACAGGCAGGGGTGCCTAAACCAAACCTCAACGGCCCCGGAGGCACCTGAGTACAAAGGTTGGGTGCTAAACTTCTCTGCCCAGGTGCCTTCAGACATCTGGGATGTACCTGGCTTCTTAAAACACGGCCAAGTGGAGCGGCAAAACACCTAAACTCTACCAGTGTCTGTGCCAGGGTGTCCTCTCAGCTTTCTTGCCAGCAGCATCTTCTCTTCTGAGCACGGTTTGGGGGCGGGGTTGGTGCTGTGCCTTCAAGTAAACCAGGAAAACAGAGCTTTGATGCAAAACTGGTTGGATAATGCAGTCCAAGGAGCAGCTGTTGGTGGTTCACTGTCAAAAAGGGGAGGTACACAGAGGGGTGGGTATAGGAGGCTTGTACCCAGCTCTGCCTGGCATCATTTGTCAGAGCACAAGGGAACACAGACTGTGATGGCAAACCTGGCAGAGAGGATCAGAATTTAAAATCTTGAAAAAGAGAGAAAAGGGGGGAAAGAGACATTGTTTTGACAATTTAGAGAAAGCGCGTGACAAAACTCAGTAGAGCAGAGTGCAAGGAACTACAGTCAGGCAGAAATAACCAAGCGGAAACGGCTGGTTAAGAAGCAATTCTGTAGAAAATACTCTAAATCACACAGTTACCAAAACCAAAAACCAAAACCAATAAAGCAAATGTTGTGCTGGAAGGAATAACAAGCAGCATTGCCCATACAGAGAAATGGCCCTTTTGTTCAGGGCAGATGTGGTATGCTACCGCTCTTACAGGGTGGCCAGTTTTGTGCAATGTGTTTCAGAAAAGATGTTGGCCTTTTGGAGAGAATCCAGGAACAGCAGAAGTCTGGGAAATGTGACCTGCAAGGGAGAGCTGAAAGAACTGGACGGCTTAGGTCAAAAAGAAACAGCTGAGGGGGATGCAGTAATAATCCTTAGCTATGTGAAACAGCTCATAGATGAAGAGGGGAGAAGTCTGCTCCCCTGTTCTTAGTTAAGACGGAGAAAAACCTTTCTAATGGTAAGGGAGACCCTTAAGAATGATGTAAGAACAGCTTTCACAACACAGTGCATGTATAGTTGGTCTCTTCTTGTGCAGAGAGATGCTTTTGGAGACCCCTTCCAATCCTTCCATCCATTTCTGTGCTCCAGGCATTGGATCCCTCACCTGCAGGCAGGCAGTCATCCGTACTTACCCAGCAACCAAATAAACATCCTCACCACAAGCCTTGAGGCACGGTTCCCTTTGAAATTATTCCACATTGCACAGAAGGACAACGGAGCCATTTGTCTGGAGTTGGAGATTGCGCTTCCCTGGACCAGTCCGTGCGGGTGTGGTCAGGGTGGTGTGGATTGGAAGAGGCTGTCACAGCTGAGGGTCCCTGACTGACCAGCCAGCTCTTCTCTGGGGCGTCGATAGGAAAGATAGGCCTATTTGAAGAGTATTTAGAGCATCTGTGTTACCCCCGAAAATACTTCCTGAGGGAATTTCTCTCCCTTCCTCGACTATAGAGGTAGCTGGGGTGATCAGGAAGCTAGATAAGCAAACTTGGTGCATTGGCTTATATGATCTCCCTTTTCCCCAAAATACCCTGCTTGTAAAAAGTGGCATTTTTGCATACACTTCACAGGACATTTATTTACATTGTCGCCATTTCTCTAAGAAAGATCTAGACCCTTGAACTGTGAGGGGGAAACTAGATATTAAAAAATATTAGCTGGACATGATATTTATTTTTCAAATTAAAAACCCGCAGCACAGTTCTTTATTGATTGCAGCTGCAAGTCACCCTGGCAGGCCATTCCCACTTGCAAATACTTTGCCTGACACGTCAGGGGACAACAGCTCCAAGCAAGCTGTGCCAGCCACAGCACTGGGACAAACAGTGCCTGCTCCCAGAGCTCACCCGGTGCTTGTGAGGGAGCCAACACCTTGCCCTGAGCCATGGCACGGCCAAAAGGATGAAGCAGAAGAAAAGGAGCAACCCCAAGGCTATGATATTGTGAGCTGTGCCTGTGCCCATCATTACTTGGCTGCTACATTCATCAAGGCAACTTTTTGGGGCACTGTGCTGTGTTCACATCACCTGCAGATACACTGTGGCCAGAAAATACCCCTATTCCAGCCATACAGTGGCTTTCTTCCACTTAACTCCCATAGCTTTCCCAGCAACCCCTCCTTTTATACCTTTAAACGTATATTAGAGGCCGTGTGGGATGCACAGCAGGGCGCAGGATGGGTTGGGGGGCAGCCCCACAGCCACTCTGCCTCGCCCCCCAGAGCAGGTACGCAGCCACCAGGGCGCTCCCCGCTCGCGGCCCCCCAGCACCCCATTGTAATCCTTATCGGGCTGATGCACATTTTTCGCTCAAGGTGGCAAAACGCCCAGGACTGCCAGGCTGCCAAGCTTTCCGCTAAAAATACCGCTCAGACACATTTCAGACTGGGCTCATTAAAGAAAAGAAAGAGCGAGCGTATTCTGGTTGCAATGGAAATGACGTGGAACGAGGCAGGAGGAGAGAGAAAGGGAAAGGGACACAGGGAGAATGAGGTGGCACGAAGGCTGGAGTGTTGCCCATGGCAAGTTAAAGCCAGACTGAGCCTGAGGGACGTATTGGTTGTCCGTGAGGGTGCTGAGTGACGTTACTGGTGTTTCATCCCCCTGTGGAAAATGTTTGTCGTGCTTCCTATATGTGATGCCACAAGCAGGGCAGTAAAAGAGGGAGCACCCACTGGGATGTCCCCCAGCAGTGCTGAGAACAGGCAGGACCTGGCATAAGGGAGAGAGGGACCATGGTGAGGGCAGGAGGGAGCCCAAGATACCAAAGGGAGCCTACACAGTCAGGATGAAGGCAGTCTGGTGTGGAAAAGGAGGGAAAGGGAAGAAGAAAGTTGGGAGAGCAGTGGGTACAGAGCTTGGGAAAGGACTAAAAGCAAAGGGTGGGTGATGCTGGGTGGGTGGCAGGAGAAAGGGAGAGGAAAAGATAAAGAAGAAAAAGAGTTAAAAAAGAACAAGGGATGATAAAACACTCTTAGCATGAAGATCCTCTGGCCTCATTCTCTGTCAAGCGGGACGCCATTAAATTGAAGATCCTAGGGAAGATCCCTATTTTGGGAGCCCTGCACAGTGACAAGTGGTTCATTGACTTTTCTGGCCTTCAACAAAGCTAACTTTCATTAAATAAAGCTGATTGTGTTTTATCAATATTGCAAATGGAAGGAGCAATTGGGGGCAGGGGGGAGCAGTTAGGAAGGGGCTTAGGTTTTTGAGAGTCAGGACTGAATAATACATTTTGCTTTTCTCCTTATTTTTAACATTTGCCTCTGTGTTTAAACTGCATGAGAACTGACAAACCTTCACTAACACAGCCTGTACTTCTCTCTGACCTTGCAGATAACCATGAACCAAAACGTGCAGCTCCCTAATTGCTGTTCCTGGTGGCGCTTTACAGGCTTGTGCTAAATTTAACAAGGAGGAGGATCTGACTGAAAACTTTTCCAAATGTGTCTTTCCTGTGGCATGGGGAAGGATTGGAGATGCAGGAGGATTGGAATCACTGTGTGCCTCCTGTGGCAGGGAACAAAAGTGCAAGAGATACAGAAATATCCAGAGGACCTAACTTCACTGTATCGAGTTAATCCAACCGGAGACTGGAGCCTGCATGCACTTATACTGGCATTTATATGCCCATATGGCCATAACAAACATAATCCCAGGTTTTTGTGTTGCTGGTCACAGTCCCCATGCTTCAGGTCCTGCCGCACACACCCATGAGGTTCGAATGACAGTGGAGGACCCGAGGCACAAAGGTCCTCTCTCCTTGGCCAGGGTTCCTCCTGCCCCACCAGCCTGGGGAGACCCTTCAAGGTGGCAAGGACACGAGGCAGCAGCTGGCTCCACAAGGACCACGTGTGGCTCCTGGGAGGCTCAGTGCCAGCCAGGGTGGCATTCCTGGAGCACATGCATGCACACGCCCACGCTGGGCCAGCCTCGGTGCCAGGACATAGCACTGACGCACTGTAGCTGCTGAAGGGTATTTTCTTTTTCATTTTTTAAGATCGTTTGTCTCTTCCAGTTCTGGCTCTTCTGGCCTGGTATGTTCCACACTTGTGATATGTCAGAGGAAGCAGATGTTTCCCTGACCACAGAAAATGCCACAGTGTTTAATTTTATTAGTCTCTTAAGCAAAAGACTCTAGGCATCTTTCACAAGCTGCGCATGCCAGCCTGAGAGCTGCAGATGACACTGGGCAAAAGCCACCCCTCAGGAGGATCACAGTGTGTCCAAAGAACGACCTTACAACAGGAGACATCAGATCAGCTTGAAATTACCTGCTTATTGAGTAAGTATTGCAGAAAAAAAAGAAAAAAAGAAAAAGCAAAAAGAAACAAACATCAAAACCCAAACACAAAAAAACCAACTTACCAGAAACACACAGAATGATATAAAAGTCATAAGGATCAGAATATTCACTGGTTAAGTAAAAGGGGCTATAAAATTCAGTGGGTAACTTGGAGCCCTGGAGAGGCCTTCCTGAGCAGGAACCTAGATTTAATTACTTCTTGTTCCAGCACCCATCTCCCTGTGCCTCCTCTCCCTGCCACAGTCTGTCTTGACTAACAGGACTGCGGGTTTCTCAGGCTGGGGACTGTTTCTCACTTGGATTTTGCATATTCCCAGGGCAGTGAAGTTGTCTGGTTGTTTCCCCACTCTGAGCAGTGGCGGCAGGAGCAGTAGCAGCAACCAAAGACTTTGTACCTCATCAGAGCCCAGCCTGTTGTGTCTTTTCCAATTGTATTGTATTGTGTGGCTTTGGAAAAGAGGAGAAACACATGACTTACAAGGGCATGGGAGATTCTCCCATGTTCCCATTGCATATTTCAGTCAAGCAAAATTAACCTCTTCGTGGAAGATGAAGATTTAGTGCGGGTAGAATTACAGTGAGTGTGGTGGATGTGGCAAGGAGGAACAGAGCAGAAACAAATTAATTCACAAACAGAGGAGACAAAAAACTGCTACAGATAATCCAGTACAAGAAAAACCATGGGCCAGCTGCAGAGAGCTACCTGAGCTGGAAAAAAAGACGAAACAGCCTGAGCAGTGCACGAAAGAAGAATACCCAAACTGGTTTGAAGGATTAGAGAGCCACATCCTTCTAGGTGCATACAGCCAGATGGTAGTGGCTGGTAAGCACCACTTACCATGGCAAAGACGGAAGTCACTTCATCTTCTCAGGAAATATTTAAATGAAGACAGTGTTTTCTAGTGTGTGCGAGGGACAAGGGCATGAAGGACATACCAAGGAAAATGGCTGTGGATGAGCTGCACATGGGAGGGAAGCATTTAATAGTACTTGCTTGTGTTGGAAAGGGCCTGTTATTCATTTATTTTTCCTGAAAGAGCATTCAGCCTTAAAATAGCATAGGAAGCACCAATAAGGGCAAATGCCCACACTCCTGCAGTGCAAGGAAATGGGCTGTCAGCAGTTAGAGGACCTGCACTAGGTTTTCTCCCAAAGGTTGTTGTGTTAAACCATCCAGCTAAAAACCAAAATTTCTGCCCAAGTGCGCCGGGCATTTTCCCACCTTCCCTTCCTGCCTGAGCATGCCTGGGTGTGCGGTTGCCAGCTGGATGCTGCAGCACGGGGAAAGGATATCAGCGGGTGGCCCAGCGATCCCAAGGTGCTGCTGTAATGCATCAAGTATCCGGCAAAATATCTGAATTAATTGTCAGTACTTTCAGGAATAAGAAACATGAGGATTCAGGTCTAAAAGGCCCCATAGGTCTTTCCTGTCTCTAGCCATGTGTGGATGTGCTGGGATGTAGTACCTGACAGAGCCTATATGAACGTCTGGTTTCATTTCTGCTGGAATCCAGGCTGGAACAGTGACTCCAGCCACCTCAGACGGTCAACAGGGAAACAGCAATATTGGCAGAGTTTGACCAAAATTGCGGCACAGCTCTTGACATCTGCACATATTGCCTCCTCTGCTTTCCAGTCCTGGCTCCGAACTCGACTGCTA
Source organism: Rhagologus leucostigma (assembly GCA_013397725.1). Lineage (NCBI taxonomy): Eukaryota > Metazoa > Chordata > Aves > Passeriformes > Rhagologus > Rhagologus leucostigma. The sequence continues at coordinate 116,499 of VZTD01005870.1, forward strand.
TGGAAAGCTGAAGAAGCTCTAAATCTAGTCCAAGCAGAGGTAGGGAATTTTTGTCCAGAATTAACTGGTTAATAATAATCCTTCCATTTTTCCTAACTGCTGTGTTCCAGGACACTTGAATTAACAATTCACCAAGCATGTTCACTTTGAATGACTGCATTGAAATCGGCACAAACTCAAACAGAAGCCCTATAAAAAGCCAAGGCTTTATCGTGTGCTCGGTGGTGGCAGCAAGGAGGCCTGTGGGAAGGAAACAATACCCGTCTGAGTGGAGCGACGGTTTATCTGCCTGCCATCAGAACAGGCCAGTCATGTTGTTTTTCCGTCCGTTCCCCATGGAAGCCAGCTCCCGTGTACAGTACCAGCCTGAGCAAAAGCCCGCGGCTGGGTCCTTCTGTTTGTAGGGCTTGCTGACATAAGGTGGAGTTGAGGTTATTGTGGTGTGGGACGTTTCCTGCCCTGGCCGCTGATAACCGCAAATCCCAGCAGCCTTACAGGCTCCCTTTGTCTGCCGGCCCAGGGCCTGAGCTATGTATAGCCCGTGCCCGCCCAGCCCGGGGCAGACGCGCTCGCATCCCTGTGCCCAAGGATGCTGTGCCACACACTGATGGCTTTCCTGGAGAGCTGGGTGTGCTGAAAACCTTTCCACGCACCGAGGCCAGCTGAACTTTTTATCTCCAGGAGAAAAGGAGGAGGCTGAGGATTGGTCTGTGTGGGGCAGTCCCAGCCATCGAGCACACATTCTTTCACACCAGAAGTAAAAGGATTAAATTGGCTGCTAAAACCTGGCGTCATTTATACCAGCTGAGGTGTAAATGAAGACCTTGCCACGAAAACAGCATTAAGCTCACTTTGTGTTGTCCATCTCGGTGCCAGGGTGGACGGTGAAGGGTGACACCTCCATGTCAGCATGTGTCCCTTGCCCCAGCAGTCAGTGTGGTCGTGCCACCTGATGCATGTGAAGACCGGACTGTGTATCGCTCTCATGAGCAGAAAAGAAGTGCAGGGGATGTGTTTTCATAAAGAGGTGATACAAGAGTAGGTGTGGACAGTCGATCAGGAGAAGGATGACGTGTGGGATGCAGGAGAGGGGAGCACAGGCGCTGGAAGGGTTGAGCACCAGCTCCCAGGATGTGAGCAGCACAGAGATGCTGCAGCAGGCACTGCAGAGAGGGAACGACCGCTCTGGGAAAACAATGGAGCAGCAAAGGAGTAATGCCCAACACAGTGCAAAACCAAAGGGTGTGGAGCCTAGAAGAGTTTTCCTGAAGCCAGGGCTCTCTTCCAGCCTACCTGCTGCAGTATCACCCCAGGGACCAAGTTATGCCTAGTGCCAAATGCAAGTTGCAGCAGGGAAGTGTAGTTACATCTCTCTAAGTGAATAAAATCCTCCAGGGCTGTCCCCTGGTCTCAAAGCCTGCTAGCCCAGTGCAGTTCACAGCCACAGGGCCAGTTCTCATACCTCTAGAAACAGACTTGCCAGAACAAATGCGCTCAGTAGTCACAGCTGCTGCAAACATCTGAAGCACTCGAATCACAGAATCAGAGTTGTTAGGGTTGGCCACACTCTTGCCAATGCACCTGGGATACCATAGGCCCTCCTGGGCACAAGGCACTGCCAGCTCATGTTCAACTTGTAATCCACTGAGACTCCCAGGTCCTTCTCTACAGATCTGCTCTCCAATAGGTCAGCCCCCAGCCTGTGTTGGTGCTTGGGGTTATTCCTCCCCAGGTGCAGGACCTTGCTCTTGCCCTTGTGGAACCTTATGTTTCTCTCTGCCCAGCTCTCCAGCCTATTGAGGTCCCTCTGAATGGCAGCAGAGCCTTCAGGTGTATCAGCCACTCCCCCCAGTTCTGTATCATCAGCAAACTTGCTGAGGGTACAGTCTATCCCTTCATCCAGGTAAATAATTATAAACAAGCAATAAACAAGTTGAATAAGACTGGGTCCAGTATTCATCCCTGGGGAACACCACTGATTGCAGGCCTCCAACTGGATTTGGCTCAACTGATCACAACCCTCTGAGCTCTGATCACAACCCTCTGGGCTCTGCCATACAGCCAGTTCTTGATCCACCTCACTGTCCATTCACCTCACCCACATTTCCTGAGCTTACCTACGAGGATGTTCTGGGACACAGTGTCAAAAGCCTTGCTGATGTTGAGCTAGGCAACATCCGCTGCTCTCCCCTCATTCACCCATCCTGCTAGACTATCATAGATGGCATGACCAATCCTCAGATCAGTCAAGCATGATTTCCCCTTTCTAATTCCATGCTGATTACTCCTGATTAACTTCTTTACTTCTACATGCTTGGTGATGACCTCCAGAATGATCTGTTCCATCACCTGTCCAGGAATGGACGTGAGGCTGACCATCTGGTAGTTTCATGGATCCTCCTCCTTGCCCTTTTGAAGATGGGAGTAACATTGGCTTTTCTCTAACCGCTGGGCACCTCCCATGATTTTTCAAGGATGATGGAGAGTGGCTTAGCAACAAAATCTCGGGGGGGTGATAACTGGCATGAGCCAGAGCCATGCAGGTACTGTGCTAACAGTTCAGTGGTACAGAACAGCTACGTCCTGGCCTTATTTAATTTATTGACACGTATATGGCTGATGACGTGGAATCCTCTTTCCTTTTTTGATTCTTTGTGTGCGGGAAACAGCCCACACTGGATGCTCCCTGAGCTGCCCTGTACTGATGCTTTCCATGTCCAGAGCCACCAGCCAAAGCACACAGACCATCACTCCCACTCACACAGGCTCTGCTGCCCTGACCCCTCGTTGTACCAGCCATAAGAGATGAGGTCCTAGAAAGATCAGCTTGGTCTGGTAAACTGCTTTGGTGCAAGGCAGAGGATCAGAGTGACTCCCATCAGCTGGACATTGGGACCATGCTGTGGGGTACACTGGGCTCAGAGCAAGCAGAGGGGCAGCACACACCTTTGAAGAATGGCAACCCCCCGATTTTGGGATTGGTGCTGACACTTGGCAGGGAGGTGTTAAAAAGCAGCAGTATTTTACCTGGACTCACATGAAGCCTCAGCGGGCTGTGCCCTGTGGCTAAGCTGTGCTGCTGGAACAAATGGCAGTCTCTCTGAGCACCCCAGGGGGCTTACGAGGTGTCCTTAGCAACATCTGTTATCCCAGAATGGTGAATCTCTTCTCCCCACCCCACCTGGTGAGCAGACCTGCTCTGCATGGAGGATGAGGCTGCACAACGGCACCCATGGAGAGGAAGACAAAGATATTGCTGGCTCCCTTACCCCAGTACTCTGACTGCTCACTGAAAATCTTTGGTGTGGGTCTGTGGATGGCAGAGCAAAGAGTGCGGTGGGAGAAATTAATTAAAACCAGGGCTTGAAGGTCTTGGTGGCTAGACCTTACTTTGCATGAGATACACTTCACTTCTTGCCTCCACAAGGAGTTCATCAGCTCCTGTTGCTGCTGGTACGGAGCTACAAACTGTGGGGTGGTACATTCCTCTCACAGCAAGCCACGCTGATGTGCCCTCCAGCTGGGAAGCACCGAAGACTTTCACTTTTTTACCATATTTGCTTTACTGCATTCACACCAGCTTGGGAAAAGAGCATTAGTACCATCAGCTACCAATGTCCGCCTCTGGTAATCAAATACCCTGCTCCCTGTGAAACTCAGACACCAGGCACCTGACACTGCTACTCCCATGAGGCTGCAAAGCAGGAAGATCCCCCGTCTCCTGAGCAAATTCAAGTGAGAAAATAATCTGAATAACGTGTCCTGCTCACCTCAATCTACAGCTGCGACACCTCACACTCACAAATTACCCAGCCTTGGGAATCAGACCAGATCCCATTTAACACAAATGTTAATTTATCAGGTGTTTTGTCTCTCTTAAATGTTCATTTCACTGTTGTTGAATCAGACAACATCCACATCTTTCATTTGGTTCGGTATTTCCCCACCCCTTTGAATGCTCAGGGCTTTCGTTCCTCTCTTCCACTTTGTCAGCCAAAGAGTTCACCCAATCCAGGCACTGCCATTCTCTCTGAGCTGTGTCTGTACCCCTTGTGGGGACAGATTTCTATGTGCTGCTTCACACATGGCAGTGAGTGTGGTGGCAGAGGCTGGAAAAGGCCTTGGGAAAAGGATGTGGCAAACACAGCCAAGGTGGAGCTGCTCTTACATGACGGTAACGCTAACGGCATAGTGAGTCAGACCTTGGAGACTTCTCTTACTCCTCTTTCCTGTGCCATGTCAGACGCCAAGCTGTGGCATTCCCAAGGCCCTTCCATCAGCCAGAGGGATTCACTGAGTGTTCTGCTTGGAGGAGAGACCCTTTGATCCCCAGCTTGAAGGCATTTTTTTCGGTGTTACCACACCAGTAAGGGAATGCCCTCCCGCTAGCCACATCTGAGCTGGAACTCCAGCTCTGCAAGAGCCCAGCAAGCTCCTCTGACCAGCCAGCTGCGCTGGCCTGCACACAAACCACAGAAGGTATAAAGCAACCCATGGAACAGAGAGGGGAATGAACAGGCAGAACATGGAGGGCTAGGAATCTACAGGCTAGGACTGGAGCAGATCCACTGGCTCCACTGTGCGTGGCTTGGCTGAGCTGTGCCAGTCAGAGCGAGCACAGGTTCAATGCTGCTGGAGGGAGGGAGGGGGAAGCCTCGGATTCAATCCCTCTGGAAGGAGTGGAGTGTGGGTACAATAAGCTAGACCCAGGGTGACATCTCAATCAAGGCCAAACACTCCATCCATCTCGCTGTGCTAGTCACTGCCGGCAAATTTTTCTCGCTGTGAGTATTCCACCCGGCTCCCTCAACTCACCCGGATAATGGCATTTCTGTTCCAGTTGTTTAAACTAACAGCAGCACAATTCGCAGCCAGCGGCTTCAGCGCTTTGTGTTCATTTGCTCAATCAACATTCGCCCCCTGGTAAGTGACTTTCAGAGGGAAGTGTCACCGGCAGACAATGGGCTGGCAGTTAACAGCAGCAGCTCTGTGTCTAAATGTTTGCAGACGCTCGGGTAAAATGTCTCAACCCAAATTTATAAGGACAGTCACCTCCCCGCGGTGCGTGGGGCGGGAGAGGCAGCAGGGAGACGAGAGCGGCTTTGCTGCATCCCTGCCCCTGTGCTGGGAAGGTCGGGGGAAGGCGTCTCCAGGCGGTGAAGCTCGGCGCTCCTGCTGATGCTCGGCCTCCCGCCTTCCCCGCGCCCTGCGCCGGCAGGGAGCTCTTTCTCCGAAGGACATGCCTGCTCTGGAATACTGCTGCACACATCCACGCTGCCTGGGCTTGACAGCCCCCTGCCACCAGCAGCTCCCTGGCATCGCCCCCAAACCTCAGAACTTCGTGAGAATAATTTGCCTCCCTTTCTGCGGCTCACTTGAAGCATTTATTTTGACAATGAAAGCGATTATTAATTCCACCCATTGATTTATTTTTCCTAAAAGCCCATTGTTACCCCCTAAATGTGCATGATAACTTGCCATTTGAGATACCAGCAAATGGTTTATAGACTTGTCTACCAGGAAGAGCCGTGTCAGTTTATAAACAGGCTGGTTAAGTGGCTCCCTTGTGGCAGTGTCCTTATTTTGCTTTGACAGTAAAGCTTGATACTGTTTGAACTGTAGACAAACCATTACTTATGTAAATCGATATGATTTTCTTGTGCAGCTGAGACACCTCTTGGTTTTGATCATGCCGTAGAAGTCCTGTGTACCAGCAGGTCATCTAGAAGCTACTGTTAGATGACAGGCTCCTTCTCATCCTTCTAAAAAGGACAAGGTCCTGAATTGTTAACTTCCTTGAAATTTTATCAGACTTTTAAACAAATATCTCTACTTTCATGCCTTAGGAAAAATAAAAAAGGCATTTCTAGCGTTCCTGGCTGCACAGCACACCTTGACAGACAGGTCTTCCAAAGATTCAAAAGCCAGAACGAGAAAAATGAAGAGTGTCTTGGATTTTTCTGTTTCTTCAGGTTTGCATGAGTCTGCAGCTCCTTAAGCCAAACCGGATTGCTGCATGTGTGAGTCTCTGGCAGTGCAATCTGCTAGCCTGGGCTCCTGTCAGGTGATGGAGATTCAGGTTGAGAAAGCAGTGTCTGTTTTTTACCACCAGTGTTTTCCACAGAGCAAATATTCAATTGAAAGCCAAGAGGCTGTGCTGACATAAATCACCCCATGCACCTTCTGCCTGCTCACACAGACCTTGCCTACCCTGAGCCCTGTGGCCCTTCAGAGGCCCTCTCTCTAGCCACACCGTCAAGCCCCTGCTCTCTCGGGGGTCTTTGCCTGGGGACATCCCAGGGATGTCCCCTCCCGGGACCGACTGGCAGATTGATCCCAGCTCCACGACCCGGAGCCGCGAGCCTTCCAGCGCACCATGCATTTTGGGAAGGTAAATACACAACCAAAATATTCAAGCTGCAGGGCGGCGTGACCTTCGGGCGACCCTTAGCCTGACCTAACGCTGGTCACTCTCACCAGAAGATTTGTTTATCTTGGGACCTCGAACCTCCCAACCTGAAAGCACCGGGCTGACTCCTAGCTCCGAGGCCTGCCAGTGCTGGCTGCCAGCCCCCAGAAAAGCCCTGGCAAGTTAAATTGAAGTGTGAGCCCCTTCCCCGGCCTGCGGAGCAGCTGTGGGCGTTCACTCAGGAAGCAGCTCCGAGAGGGGTTTTTTGCCTTCGTCAAAACTTGGAGGAAATTTTGCCCAGGGGTTTCCTCTCTTTTGGCCAGAGAACTGCAGTGTGGGCCGGGAAGCAGTTAGGGCAGCAGATGTAAAAGCAGAGGGAGATTTTTTCTTAATATAAGAAAACATGATGCAGAGGGCAGGGGGCGGCAGCAGGACGCATCATTTTGGGAATGTCTGCTATCCCAGAACTGAGTGGAAACAACCCATCTGAAATATGCAGAGCCATTATCAGGCCAGGGCTTAAATAAACTTTACTGTCCATTCAGTGATCAACCTCCCTGGGAGCCACCGGCTCCATTCATCACTGTCACCTTTTCAAAGTGACTGTGATGACAGTTCATGATCATTAACTAGTAATGGTGTGCTTTGCATTAACTGGAGGGCACATCAAACGGGCAGGCTCGCAGCTCAAAAGTTAACTAAATTATATAATAAACATTCTCCAGCTAACCATGTACAGATGGTGACAAAAGGTGGGACAAAGTGGCAGGCAGCAGAAAGCGGGGAGTGGGAGGATGCATAGGGAGAAGAAGCACTCTGGTACCTATTGGGTGACTCACCCCTCTACTTGCTATTAATTAGAAATAGCACAACATGGCTCTCCAGCCAGAGGGACCCGAGCCGCTTGCTGAAGTTGCAGGAGTTTTACTGTTAGAAAACTTGCCTTAAGATTTCACAGATCTGCCATGGCCATGGGATTTTTTCTGCATTTTGTCTTTTTTTCTCTCAAACGGTATTCATTGCGGGCAAAGCTGAGCCGCTCCAGGCACAGTTCCGATGGGAAACATGGAAAACTGAAAAGAAGAGGATGTGAGGAGGGAGATTTCAAACTTGTACTTCATCTCAGAGGGTCGAGATGGCTTATTACCACTCCCTCCTGGCCCAGAGCATCAGGCTCCTGTGCAGCCCTGGTGCGTGCTCAGAGCCAGAAGTGCCCATGCTTGAGTGGGCCCACCAGCTCAGCCAGTTGAGGCAAAACAGCCTTGTGCAGAGAATAGCTTGGGAGGCAAGAGCTCCTAGCACAATTCCCAGTACAATCCCTATTGACTGAGAAACGTTAAAAAAAAAAAAATCTGATTTTTTCCATCTATTCACTAGCAAAAAAGGAAAAAAAGCCATAAATCTATTTTATTACAATTTATTATATTATACTTGTAACCAGATCATTCACACAGAGAAAAATGGTGCCTAGAGTCGGGTTCTTAAGTCCATAATTCAGTGCTTTAAGGAAATGGAAATATATTTTAACTGGGACTTCAGCGGGAGCTGCCGGATGCTCAAGGCTTTTGCAAAAGTCCAGCAAAATTCCAGTAAATGCACTGCAGCAAAGAGGTCTTCTGCCGCAGAGTCCAGAAGCCTCTCTACATAAATGCTTAACTATGGATTTGAAGGGGTTTAGTTTTAGGCATCCGTTTTTTAACCATTCATCTTAATGTTTTAAATTAGTGCAGTCACAATCAGGCAAATCTTTGTGTTGCCCTGATTCAGAAATTACAAAAAAATTCATCAGTTGGTGACGGTTTGCCTTCTTTCACTTCCCCACACCTCAGCCCCTTCAGCAACCTCTCAGATTTTGTATTTTTTTGTACCCTCCCTCATATCTATGTCTTCACAGAAAAACGTCCCAGAAAAGGTAATCTGGACTCAGCTTTTATCCTAACCTAAACAGATGCTGGAGGGGAGGAGAGGGAAAGAAGACGGCCTGATTTTTGTCGTACCTCTCCCAACAGTTCTTCAATCTGTACTTGAAGAGCTGACACCCCTGAATGATGCGGGAAACATTTTTGGACACATATTTTCAAAAGCAGTCGATTTTTTCAATGCTAAATTGACTTTTCCTCTGTTCATGCAACTGCCTGTGTTCAGGCACCACCGAGCAGGGTGACTTTCCCACTGGTTCACTTTAACTGTGAGGAGTGTTGTTAGAATTGAGATTTTCAAAAGAGGTTTTTAAATTTGGGTCATTTGCCTTTTGGAAGCATAATTCTGAAGGCATGTGGCTTGACTGTCTGAGGTGCCCAGAGCTCCCAGTTGTGTCAGGTCTGTCACTCCATGGGGATTGGGTCACTAGTGCTCCCAAGGATCCCAGAGACCTGCAGACAGAAGGTCCTGTCCAAGTAGGTTGCATTTCAGAGCACAATCATCTGTTGCTGCCACCTCCTCTGTCCCAGAGGTTGCTGGGTTCTTGCAGCAGGACAGCAGCAGCAGAACATGAGCTCTCCCAACTCAGAACACCCCTACTGGCTCCCGCTGCTGACAAAAGGAGGGCTGCTCCGATACAACAAGCTGTGAACTGCTTTGGCTGAGATACAGCTCTGTCTCTGCCCCTGCATGAGATGGGTGGAACAGACTGCCCTATATGTTGCCTGCCAGCAATTTAAATATGGAGGCACAGGTATGGCAACACATCCCTTCAAGGCTAAGGATGTGAGAGAGAAACTTAACTTCCCCTACAGCTGCTCTTTTCTCCTTTAAGATGCAGGAAAAGAAGTGACAGTGTCCAAACACTAGAAAGCCAGCTACGACACCCACTGTCTTTCACCCCAGGACACACCCCCACTCTCATGCTCTGCCAGGATCCCAGCTGGGTTCCGCTGCCTGCCCAACACAGCATTTCTCCTCGGGAATATGTTGGGACACCAAGCATATACTGTCCTACAAGGGAAGAAAGCCTTTCAGAAATCAGATAGAATGAAGAAGCTGCATTATTTTCTCAGGAGATTTATATTTCTTGTGGGATGTTGCTTAACAAATCTTTCTGTCTCTCTTCCTTGGTCCTAAAACAATGTTTCTGACAGAAAAGAAAAGCAGAAAACTATGACTGGTTTATGATTTCTTCTTTTATACATGCAGATGTTTCACAAACATCTGTAAAATAACAATCCACCCTGGGAACATAGTGGGTGAGAGAGGCAACACAGCCGAGGACTTCTGGGCCCTATTCCTGGCCTCATCTGTTGTCAGCTGTGTCCTGTCACCCGAGTCACCTCAGGATTACTTCGTGCCTCTCTCTGACTGACTGTCTTGCAAATGAGATGCTTTGTATTTTAGCATCGACACAGTCTTTCAAGCAGCCCTAAAGGTGATACTGAATGGGAGCTGACGGACTCAGATGTACTCAAAGCGAAAACAAACAAACAAACAAACAAACAAGAGCTAAGCCATTCTGTAATATTAACCATATGCCCCATACAGGAATGACAGAGGTTTTGCACTTACTCCTGAAGGTCTGTGCTGGGCTAAAGGTTACCATATGCCATAGGAATGCTCTGCAAACACCAACGAGTGGCCATCAAAGCTGAAAATTTGAAGTTACTAGACAGTGAAAGGTGGTTAATTGCAGCTTCTACAGCCTGCTCGCCCAGGTGTATAGAGCGTTCAGCTGCTTGGTTACAAGGGATGTTAGCTTTTCTCCTCACACATGACTGACTGATTTTCTACATACTATTCAAAAGATAATGCAAATAAAAGTGGTTTTCAGACAGAACAGGATTTCTTCTCCAGTGTGGCCTCTACAAACCTTTATGAGTTCTACAGTGACTGGTCGGGAAGAGAAGATCAAGAGCCATAGCCAAGTGGCTTAGAAAGGAAAGGGAATGGAGTTTTAAGCAGGAAAATCAAACTCTGATTGCCAAGAACTATTTTTTGGTTATGCTGTAAGGTCTCCATCTATTTTGCAAGCAGTTAACTCCTTTCACACATCTCATGCATCCAGCAACTTCCCTCAGCCTCTGATGTGGGTAAGGGCATGTGATAAAGGACATTTTATCCTAAATAAAGAGCAAGAATACAGATGGACATCAAGAAACATGGATCCATGGGGGCTACATTTACAGTGACAAATGGTGACTGCCATTCTTCAAGGACTGTGAAATCAGGGACTAGCAAAGTGGGGCAGGCAAGCACATCAGAACATGAATGAGATTGGGATTATAGCATCATATTGTGGGATCCAGCTATGATCAGTGGAAAGAAAATAGCTGTATTGGTCTGCCAATATCACCTGAATGGAGCTGTGTTCAAACTGAGTCATGGGTGACAGGTGTCAATCTCGCAGGCATGGCTTGAGCTGCAGAGGAAGATGTTCCTCTGCAGGAATGTATCTCCTCATTCACAGAAACTAGGTGAAAGAACACAGTGAGATGAGGAATGACAGGCTAAGACACCATAAGAAAGTGTCCCTGAGGCACATATGAATCTTCCTCTGTCACTGCAAGGTGCAAACTCACAAACACAAATTATAGAATATATGTAGGTGCAAAAACCACCAGAAATCAGTCTGAGATGGAGGTGAAGGCAGAGTGGGAATTAGGACTTCCAACAGTATAATTCAGCCATTCTACACTCTTCATTCAAAAGCAGGTGGTGATTCAGGTTCTTAATTTCACCAGAGTCCATTGAAGCACCTCTGCCCTCACCGTGTATGCAGCTGAATAATCTATTGCAAAAAGCCTGCCCTGGTCTCTTAGCAAAGAGCTTCTCAAATCCACTGGCTTCTTTGGAAACATCTGCCCACACAGATTTGATTCCTTCTTTGAAAACAAAAAAAATCCTAAAAAGCCAAGAAAACTAAAAGTGACAAAGCCATTCTCACCTGGTAGAAGATATGAGAGACATCACTAGTAAAGTGATTTGAGCAAGAAAGCATGTCAAAAGTAATTTTATTAATCTAGACAGACTGGAAAAGACAGGGTGCAGGATTCTGATGCTAAGCTTTGCTCTAAAGGTATGAGAAGTATAGGCAGCAAATGAGCAAAGGGGAAAACAGAACAAACCCTGAATACTGAAGACTGGAAGGAAAGCGTTTCCTGACGTGCTTCATTGCAAATTAGACCTGTGCAGCTAATTCTGCAGGATTCCCCCTTCCTACTTCCAGGAAAAGCGCTCCAAACAGAGAAAATGGCAAGCTCAGCTCTCACTAGGAAGCAGGTCTGGTTAACATTATGAAAGGAACTAAATTTCCCTTCCCCCAGCCTCTTCAAGAGCCAGAGATTTGTGTGCAAAATAACTTGAGTTTTTCCCCGTGGTCAAAGACTGGTGTTTTATTTATTTGCGGTCAGTAATGCTGGGCTTCTGTCATATTTTGCTGTGGTACTCCATTATTTAATAAGGTCCCATGGAAACTGGCCAATGCCTTTGCTTGACAGGGATTATTTTCTGACATCGCACCTGGCCAACAGGATCACTTTTTACTGAGAGAGGAGAGGAATTAAAAGTACAACAAGAAATTGGTTTATAGCCTGAAGGAAGAAGGGCAACTGTCAACCCTCACAGTGGTTTGTTATTTTTTTTTAACACATTAGATGAATGCTGCTGCTTATGCCACAGAGCAGTTGTGTGTATATATCTAGCTGCTTTTAAACCCTTCTAAGCCCCACCAAGGCCTTGGCAATTTCCCCCTGTGAGCAAAGCCATAGTGTGCCCAGCCACTGCTTAAGAAAAGCCTTGGGTTTTATCCATTCTGAAAGCCTGGAGTGAGACGCCTCAAACAGCTCCCTATTCCCATGTCCCAGGAAGAACACCCAGCTCCTACAGTCCCTTGTGCTAATGGTCACCTACCACAGTCCGATTTTAAAGCCTTTCCTCAAGGCAAGGAACCTTACCACTGCTCAACACCAGCCCAGAGCCTTTGTTACGGTCCTGCAGATCTGAATCTTGAACATTATTAGGCTTTTAGGATGGAGGATTAATGCAGCAGCACCATAATACCAAGTCCTGCAATTGCAGGGACGAAGACAGGATGAGAACACGGACCTCTCTGCCTTCTTAGTGAGAACATTTCAAGACAGCAGCTACTAGGCCTGGGAAAATAAACCAGGGGAACTAGACAAGAGAAAATTATAAACTGTTGAAGTCCTGGAGTACTTCCAGGTATTCAAACAGGTAATAGATTTGTTTAAATAAGTGGAAATAGTTTCAAAACGTCAACTTTGCCACATTGTCTAGCTTCTCCTTTCTGGTTCAGCTCCAGTCTGGGAGGTTTCTTCGTGCATGAGCTCAGAGAAAAGCACCTACTGCAGAAATAGAGCAAAATCGACAGCGTTTCATCAAGGGGATTTTCAGCCGGCACATGTCTAACGCTTCCCTGATTTCCTGTTGGACAGATAGCTCTGGGGAAACACTTACATGACTACTGCCCAAACATCATCAAGGAACTAGGCACAGAACTAAATCAGCAAGCTAGATAAATGTGACACTTGTTCCTCTCTCCCCTGCCAGAGTCATAAAGGCTGTTGGATTCTTGATAATCCAAACACGTATTTTGGCCAAAACTTTACAGCTAATTTCAGTTAAGTAAGGGACACAATGGAGCAGTGGGCCTGATGACTCCCAGATCCCATCAATATACAACCATATATATATACAGTATACACATATACACCATATACATATATATATACACACACAACACCAATCAACAGGAACGCTAGAAATAAAGAAGTATAATAATATTTCATCCAGGGTGCAGCACGTAAGTTTATTTGCTTCTCACAGGAATGATGGCATTTCAAACCTATGTGGATAACCCACTGAACTCCACATGTGGTTTATTTTAAGACTTTTTACCTTCTCAATATCCAACATTAATTTTTGGCAAATACTGCTATCTACATCTTTCCAAAACTGTTCTGTTTCTCTGCAGCCCTGGCTAGGACAATAATAACTCACTCATGAAGTACAACTGTCTCCCTGACAATGTTTTATGATACGGTTTGCAGTTCCTGTAGATGCTGTCCTTGATTCAGAGTTACGGGAAAACAAAGCAGACAATGATTATTGGATACTCACAAGAAATGTTGCTGGTGAGGAGATGACACAGATGTCCCAATTTTCACCAATGTTCACACATTTCGAGACAATCCCCTTTATTTATGTAAGTGATCACAAATTGGCTGCAAGACTTAAACCGGTTTGCATTTAGCTCAGCATCCTGTAGAACCAAACCTTGGGCAAACCAAATTAGACAAACTGAACTTCAACAAAGCCTGAGAAAAATATACCATTGCATAAAAGGGAAGAACAAGTGGGAGGGAAGGGGAGAGACAGCAAGACCCAGAGAAACCAGCCTGGTTCACTCATGGAACAGCCAGAGCTCAGAGAATCTGCTCCAGTGAAACCTGATGAAAACCTGATTCAGTTCACTCCAGTACTCAGAAAGTGACTTGTTCTTCCATATGCGCTGTAAAAAAAGAACTCCTCAGAGTGGAGAGAGCAAATATTTCTCAGTTGCAAATGATTCACTGATTTAATAAGCATCTGGCCTAAACATCTGATATATATTTAAAATTCCATCTATTTCCTAAAAAATAGTCCTTATTTTTTTAAGTGATCAAAACCAAACGGTAACAGTAAAAAAAGGCAATAGGGTAGTCTTTTTTGATGCCATTTGTGATCGGGGGGAAAAGCTGTTTACCATTGGTGTGGACCAGATTGGGAGCAATTCTTTGCTAAAACCCTTCAGCTGCTCCTTTTTCAAGCAGAAGAAACCGAACACGATGCACCTGACTCTGGGCAGTGAGTGACCAGCGATGCTATTGGGGTCTGCTTCGGCAGGGGAGGTGGTGATAACATTTCCGTGCAGAGGGCTATTCCCAAAGGCAATTAGTGACTCAGCCCGCCAGGTGCACACCCACTCCAGGAGGACGAGGCTCCTGGCTCCAGCTCTAAGTCACACCCTTCGCCCCTGGTCCCTATCAGATGACTTTTGCCACGCACGGAAACTGGCATAAGTTACAGATCAATTTATCACTTCAGAGCTGGATCAAGCACCAGCTCTCCAGGTTATTGTGGCTCCAGCCACACACGAATCAACATTTAATATGGCATTAAAATTCTCTTGAGGTTGCTTTTAACTTTTGTGCAGTGTGTGCTTAGGATTACAGAGTCGGAGTTCTCCTGTGCAGCATTTAGTAGGCTGGTTTGAGCTGCGTGTCCAGAGAGACATTCCTCCTCTTCTGGATGATCCAGAACACAACACTTTGTCTCCCTGCACCCATTTCCCCCCTCTCTTCTATCTAGAAACAAAGCAGCCTGAGCACAGGGATGCACAAAACATCCCTCTGTGGTGTGCAGTATGGTCAGGATATGAAAGACCATGACACAAGGGCAACTTGTTATCATTCACTCCTCCAGCATTTTAACTTTTCTTTTCCTTCCCTGTTTTTGCTGGATTAAGCTTTTTCAACATAACAGGACCAACTCTGGGTGTCTGGGCTAGATTTAAAGTTCAGTGAGGTTCTTTATTTTCCAGGAAACATTCTTCCTTCCTCTCCTTCCATGATTGTTCCCACAGGTTTTAGTTTCTTGTTGTTGGGATTTTTTTCTCCCTTTCTGGGTTTGGCCTTTGTCCAGTTGCTTTTTAAACAAGAGTCTTGAGGGTCTCACAGCAGGTTTCAACACAGTTGTGCTTCCAGTCCAAAAGGGGAACTAGCTGGGCAGATTGCAAGTCTCAGAGCTAGAAGCTCGGGCTCAAACGCTGCTTGGTCACCTTACTCCACATAGAGATTTACACCTCCCAACAGACTGCACAGGGGCTGCTGCTCTCATTAACTCAAAGAGCTCATTCCTGCCCCTGCCTACCACAAACAAGGAGGGCTACAAGAAATTTAAGGCAGTATACTGAAGCAGGAATAGCTTCCTTCAAGGCTTTTCATGAAAATTACATATATATGTGTGTGTGTGTGTAATAAATCATATAGAAAGAATACAGAAACAAAATCCATTGTCTTCCTTCATCACTTCCCACATGAGTCTCTTCTCCACCACCAGGAAAAGCAGTTACCACCCAGCAAAACTGAATACATTTATTCTGAGCTGCCTAGTATCACTGTATAGGCAGAGGAGACAAGATCTAGAACAGTGTAATTTGATCTAAAGCCTCCACGTCTTTTCTGTCTTTCCAGCACAGTTTGTTTGGCTGAGGACTGATCCTGCCCTTCTTTCCTAAGGATCCCTCAAACTAGGCCAGTAGTACTATAATGAATATTGCCCTCCCTGCTGCTGGCTTGATCATCGGTCTTTGCCAATGTAATACTGCACTAAACACTTAAACACTCATCAGGTTTTCTAAGATGCTCATTTTAGAAGGCTCATCCAGAATCTCACAGCTCAAACAGTGGGAATTTCCTCTTAAACCTGCAGTCTGTATTTTTAAATCTACAGTTAATTGTCCTCCCTACTGTTTTACACTCATGTATACTCCTTATGGTCACTGTCCTTCAGTCCCAGTTCCTCTTCTTTGCACCTTTCCCACTGTGTAGCTTGTGAGTGAAGCTGGTTTGCCCTCTCTCACAAGACAGGGTTTCCAGCTTCCTGGTTGTTCTGCTAGCCCTGTGTTGCACTTACTTTCAGCATGGTCTGCTTCTTTTTTCCAGTTCTTCCTACAAAGGCCGCTGCCCAGAGCCAAATGCAGCGTTTCACATGAGGTCTCTCCTCAGCACCTGGCTCAGCAGTACGGCTACAATGCTCCCCTGTTCCCTGGAAAGGGTTGCACTGACACTGCATCCAAGTTACACTTCCTGTGACTCACTACAGCACCCTGGTTTTCACCTTCTCTGAACCCTCCGGCTCCAGTTCATTGCCAAAATGTTTATTATTTCCCCCTAAATATGATGAGATCTTATCTTCTGCAGCATTACATTTCACACCTCTTCTGCTACTGTGATTATTCTGTTCTCCTTGTGGAGATCCAAATTCCACTCTTTATGTAAAATGCTTCCCAACTGCAGGTCATCAGCATACTCCTACACTGACACTTGGTGAAAATATTAATGCAACTCAGTTGCCAAGTTTAATTTTATGAAACTCTGCCAAGAAAACTCCCTCAAATCTATTATTTCTTTTTACCAGGTAAGTCACTTAAATTTGTTGTCTGTTAACCACACATTGAATTCCCAATTTCAATATTTTGAATCAGAGTTCAAATAAAAATCATGACCAGTAATTCAACGTGTGAGTTTTTCTTAGCTTTGTGAGACAGAAATGGAGATGAAAAAGCTTCTTCCTGTAACTCTTCCATTGGTGTTATATATGCTAGCTCTGCCTTCGTTAACCAAAGCAAAACAAATGGGCACTCTTATTTCAAGCTAGCTGTGGTAAAAATTAATGTTAAAATAATAATGAAATTTCTAGGTCTTTATGAGCTAGTGGGTTTTAAGTTCAAATAACCCATTTCCCACAGTCTTCAATGTAATCTGCTGCAGCATCCCTTACTTGGCTAGACTCTCCTTGGAGTTGATGCTGCTTTAACACTCTTCTCCTGGCAGTGAGAAGACCTCAGACCAGCAATACCAAACCAAGATTCTCCAAGTCTTTCACACAGCCTTTCTGGCACGTTTGGTCCACGACTGCTTCTGCCTCCCTCTCTAAAGGATCCCTTAAATACAAGCAAGATGAATTGCTTTGCCAGATGCTTGACACAATTTCTCTTGGGAAAAACACAAGTTGGTGTTAATCTCACATGACACTGGGAGATTACAAGTATATTTCCTCCAGGGATAAAAAACCAGAAATCATCCTGATTTTCCTCTTCTATCCTCATATAAAGCTGGTTACATGGAAGAGAGCACCCCATAGGTCTCTTGTCTACAAAATATCTCATTCAATACTCCTTCTGAATAAAATTGCTCTAGATTTGTGACTCTAAGGCTATGAATTGCCCATGTTTCCTTCATTCCCAAACAGGCTCATGGGTTTGTAGACACCTTACTGACCAAATACAGCAAGAAAAATCTTATTTCCATCTCTTTGGATCAGATCTAATGCTGGAGACTAACACAGAAGAAAAGGGAAAAAAAAACCCCAAGTGGTAGGAAAGAACAAGAAGCTGCAGAAGCTGAGGACAAAACTCCAAGGCAGGACTTACCCAACATCACCACAAGCAGTCCTGCTAAACATAAAAAATCTGCATGAACGCCAGGCAAGGCAAAGACACACCCAACCTTTCAATCAACTCATTGGCCCCATTCCACCTCCCTGGTAACCCACCACACAGCCCGTGTTTCAAGCTCCCAGTCCTCTATCACGGCAATTTGAGGGACTAGGGCACTCAGACCCTTCTCCCTTCCTGCTGGTTTTCCATGATGGCCTCATCAGCAAGGAACAGGAGCAGGCCACTGAGGATGGGCACACGCACTCTCTGGTGCCAATATCCATTAACAAGGAGTCAACATGCTTGCAAAGCTAGGAAAACCGGGGTCACTGAACGTCAGCGAGCTCAGCATCCTTTCTTGGGGGTGCCCAGTGCCTTTGAAGATCAGGCCCTTGGGTACTCGCTACGAGAAGACATGAATAGACCTTTCTCTCTGCCCTCACTGGAGACACTGGCAGCATTGTTAAAGCACAAGCACAACCGAGTCTAAACTGGCTGAAAATTTGGCTGGCCTTTTTGCTTCAGCGTGATCAAATGGCAGCATTGCTCACTGAGTGTGAAGGGCATGAAAGGATTAGCCGCCCTCCCCCAGCAAGCAGGTGAGCTGAAACCCTTTCCAATTCACTACATGTCAGTTTACAAGTAAAACATAAGGTATAAATGCAGCTATTGTTAAGGTGAAGCAGCCATCCTGGCTGGGGAGTTAGATTAGCAATTTACCCTTTGTAAAAGGATTAGCACAGCCCTATTGTTTCAGTGTTTATTTATCAATTTGCATTTTTAAAAGGGGGCATATATCTGACAAGGGCCCGCGTTCTCCATGTACCCCGGGCCACACCATTTCCTTCCAACTCCCCATTGACAGAACCTGCCAGAGCATTTTATAGACCAGAAATCGAGGAGAAACCAAAACTTTGGCACTGCTGCTGCTCACACAGCATTTTGTTGGGCCAGCCGGCATTTCTCCATCTTTCAGCTAAGAACAACTGCTGGGTGCTGCCAGCCATGCAGATCAAACACCAGAACTGGCTTCCCACTTTTCCTCAGAGATCTGAGCTGAATGCAAAGATATTTACCGCACATTCACTACAGTTTCTAAGGACATGGAAACCTGTGCCAGGTTCTTCCCTCACATGGGTTGCAGGCACCAAAACAATGAAGCACCTCTGTAATTAGCACTGTTTCAACACTTGTGGTCTTCAAAGCCTCTCAAATAATTTCTATAGCTTCCACTGGGCTCACAAAAGCCGGATTTTTTCACTGACAAGGGCAGTGAAGAAATTACTCGGTCCATTAAGCACAGAGGTTAGCATCAAACATCAGTTCTTGGCATCCCAGCATTTCCAATGGGTCCTCAACTTCAGTTGTGTTGGGCGCTTACAGAGTCTTTGGGAGCCTTGTAAACGAGCCTTTATTGCTGCAAGGTTCAGTCTCCACGTGCCACAGGGACTCCTCGCTGGAGTTCAAGTTGAGGGAAGAGGTTTCACACAGAGCCGTTCGCAGCACGGGAGAGGGGGAACGCTGCTCACCCAGACAGCTCCACCAGGAGCACAGACTGGCCATTTGGCAGACAACAGCTGCTCCCTCGGATTAGGTAAAAATTCCTTCGTTAGAGGGAACAGGGATGTTTTGGAAGGTAAGTGAGAGAGCAGATTTTTAATTAAAGTGACGCCAGTGCGTTTGCGCTCTGGTGCAGCCCCACGCCCTGCTTTTCCATAAGACGGTGATTTAGGAAGCTATTCTTATAGACCATAAAAACAGTTTGGAAGACGAACAAGGATCCAGCTGTGCTAAATTATTTTCCTACTCCCTCAGGACCCAGCAGCAAACTACAGCATGTATTTTACAGGCCTATGATTTATTTATATGGACTAACATACAGGTATTGATTTTGACCCGTAAACCCCCTCTGTGGCTGGGGGCCTACACATCCCAAAGCCTTCTCTCAGCCCGGGCTCCACCACCACAGCTGTGCACGAGCAGGAACTCCATTTGTGAGAGAGGGAGAAGAAACCACAGGGTGTTCTCCGGCTTTTTGTAACTCCTTCCACACATCCATTTCTTTTTCTTTTCCCAAATAATTCTAGTTTGTTGATCGAGCATCTCACACAGGCAATTCATTTTTCCTGGTCATGGGGGAAATGAGGAGGCTCCAGTGGGAGCTGTTAAGAGCTTAAAATATGCTCTGTGCTGCTGGCTTATTGCAGATACTCTGATTCATGGTCAAAAAGAGAGGCCTTGGGTGGACTCGATTAAGGACATGAATTCAGGAATCATCAAGGAGCACATAAAGCAAACAACAGATACCCTGCCCTGAGGATCATGTGCAAACATAAAATAAAATAAAATTAAATTAAATACACACAAAAGGAAGGGAGAGAATGTAAGGGACAGACCGTGTCCCACAGGGCTTACAATTTACATTTAGATTAGCACAAGTAGAAGCAACATTGCAGGGAAGGTGCGTAAGGGTTACAACAACAAAACTTTGTGGCTGGCCTGCATTGTAATTTCATTAATTAGAAAAAATGAAGTTTCTAGTTAATAAATCAGTACTATCGACATTTCCATGAATTTGAGGGAGGTACACAAATACCTGTGGGATAAACTCTGACTGGATTTAGACATTCTGCTCTCTAAAGAAATGGTTTTAAATCATCTGTCTTTGAGGTCTGCTTTGAAGATAAATGAAAGGTACCTCAAGAAGAAACAAGCCTATTTCCTAAACTTACATTCACTGTATGTCCCTGAGCAATGCTGGTGGGCACAATAGAACAAATCACATGATATTGTAAGCAATTGCTTCAGAATGACAGATGGAGAGAAGATTTCTTGCTCTTTTTACTCAACTGAGAAAATCAGTTACCACGTCCTCATGGACAGGGGCTGGCAACCTCCCAGTGCGTGCAGCTACTGACCTCTCCATAGGAGCTGGATTAACCAGGTTGACCACTGGTGAGGATTCAGGTATCTGTGAACACTGACATACACACAGGTGCTTCAACTTGAGAGCAAGTCTTCTCAACAGACCTGCAGAGGCCTCAGTCATCTTTTAGACTGGATTGGCGTGTCTGTTAGCAATGAATATCTAATCATACCTCAGCACAGCACCAGCCCACAGACATTCATCAATCACCAGGTGCCATGGCTACGGCACAACACACCGCAGCAGAGCCATGGCACCACTGGCACCATCGCCGTCCTTTATCGGCGCTGCACACACCGCCTCCCTTCACGAGGCAGCAGTGTGCTCTGGGAAGGCGGTGGCACCGGCAAACACGATTATTCATGGCTCTTCCCATAACAGAGTCCTCTCCTGTTCCTGATTTACCAAGATTCCCCTCTCAGTATGGAAGCGCAGAAGTGACTGTGACTCTCTGATACTTCTTGACACTCCTCCAAAGGCTGGTGATAGCAGCCTAAGATCTGTGAAGACAACTGCTGATGCCAAGAACCGTACTGAAGTGCAGTTTTTGTTCAGCTCAATGTTTAAGGTTGGATAGTATCCACCAGGCACGGCTGAAATGAGCACTGTGTGGATATAACTGAATATATTGCCTGATCCAAACAAGAGTAGAAGGGAAAAGTCAATTACTCTGCACTGAGAACGCTTTCCCATTCAGCTGACTAGAAACCAACCAGGGATTTCTTGGTATTGTTAATATCCGAACAACTTTATTTTTCTATACCAAATCATTCCCCTGATTTTCAGCGTAATATTCTGTTGTCATGAGCTTTCTGGATTTAAATGAGGAAACAGAAATCAACATACATTTGAAGCCAGGCAAGCTTTTGGATGGCAACCATGTTCTGGCAATTTAGCATGTAAGCACATGTGTCTGGGGTGAGACTTCAGCACAGAAACTGGAAACGCTTCCAAAGGTACCTTTTATTGCCATGCTTCAGACTCTCCTTCCTCACCCTGCCGAAAGTGCTCACTGAGTGAAGGTGGTTTCCTGAACCCAGAGACTGGCTGCAATCATGACACTTTCTGTCTTAGCTCTAGGAACATCTCAAGGCAAATCAATTATGATTTTAGAGTGCCCACAGTCAACTGTTTTAAGTCAAACAAAGGTTTGACAACACATTCTAGTTTTAAGGCAAGATTCAAAAAATACTGTACTACTGGATGACCACACAGTATTCCATGGTCAAGGCTAAATGGACACCACTGCACCAGGCAAATATCCTAGAGAATACCGTGACTACCACTTAAAGGCAAACAGACAGTGAATTGATAAGGTAGAGGTCAACAAGTGGTTCTGATATAAAACATTTTTTAAAAAAGCAGACCCAGATCATGGTACAGTAACTTTTATTGCAGAGATCAG
Source organism: Rhagologus leucostigma (assembly GCA_013397725.1). NCBI lineage: Eukaryota > Metazoa > Chordata > Aves > Passeriformes > Rhagologus > Rhagologus leucostigma. The sequence continues at coordinate 138,388 of VZTD01005870.1, forward strand.
TAGGCCAGCACAGCTATTCATAAGTACTGTACATACACAAGTGCCTCATGCTTATGCCAGCCTGCACAGGGCTAAAATGGAAGCATATAACCAATTAGTGTTAATAGGCAAACAATCATTAGAAGTGTTAACAAGTGATGGTGGAGAGGCTCTGTTTTTCATTTTATTACTGATCTCTAGTAAGTGTTATTATCCTCATAGAATAACATTCTATTATGAAATGCACATGCACAGCATTAAAGCCTTTGATAGCCCAATGCTTGCCAGCGGCAGCAAAATTGTAAACAAAGCGAAAGAACCATTTCTGAAATGCCAACAGCCATTAGTATTCACAAAGTTCAGAGGATGCAGAGAGCCAATATGCTAAAGTGTAAATAACAAGAATTTACTATGACCTGGGGATCTAGGGAATCAATGGAATATTCAGTTTCTTCCCGTTTTTCAAAGGAGCCTAAACATGCATGCTTAATCTCAATTGCTTTGTGCCTGAACTAGGGTCTTGAGTATCTTACATATTTTCAAATCTTTTTAGCCAGTAGAGTCCCCTAACATTTTTCTCTTTTATAACACAGCAAGCAGCTGCAACTATTCATATTTCATTATGGTTTTGTATATCTGTTTTGTTTTAAAACAAATTTTACTTAACAATTTTACAACAAAAATGCAACTGAACAACTTCTGCTCACTGTAGAAGTAAGACTTTTTCTGAAGACTGGCAGAATTTGGCATGACGTCAGATACAACTAAAACAATGCATTTATTTTAAATTTTAGCTAGGAGGACATGGGTTGAGGAGAAAAAAGCCACCTTGAAATGAAGAAATTTACAGGACAAGACAGACATTGCCTACTTTCTATTAATGTTCACGTTAATGGATGACCTGAAAATTATGGATGCATTTTATATGACTACCTATTCATTGCAACCATTTCTTCAGCTTTGACATACAACCAGAACAGTAAGTTGACAAGGCTTACATTCCTGTGTTGGAAATATGCAGTCTCCATCCATCAGGAAAAGTCGCCATGGGAACTCAACCTACAACATCCTGTATCATAACTGAGTAGCACCAAGCCCCTCCCAAGCCACTTTCAGCACCAACACAGCATAGCAGGGAAGTGCACACAAGTCACTTTACTGCTCTGCATAGGCTACATTTAGGAAACTTTACTGAACTATTAAATAAGCAATTATGATGACATAAGATATTAAATACAGATAGGGTTGTGTCAACCAAGCTACTAATTTTGGGCTTTGGGCTTTTTTAATTCTTCCCTGAAGAAATATTAGGGGTATTCAAGTAAGCATTAGGCCTTCCCTTCCAACATGTACCTCTTTCTTCAGAAGATACCTAAAATTCAGGGAAGAAAGAAAAAAAAGAAAATGTAATACAGCAAAGTCCTACTGTGGAATAGGGTTTTAATGAACACACAAAGCAACTAGGTGACATCTTTATCAGCCCTCATAAACCTTGATTGAATACACAGTGATAAGGCCTGTTTAAACTGTCATCCTCACGATAACACAGGCAGAGAAAACGCGGGCCTTAGCAACGACCTGCGCGAGGGAGGCCCTTCCCAAAGAGCAGGCACCGCTAGGCAATGTCTGTCCTGTGAACAGCCCAGAGCCTGCACGGCTGCCTGGGCTGTGCCACGCTGCGGGGCAGAGGGCTGAGGGCTGGCCAGGGAGGGTATAACCACATCTCCCGGCACCGGCTTGGAAGAGCATCTGCGTCAGAGCTCGTCTGGCTTTGGGGACGGCCAGCTCTCTGGGGAAGATGGGTGCTTTGAGTCAGAGCGACCTTCAGCGCTTAGGTCTGCAAACACCAAGAATTCCATGTAAGTGGTTTTTAAAGAATTTAAGGAAAGGCTTTTGGGGGTTCTTTGGTGTTTGTTTTTGGTTGTTTTGTTGTTGGTATTTTTTAAACCACCATTATCTGTGAGGTGCATAATATTCAGCACTAGGAAGCAAGTCAGCATTCGGGGCCAGCATGGCTATGGAAGTTGCCAGTGACATAAATTCTATCAGAAGATTGGCCTTGGCCATCTAGGATATTTAATTTTTTTTTTAAATAAGTATTTCAAACTCTTAAGTATCTCCAAGAAACATCTATGCAAATTGCCAAGTTAATATGTTAGGATTTAATTGTTTTTCTGCGATTATTTCTAACTTAAAGAAAATACAACACACACTTGAACTTTTATTCTTTCTCCTCAAAATCGTTCTTCCCTCACTGCAATGCTTGCAGTGACACCCACTGGCTGTGGGAGGTGGAGTTTCAGAGAGCACTTACTAAAATGCTTCAGTCCACCGACAAGATCACAGAGATAGAACCTCAGAGAAAGGTTGCCACCCAAAAGCTGGCATTTTGTCAGCTCACTTAAAGTTATAACTCAGTACCTGTACTGAATACAGCTCTTTCTCATTAACAGCTTTAATGAGGAAATAATGATCAACCAGTTACTTGTTAAGTATAATAAAATACGTATTTGTATATAATTACTAGTTAATTAATAACTCCCATTGCTTGGGTGGTGGAAGATATTAGTTCATTTTATGCCTATTTGCTCTGTGGCAAGACTGAAGCAGCACTAGTACCAGATTTCAGTTTTTCATCAGGAAAACGCTGAACTGAGCTGGTACACCACTGGCTGGCAGGGGAAGCATCTTGCCTACTCAGGAACTCATGAAGGCTGTTGTAGGATTCCCTGCATACACCAGCAGATTTCTTTTCATACCCCCAAGCAGTAATTTCTCATTTCACACTTGAGAAAGAGAGGAAACACAAAACTAAGTGCCTTTTATAAAGACTCACAGGAAAACCACAGAAACCAAATCTAACAAATCACAATCTAATGGCCTCAGTTAGAGGACAACTTGTTTCTTCAATGGTATTAGAGAAACTTCTCTATAATACACATAGGTTCTTAATGTTTAAACAAAATTATCCAAGTTTAAGCTGAAACACAAACAAAGCACTCCTGTTAAACAAGGTATTTACCAGAAGAAAAGACTAAGTTTTAATTTAACTACAACATGATGGCTTGGAACGGATCAAGGGAAATTTCAGAAATACTTAGAATAAAAAATTAGAAAAAAAAGAGAACTACATTTTTCCTGCTCCATGGCATGAGCCAAGAGCAAATGGCTCCTGGCTGTGAGCGCGCAAGGTGTGTTTGCTGACTTACTCAGATTAAAAATATTTCAGTCACGCTTGCGTTATTTCCCTCATATACAGCCACTAATGTTCTCTCCAGAGAGTCAGAAGCAGAACTACTACATTCATGGAAAACACATTTATACCGGACTTCCCACAGAGCTGAAAAAAAAAGAGTTATCCAATGCCTTCCCAGCCAAACTTCCTCCTGAAGTGAAAAATCCTTCCCTTTGATAAGAAAGCTGTGTCAGACCACATTTCTGTCTGACAAAAGAACTGCTCTCCCTTGGCTTGCTCCAGTTTTGGCAGTTCTGTGCTCAGCAGAACCAGGCTGCTCTTCCCAGCCAGTCACCACACTTAGCAGAGACACTTTATCTTTCCCGAACAATAAAACAAAAATGAACTATGCACAAGCACATAGTTACTGTGGGTAACACTGCCCACAGGCAGGCAGCTCCGAGGCAGGCAGTTCTCCTCTGGGTTAGAAATTCCATCAATAACATAACACATCATTAAAGACCTCTCTGTCCTCCCCTCCCCTTTTTTTTTTTTGCCTGTCCACATTCAAAGCTATCTAAGGAGATGTTCAGTGCTACATATACACAGTTTGCAGCAAAACTAGCCAGGCTTGTTAGCTTCTTTAGTTCCTTCCATATCAGGAGGAAGCAAATTAATAAAAGCACAGGGAAGGACACTTTTCACTCAAACATGGAAAGCTGGTGCCTTATAGATTCTCTTGTTTCTAATTCGCTGACAGCCAATCCACAGATACACAAGCACACTTGTTCTAGAGTTTTGGGCTAAGAGTACCAAGCACCACCCAATGCTCTATGTCCAGGTTCCCTGGAGTACCTACTGACCTCGTCTCAGGCCACCGACCCTTCCAGAAAAGCCAGATGTACCAACTCATAAAAAATATTACATTATCATGGATGCAGTGCGCTTCTGCTCTCACTGCTAGCTCCTATGGACACAGCACTGTGCCATGAAGATGCCTTAAGCTGTATCTACCCTTCAGACACTGCAGGTCACACAGCATTTAGCACTGAGCTGTGACAGGGAAGAGCTTAACCTAGGATGTGCTAAGCACTTCCTTATCTTCCCTAGAAAAATCTACCAGCTCCAAGCCATCTCTATTAATACTCCTATGAACAGAGCTGGGTATCTTAATGTTTAAATACCTGTACCTCATAAAACAACGTATTTTAGGCAAACAGGCCTAATTTTGGAGGAAAGGACAGGCCAAATCCAAGAATTCCAGGCACAGCAATGATGCCCCCATTGACTTCCTCTCAAAATTAAATGCCATGTGAAAAAAAGGCATCCTAACATCTGGTAATTGAAGATGGTCAGAAAGAAAAAGATCAGACCACATCAACATTAAATACCTCTCCTTGTCCTGGAAAGTTACAGAGAATAACACTAGCTCTCCTATAACCCACAAGTGCACACTCATCCCCTTGGAAGGATGTTCTGGAGAGAGGTAGTGTGGTGGTCAGGAACAAGACGCATGGGATATATATTTGATTTTGGTGAATCCCGATGGCAAGTAGAAATCATGGCAGCATTTTTGGCCAAATGAAAACTGGCAAGAGAAATTAAAAACCCAGACACAGTTCCCATCCATTAGAGCGTGAGAACAAAAAATTAAAAAAAAAAAATCAAAAGCCAACCAACCTATGGATGCTGAAAAAGCTTCAGCAGAGAATTTCTTNGGGTGGATGGCAAAACCCAATTACCTTATGCCATTTCATACACTTTCGTGAACTAACATATAAAAAGCCTTCTGAGAAATCATTAAAGGGGGGGGCTTTTGCCTTGTTTCCTTGTAACTCTGTGCCTGGACTCTGTGTCGTTTCTCTACTCGTCCGTGGGGAAAACAGTGACGCCAACCAACTAAAAAAAAGGGTAACTCTTCTGAAACATTCCTGCTAGATGCCTTTTTTTTCCTGAGGCCTATTTGACTACGTCCTCAAAGTTGAGAAGCTCCTACGAAAGCCACTGACTAACCTTTCCTGGACTGCTCAAGAACTGCTTGCCAAATCTTGGTGTCACCGTTTGATTCAGCACAGCAGATAAAGCCTAAAATTAAATATCTGCTATCCCAATCTTGTTAATGAAGATAGCTTTTCAAATCTAATTCACTTCCATGCCACTTACCAGTAAAGCAATGTCAGCTCAGGATAAGTAGATGCCCAGGGGGCTTGGCCCACTCAACCCTACTTGGCTGCAACACTTTAAAAGCGTAAGTGGCTCCCAACTTCTGCTTGCTGCAGGGCAAGCACCTCACACAGCTCATTACCGAGCAGTTGATTTGCAGCAGCTCTTTTATGCTGCTGCCTGGGTGCAGACAGCCACAGTTCACAGTAGATCCAAGTCAAGATCACTTACTCCTTTACATCCTCTGTGTGTGCCATGGGAAAAGAGCTGTGTGAAATAGAACAGCAGATCCACAACTTTTGCACCAGGGACTGGCTTGTAACTCCCATGCCTTCCTTCTCCATGTGTGGAATAGTTTCAGTATAACTGTAAGACATATTACTCCAGGGAGATTTGGTGTGGAGGGACCTATCCAGGGTGGTGGGACATGCAGGACATGGCAGGGTTACAGCAGGACTCAATGTATCCGTGCTACAAGCTCTCCAGAGAGGATACAGAAGAATTTCAAACTCAGTTTTAGTAGATCACTCTTCTCTCAGTCAAATTTGCCACCTGAGTTTCTCACCTCACAAACTCCAGAAGAACTAGGTCTATGATTGTATTTTAGCTTTAGGTTTCCCCATGCCCTTACTCTAACACACTTCTCTATCTCAACAAAAAAGTGGGTTCTTCTAGACCTTGTGTCCTCCACATGAAATGGTGGGAGAATGCAGCTTCAGAGGACAACAATGATATGAAGATTTCCTCAGCCTTACATAGAATCAGAATCACCTGACCAAAACCCAAGACCAATATAAATTAGGTGCTTTAAGTGCCATGTGCTATAGATCAGAAAAATAGTCAAAAAACTCGAGCATGATGCTTTGAATTGTATGGCTATACCCCAAACAGCTTAACTACAGGCTTATGTTAGGAAAAGCAGCATTGTCTAGATAAACCTGAAGTAATCTTTATTTTACAGGTCTCATCACAGAAGAAGAAAAGAGGAAGAATAATAGTATTGTATTTTGAAGCCAACAATCTATGGCCATTGGGAAATAAATGCTGTGTAATTGCTATTTATTTTACATAGCTTTCATACAGAATATCGTAATACCTTACAACTGTAAGGTATATACACAGTAGAGGCTATGAAATCTTAGTAGAAAAGTATTATTTGGAATGTGGTTTCAGATCTACTTTATTTAAAGAGGTGGAATTTTTCTCCTAATGCTTTATGGAGGCAGAAAGAAATCCAAAATCAGACCCCTCCTCTTTGCAAGCAATCCTACTGAACTTCCTCCAGGCAACGTAAGTGTGCAAGACGCTCTAGATGGGAGTTTCTGTCTTCTAGCCGTCTGTTAGTTTCTTTGAAAAGAAACCCTTAAGCTGTCACCAAAAACTGAACGCCGGATACAGGAAGAATGAAAATTACAGGTGGCCTATAGGACAAAAAGACACCACCAAAACTGAACAACCTTGAAATATTTACTTGTTTCTACTTTCCTCATACGGTTGAGATCAGAGGTAACCAGACCAAAAGAAGTGTCCCTATCCTTTCTTCAGATGGAGCCAAAACTCTTTCTTATGCCACCAATGGTGAGAAATAAGGTATATCAATACATTAATGTGAAATTATGTCAAGACCAAATTCAGGAATTCCTCCTGTCAGTACATGAAATTAAGGGTCGAGTTAGGGACATGAGGACAGGGCCTCACTACGCTTATGCCAACCTCAAGTGTAAAGGAAAACAAGAGGACATTCAGAAGGGACATACAAGAAGGAAGGGACACAGTTCTGCTATCAAAAGTACAGACAGAGAAAGAATTGAAATGGAGGATTTGCATAGTGGGGACAGAAGCACTGAGGACATGAAATGCTGTGACAGACAGAATAACAACAGTTGCAAACACAAAGGTAAAGAAAGCCCCTTGTTAAATTCAACACACGTAAGAACTTGTGTCTGAATGACACTGACCATCTCAAGATTCCTAATTGTGGAACATGACTTTGCTACAAGGGTTGGAAATTTTTATTGAAGGAATAGCTCTCTGGTCTGTTGAGCCTCTTGGCAGAAAGATTATGAGTTACTTCTAACTTCTGGCCTTCAAGTAACTTGCGTACCCAGGGAAGCCTTGAGAAGCTGGACATTCCTTCCACTGAGCAGCCTGATAGGCTTCAAAGCGTATTTAACCATAAGCTATGTTACTACACAGTGGAAAATACTAATCAGCTCTAGCCATCTGGGGAGACTGCAGTTATCATTAAGAATACGTGGGACACTCATACAAGAATTCTTTTCCCCTGCCCGCTGGACAAGCTCTCTCATATAGTTTATCTGCTCCAACTGCATGCTTTTGAAAAAAAGCTTGACTAAATGAATACTTTCAACTAGAGCTAAAGGCAAACACTCCACTGGAACTTTGCCCTAATCAATAGTAGCAATGTTCATGTCACATGAGAGTCAGAGGATAGAATATGGTGCTTACTGAAGTCAGCAAATAACCTAATTATACTTAGCCTGCTTGAAGAAGGAGACAAGAGAGGTCTGGTCCACCCACATATTAATGCAATCATCATTATCCTTATCCCTTGTTTGCTTTCTGCTTATATTGTAATAAAAACTTGTGCCAAATGGAGGGTGCTACTGACCCCTTGTGGGAGAAATACTTACACACTTTAGGATGCACAAGTGTCAGTGGGGAAATCGGCTCAGAATTAAGTTTGTCTTCTTACCTCCTAGAGATCTATTTTTAAGGAAAATTCAGTGAAATGGTGTTATAGTGTTGCAAGAGGTCACTATAGTCTCCCAAGTGTATTTTCACAATTTAAGGCAACTTTACAGAAATTAAGTTTATTAGCTTCTCTGGGGTAGTCAAGTAAGTGTCAACAAATCCTAACAGTAAGAGATATTGCACTGACTTTTCCATAACATAAAGTCTTGCATTGTTAAAGACTAGAGTTTATACACTGCCAGTTGGCACAGTTCTCGATTTTTAATGTAATTTAAGATATTTTAATCCATCATAGCATCAATCCCTAAAGATTGCAAAAAACCCCCACCCTACTATCTACTGGAAAGCAAGGACATAATATTCTGCTGAAAAGGGAACAAACTATTTAAAACCCTGAAGTACTTTCCAGCCAAAATCTTTTCATGAGTATCAAAAAAAGTTGATATGATTCATTCTTGAAAGTAAAAGCTTTCCAATGCAAGTCACTGTCATGAGCAGGGCTGCACAAAGCACAACAAGAACTTCAACAATTTTGTTTCTCCTTATGGTGGAAAACCAAGCCTGAAAAGGAAGGCTAATGCTTTTTATTCCAATACTACAGCTAATCTTTACTCCCTAAATGAAACAGAGTACACCCATGAAGAACCACCCTCTGCATTTAATTCATGTCAAAACCAGATGAAATCTACAGGCACTTTCACCATTGCCGTCAAAAACAGATGACTGTATATGGGATATAGCTGGAACGAGTTAGAACTGCAAAGTGCATTACACAGAAATTAACTGCATTAATTAGTATTTGTATTATAAAGTTATTATAATTATTTATATTGTACAGTATGAATTAGCCTTCTCAAAATCTAAACCCATCAATACCAAACACCAGCAAAACCCGCAGCTTCCACTGCAATCAACAGCAGGGGCTGAAACCCTTGAGACCACAGAGATCAAGTCTTGAACCAATGCCAACACTGCTCCCATCCCGTTCAATGAACATGTAAGGAGAAATATGTGAACAGCTCGTAAATCCCAATGCAATGGACAAGAGGCTACTTCAAATGTATTTCAACAATTTGCATCAATTATTTTAAAATAAAGTTTTTTCAAAAGTATTTGAAAAGACTATGTTCTCATACAGACGTGTCATATAAACCAAGGCTGAAGAAACTTGAAAAATGAAAAGAAACTGAGAAAGAGAGCAACAAACTTTTTATTCTGTCAGTTCCTTTTTTCACCTGTACACTAAGACAAATAAAAACACTAAACCATATAAGTCTGGTTGGTTTTGTTGCCTTTGATTACATAGACTTTTTTCTTTTACAAATGCATCCATTAAATTGAATCCTAAAAGTACAAACTATGATGCAGCATCTGTTGTCTCAGAATATGGAAGTTACTGTATCTGGCAGGAGATGTTTAAATGATCACATTCATGTAAGCCAGATCTGTAAAGGCCATTCAATTACAAGTAAACACAGAGTCTAACATACACTTAACAGCAACTCTGGTCAGTAGAACAGCACTATGAACTGCATATTTACAGGAAAATTTGCACATAATCCAGAGATAATTTTTAATCAACCTTTTTGTTGTTAAAACAGAATCCACCCTTCAAACTTCTACTGTGATGCTTTAACAATGTTTGAGTACCTTGGAGATTCAAAGGCACATAGCACTTCTGATGCTTCCACAAACTCATTCTTCAGGAACATATTATAAAAGAACCAGGTTTTTTAAGAACTTTGGACTGCAAACTTTCTCAATAAAGTCTGGTGCACTTTTAAACATTGTATGCCAACAAGTAACCGAGTTTGCAAATATTTTTTCAGGTATACAGTTTTCTAATTCCATGGTGACATCTAACATCATTACAACTAAGAAGGAGGAAGACAAATGAGCCACCACCCCTTTTCCAATGTTGTGTGCAAAAAATCAGTATTAATTCAGTCCAATTATACTTTTAAATCAAAGCTCTTGAAAAAGTCAGTATACATCTTATATGACAAGTTTTACTAACCATACAGTACATCAGCATTTCCTTTGAAAAGCTTAGACCTTGCTAAGCAGTTTTAAAGTAAGCAATTATATAATGCTATCTGCATACAGAAATACACTACATTCACACAGGCAACCTTAAATTTCTCCAATAAACAGTCATGTCAAAATCTACAGTTTACTGAAAATACAAAGTTAGTTTTAACAAAAGCAAAAATGTTCGTGTGATTCAGTAAAACCTGTTTTCTAACATGAGTAGTTTGCATTCATAAAGACACTAAGGTTGGGACAAATTAAGTATTTCCTAGAAGCTCAAAATGAGACAAAGTTTTCTAACTATGAAATGGCATGCAAACATACTGATTTGTTGTTGGTTATTTCTCTCTCACAAAAGATCTACTAGATCAGAGAAAAGCAGGTACTTTCAAATGTTTATACAAAGACCTCTCCCTCACACTAAAAATGTCACATACAGAAAATTTTCTCAGCTGTCTTTGACACAAAAGCTGCTTCTGTATATTTGAATATTATGCCCTTCAAACTCTCATGACCAGTGCAACAATTAAACAGCTTTCAGAAAGCTTAACAATACCTAAATTTGCCAATTTTCCTTTACAGAAAGTATATACAAGTTTATAAACCCATGGCAGGGACATTACAATTATATTAACATCAGCTCATTAACTGGATTCAAAAGATACTTGCATTCTGTGAAGACCCTATGGCTGCTGCCCATTCAATAGTTCTATCAAGGCACTGTGCAGTCATTAAATCTCTATTATTCTCCAAGATGTGCTGAAGAATATTGTGAATGTGTTTAAGTTGTTAAAAAGCCCTGAGTCAGAACTTGCGTATTTACCACAGGCTTAGCTATAAAAATGGCACATACTAAAGCTTCTGCAGACAACAGTTTAGCTTTGTCAACACAAACAAGTTATGAAGTGCACAAAAAGACAACAGTATGAATTCCAGCAACTTATGCAAGACAGGTATACAACGTACTTTGTGGCAAATCACACACTGCTGTTGTACGCAATTTACACAGTAATTTTATAAAGTAAAAAACCTTCCCAATGTATTCAGACATCAAAACTGATGAAGCAAAAGAAAACTGATGTGTTCCCCATCCCTTCCCAAAGACAAAGAACAGCTAGAGAAGAATTCAGCACTTTGACAGAAAGGAGGTAGCACTGCTAAAGGTTAGACTGTAGTGTTGTTGGGGTTTGTTTTTTTTAAGTGAAAACTTGACCCATGCAGCACAAAGAACAGGATAGGCTCTTCAGTTCACGAGCTGCTACTGGAAGAGTAAAATTAAATTTCTGACAATTAGTTTTGTAGAGGAAGCTCAGATCACTAGCTGAAAGCAGCTTCTTAAAACAATTTAGTGTTTACACTAACTGCAATTAATACTGCTAAAAATAATTAGACATACATAAACCTTCATCTCTAGAAAATATCTACACAATAAGTACTTAGTTATTTTTAAAAGACCATTTCACGCCTTTAAAAGAAGCTAATATACCAATTGTAAGACTATGCTAACAAGGCACAAGTACTTGTGCAAATCTGCTATATCCTCACCCAGTCCAAGCAAGTTAAGAACACCACCTTCTAATCAAACTTTCACATTTACAAAGTAACTTGTTTACTATCTCACCAGTGTAGTTCTCGGTATCCACTTCACAAAAAACGGATTTCTCCAAACCCCAACATACAAATACACAGTAATCCAGCAAACGGAAAGTAGGTAAGAACAGCCCAGATTTTGAGAAGTGCCGCATGAGCTTGGGCCACAGTAAGTGCTGACACAAGTTTTGGGGGGAAAAAAAGGTCAAACATAGTTATACAAAAGTTAACAATCTACATCTATTAAGCTTATTCTGTTAACCTCTTAGGTTGTCTTTACTCTTCAAATCACTGTGTAGTGATATGACTGTTTAAGTCTCTTAATGAATGGAAAAGAAAGTATTTTACTTAAACATCTGAGCATACCTCGCTGAACAATACATATTTTTAGGTGTCTTGTTACTTGTTTCAAGAAACAAATGGAGCTATTTCATTCCATTTCATTTCAAAATTGCTTTTAAATGCTGGGAGATAGACGTAACAAACCTTACAACCCTTACATTCTACGATTTTACAGCAAATTAGAGATAAATGCCTTACTGATTTTTCTAATTTTCACTTTGCTCAGGTGAAATTTAGACTTTAATCTCTTGCTGAAGACAGATGCACAGTGATACTTCCTCAACTCTACTACTTGTTATGATCCCCTTTGGCTTTCAAGTGAACTTCTCATTCTTCAAATATGTGCTATCCAATTAAACATTTGCACTCTGTGCACATTGCACAGATAAAACAGAATAAAGTGAATGTGCTTACTGGGTTCCTCCAAACTAGTTCACCTTCTACACCTGAATGCAAAGAGAGGGTCTGAATATAAATATCTATTTCCATGAATGATACTGGATTTGCAAACATTTTTCCTCATCAAGTTTTTTGAAAGGCAAACTGTATCACCATCTCCAGACAAGATACAGCTCTTCCACCTCTCAATAAGAGATCTCAATAAATAACTCAAGCATCTTGGTTAGCTTTTCTAGTTTTTCTAATTCAGTTGTTTTTCTTGGCACCGAAATAGCATCAAGCTGACATACTTCAATTTCAAATGGCACACAACACTGCTGAATGAGTCCAGTCACAAACTCCTATGCAGTCACATGCATCTGCTGTGATTGCAGTATAGGAGACTAAAGCTGTTCCTACAGCAATACCTTCAGTCATTGCCTCAGTTTCCATAGGACTGTGATGGTATTCAAGTACTGAGGGTGTTAAACAGTAACTTACATCTTCTCTATTCAAAGGGACAAGCCTAACACAGCACTTACCTATCTATGCTACAAGTATGTGCCTCCTGCAGACTAGGAATACTTAACACTCAACTCCAGTTTCCTACCCAGGATGCTTCAGATCTGTTCTAACTCAGCATCAGTTGAATAATTCAGCTGAGTTGGAATACTTGCAAGTAACTCTGATTTGTTCCAGCCAAAAAGAATTAGGAAAATGCAAACTGCTATATTGAGGTTTCAGTTTTGAGTTGCATTATCAAGAACAGATCCACCCTGCATCTGTGCTGACAAGTTTGCAGAGGTCCTCTTGAGGAATTAAGAGGACAAAATATGTCTGCCGGAGACAGAGGAAACCAAGGTACAAATCTGATGCATGACAGGCTAAAACTCAGAATGGATCATCAAATGGCACATCCTATTATAGAAGTATTTCCAGGGGAAGCCTGACAAGAAACTGAAGCCTACTACAGAAAATTCAGCTGTAAAACATGCTACCAGAAAAACCCCCAAAAAGCCAAACCAAAAACCTTGGTGACGTGCGTACTGGCCAAATGAAAATTGCAATGAACACTCAGATGCATGCGGAGGTCAAATGGAGATAGCAAAATGCTGAACTGAAAAAAGGCCTTATATCAAAAACCTTCCAAAACTCCTTGAAATGTTGATATCTTAGAATAGGAACCAAGAAGCAAAAAAAGGGAAAGCTACTTCATTTGGCCAAGAATACAGATGCAGATTATCTGAGAACAGATGACCACTAGCATACAAAATAAAACAGACTACTTCTACAGTGACGCCAGACTGCGATTGTGTCCAATGAAAAAACACTGAAAATAATGAGGAGCATTTGGAATGCTGGATGAGGATTAAAGATGGCTATTGTAAGGCTGTGTATTACATCACTTCATGGTGTTAAAAGCCACTCTACATACACTTTTCCAATATATCACTGTACTTGTTTCCTGGAAAACTTTATTCACTGTTTAAATCTTATTGCTTAAAGGTTTGTCTATCTTTACAGTTTATTAGTAATAGTCTTCTGAGACATTTGCCAATGTTTGCACAATTCAGGCATATCAACATAAGCTTCAGAAGACAGACTGATTTATCTGAAAAGACCACAATTATATCTTTATCCTTACTTGGATCTTTCCCTGAACTATCCTTTTGTCCACATTTTTGACATATGCAATGCTAATTCAATGATAAATTCATCTTAGCTGCAAGTAAGGCACCTAAGTGACTCCAGCATGGATTTCTTTATTGTTCTGCAAGAGCACGTCCAAATGAAGTCTGCACAATGGCAAAGAGCTACATGAACTATGCACTCAGAAAACTGTTGAATCACTTAGGAGTAAGCACAGATTCCTTTTAGCTACAAGAGATCCTTAAATCAGCTATTTTCTACCACCAAAAAGGATGAAAGGATGCATTTCTTTTCAAAATGTTCATAGTTTGCAGTCCCTGAAAGCAGCATTTATTTTGGGGGTCAGGAACAGTTCTTTATCACATCAGTGACAGCAAACTCCTTCAGCCAAATTCAGCTCAACTAGACACAGCTCACAAAATTCACTGTTCTGTCAGCAGTATCTCCATTTGCAGTATTACTCAGCTCACATATAAGTTCTGGTGTTAACATCCCACTTAGATGAATAATTGATATTAAATATTCTCTTTTGCTGTTGACACTGTTTGCCTGGAGACAATAAAACTCACTTAAAAACAAAGGAAATCTTGCAGAATCTCATTTTTTTCTGAATTCACAGACCCACAATTTTTAAATGGCTCCGCATGTGTATGTTTCTCCACAACTGATCAAATTCACTCATCTGAAAGGGATAACTGACCCACCGAATGTTCTCCTTTCCACTCAAGTTAAAAGCAATTCCATGCAAAGTCAAGTAATCAGCAGAATTATGAAGCTCACTATTTAAGTTACTTAGTTTGAACCTGTTAGACTGAAGTGCAGTTTTGGAAACATAATGTTTCTAAAACAGGTTTTTCTTTTTCCTGTTTCCTACACAACTCATCCTCAGGAACAAAGGGCATGATAAAGTCAGAATTACCTTAACATTGTATTCTGAGGCCTGTCCTTATGGGAATAGTATATTTATTACTACTGTATATATATTTTGTATTGATTTTTCATGACTGTGTATTTCAAGACAGAAATTACTGTGACTCAGAACTGTCACCAGAAACATCGACACTCTCCAGAAAAGCCTAAAGCAAAAAAAAATCCTAAATATTTATGTTTGGTAGTAACTGAAAATATAAAAAAAAATTCCCTTACATCACTTGACATCTGATACATACATGATACATGTGAACAAAACCAAAATAACATTGTCCCTTTAAACTTTAAGGGGAAGAAGAAGACAGAAAGAATGAAAAAAAGAGTGCTTTAAATTAGCATTAGGCTTAGATGTTTTTTAAGAGTAAAGCTACAAGCTGACTGTTCAAATACTGTTTCTTTTATTTGGTGTGTTCACAGTCTTTAAACAATTACTATGTAATAAACCTGTGCTACAGTATTAGAAATGTTTTCACTAGAACCCTTTACTGCCTTTCAAACTTACAGAGATTTCAACCATCAACGTGTCCTTACTCTTTCACAACCTACTAAAAGACACCGGCCCCTGTTTAATACAAAAGGATCCTCCGTTCGATTGCCTTGCGGCATATGGGGCACTCGCTCATTCGGTCTCCACAAAGCTGACACGTTCCATGGCCACACAGAAAGATCATGTTCTTCAGGCGGTCCAAACAGACAGGACACATAGTCTGGAAAAGATTTTGACAGGTTACACAGTCAGTGGTAGTAGTTATACAGTACTGAATATGAAACATATTAACTGGTGAAGTTTAACAACAAATATGTCATCCTAAGCACAGCAGTTAATTGCCACACCATAACCCAGCAACTAAGCTAAACTGGGGTTTCTTTAAATCCCATTTTTACTCCACACTGACTTACAATATATGGGCTTTTCCTACCGCATCATGACACAACCAACCACGTAGATTTTTCTAAATATGATTCCTTTAATTAAGGCAATCTAGTCGTAGGCTGACATCATATTTTCAATATCATTACCCAAGTTTGCAACATTTAAACATTCTTCAGAAAAATTCTCCTTTATGTCACGTAATATTCCAGGGAACAAAACACAAACAGCTTGATGTATGCAATGCGTGGGTAATGATGTACAAATTTCTTCTCAGGCTATTCTAGCCATTCACATACTTACCTCTAAACACCAAGCACTCAACACCCACAGAAGGAATAAAAATGTTGTATAATCAATATGATATGTAAAAATTTAGTACTTCATTTGTGGCAGTTATCTAGATTTTCAACCAAAAGAACATCTCAAGTTCCTAATAAAAAGCAGTTTAGTAAATCTATAACCCTAACTCGTAACAGCAGCACAGCAAACTTTTAAAATCAGTTTTAATTGCTGAACGTAAAGTGATAGCCAATGCCCAAAAACGATCTTTTTAAGTTCTTCAATGGCAAAATTCATTTTGTACCAATCCACTAAGGAACAATGTCCTTCACCTTTTGTCATGTGCAGAAATTGAAGTTTTCGTTAGGCATGTTCCTTCACCATAAACATACTGCAACCATATTAGGATTTCATTTATAACAGTTTACCAAATGTTAGTTAATGAATAGATGTTACAACACATGAAAATTGTTAAGACCATTCTATAGTAGATCAAATCAAATCTAAGACGTCCTCAGATCTGAGACATACTACATATATCTAACAATTATAAATGTTGATCTCATACATAATATGAAATACTGACAAGGCTCATATTTCAAATAAAAATTCATTTTATCACCATCTTGCACCTGTGACTTGTTTTTGTATTCATCACTGGGGCTTTACTTCAATTTGTTCATTGCATGAGAGAGAAACCATACCAAGGTACCCTATTCAGAATAACCCTAAAGCACATTTCTATGCAATCAATAGGTATTACTTCTTAGCGTAGATAGCTTAACTGAAGACCAAAAAAATTCACCATAATTCTGCTTAAGAGTTTAAGGTGGCATGGAATCTGGCCACATTACTATTTTAATCTCCAGGATATTAGTATAATGTGCTAGCAGGAAAATAAAACTTCCAAGTAAAACCTTAAGTCAATTTATGTTTAAAAATAACCCTGAAGGAGGGTGTGCTCCAGCTTTGCCAGAATTTCCATAGTACTGTAACAAAACATTCTCTAACTAAAAATTTACAGAAGACTGCCTGTCAGTCACGCTCATTTTTCCACTCACACTAAGTCACCACCTTCACACCCCACACATCAATGGAACCTTTTGTGTATTCTTCCTTCAGTAACTCACAGACTTCAGACATCAGTGAAACAGCGCTTTCCAATGCAATGAACATACAGCTGTGTGACAAGTATCTATAACTTGACAGCATTGGCATGATGAGCTTTCACAAAGGACTGACAAAGCAAACACTAATCTTATCTTTTGGAGAATCCCCAATGTGTAGCCTTTAGTCTATGTTTCAGCTAATTATTTGCTTTCCTGTCTACATGTAATGTCAGAATTACTGAAGTTACAAGAGCCTGTTTCTCTCCAAATGCTACACCATCATTTAAAAATGAAAACATCCATTAAGGGACCCAGAAAGAATGAAAAAATAAAATCTGTTGAAACACCATCACTTTGAACTGTTTCATTCAATAAAGCACAGAAATCCCAACATTTTCATTTTATAGATAGGCAGTAATAGAAAATTGTCCAATTTCTCTTGCTTAGTACAAAAGCAGAGTATAAAAAATACATTAGCTGTTTAATTTCTTAACATGATACTATCCTAACACTTAAGTTACTTCACACAGTAGGAGAACTCAGCTGGCAGGAACAACAAGCTTCCTGTTTGCTACACAATTCTATTCTGACAGGCTTTTCTTAATTAGTTCAGCAGTTTCCCAGTGGGATACAAGCCCAGATAACTGAGTTTTATCCAACTCTGAAGGAGAATTCCTTACTTAACCACCATTTTACATGTACTTTTACAGTGAAAGAAAGTTCACTGCAAGCCTTATGCCCCATTTGAGCAGTAGAAAATATGGAGTGAGAAATAAGCAGTACCTGTAACTATTGTACTATTTGTTTTTCAGAGCATTCTCTGTATGAAGTCACATTTTTTATCTGCCCGAAACATCGGACTCCTATCTTTTGAAGGAAAACAAATAGTATAAAAAGGCACTATGCCTGCTATATACGAGAATTACTTCTTCAGATAAGTACTCTGGAAAAGTGCTCATTTCACCTTAAGTAGAATTTGGTTTGCAATTCAAATAATTTTTTGTCACTAACAAGATGTTTTAAACTGCTTGAAGTATCAATTCCTCACTATCAAAAACAGTTTTTACAACAATATACAGGTGCACAGTGACAAAATAAATTTATTTTTAAGGAAGAAGAAAGTGATGTAAGTATGGTGAAGGAACATACATAAGATATTAGATGGATGATGGTGATTATGTATGAAATGGAGTGAAGGTATTGCAATTACAGTCAAAAGAGTTCACATTCAGGGAATCCCTGAAGAATGGTGTGGTCATCAGATGTGGGAGATTCTGTTGACATCAGCATCACTTCTGCTTGGCACCAGAAATAGTTTTAAAAGCTTGCTGCACTAACATATTAGATTATCACTGAAGGTATGAGATGAAACAAAGGCTTATACCTGCTGAAAGAGAACAAATTAATTTTAAGTAGAAAAATATCAATTGAACATGAAGACTGAACTGTTACAGCACAAATCAAAAGAATACAAAATTACAGTGGAATGCTGTGCATAACTTCAAACATAAATTTAAAAGATGAGATGATCAATTTTAATCAAATCCAAGTTGCTACTCACAGTGTGATATACAACTTGCCCTGTCACAAGACTAAGCACAAAAGACATTAAAGAAAGCACAAGAGTCTCAAACCAAGAGGCACACAATGAATGACCAGAACAATCTCTTTCTAGTCAGAGGCACTGAACAATTCTGGCCGCTGGCTAGCAAATCCCAAAGGTTAGACAAAATCTTAAGAGAATAAAACAGCACCTAAGGAAAACTGAAAAAAAGTCCCTGACAACACATCTAATCAAGAACGAAAACTGTAACATAAAGTAGTTTTCTTTTCATGTGCCTATACATAAGAATATCAGCATACCCAAACAGAACTCTTAATCTTCTGTAACTCCTAAAGTACCCTGAAAAAATCTATCTGAAGAAAACAGATTACTTGCATTTAAGCATACATCTGCATCTTTTGCATGTATCATTTCAAATGCCAAAAGAGTAACCTTATTCTTTCCCTTCAATGCTAAAAAGCAAAGCAGAAGCTAAAGAGTAGATGCAAGACATCAGAGATGGCAGTAACATCTGGAGCTTCTAGGTAAGACAGACATGCATTTTCAAATGACAATTTTCAATCTCCATGTTCTTTACAGATAAAAACTACCCAGGAAACTGTTTTGAATTTCTATTACTGGGGTGCTGGCCCAGTCACCATCTGACAGGAACAGCTCTTCACAGGCATTCAGTTGAGCATATCAGCTCTCAAATGTAAGGTATTTAGAGACACAGCCCCTAAAACTAGCAATCTAGATGTTCTAGCCCTTGCTTTCATGCATATGAACAGGTGAAACCAAAAACTACCAGGACTAGATGTGATGCTGCCATCACTGAAATATGACAGACTACTGTAAGCCTACTAGAGGAAAAGGCAAGCTAGAACACCTCAGTTTCCTGTATCCACGAAAAGTCTCTTCC
Source organism: Rhagologus leucostigma (assembly GCA_013397725.1). Classification (NCBI taxonomy): domain Eukaryota; kingdom Metazoa; phylum Chordata; class Aves; order Passeriformes; genus Rhagologus; species Rhagologus leucostigma. The sequence continues at coordinate 158,068 of VZTD01005870.1, forward strand.
AATTGTGTTATACACATGGAAGCAAAAAAATCACATTATCAGGGTTCTAAGAGAGTAAGCTCATTCAATAGTCAGATAGTCCAGATCCCTTACTGCTGAAAGATCTGCAAACACTATACCTAATTACAGAAGATAAACCTTAACATGTAAATTCCAAATATTCGAATTACAGATACAGTAATTTCAAAGTTTTAACTTTGTAGTCACGGAGTTTTTTCAAGAGTGTGTTCACTACACCCTTCATATGACAGATAACTGTCAGCCTCTGTTCCAAGGCACTTAATGAACAGACAAGTCAGGATTAAGGTAGGTACAGAACAGTGAAGATGATCTATTTTTATCACTGTTCTGTGAAAACAGCTTCTGCTGTTTCCTACACACTCAGGCCATTTAAACAGTCAGAGCATGTACTGAGTGGGCAGAGCATCCTTTTCTAGTCACATCAACACACATGCTCTAACACATGGATTATCAAACACAGCCACTTGATTTTTTCTTTTAAACCCGTACATAGAGGACATACAAGCCACATGACACACAAAAAAATTGGTCTTTTAACTTAAGTTCAAGAGCTGATGCACTTCAACATTCATTTTGCTCTAAATACTAGAAGATGCGTGGGCTTTTTCATTGGCTTAGTGGTCCTTACAATTTTTATCCAGCACTTTTACCTGTTCTTTGATGTCTTGCAACTGTTGCTGTAGCTTCTGTACATCTGCATTGACATTAGTGTTGTCTTTGTCTTTCTGCAAAACTGGAATGTTTCCACTTGCTGTAACGTAAAGAAAATAAAGACACATGATTATGCAGCAATCTAATGAATCAGGAATAATTATTTCCAGTGTCACAGCTACAATTTTTCAACTATCTGAAATAATGTTAGTCAAACAGCTTTGATAATCTAATTAAATCCACTACACCATCACCGCAGCTCAACAAAGAATTTCTTTGAGTTTAGTGGCAACATTTCTTTGACAAATATTTCCATAATAATGATGTTTGTAGTCCCTTAATGTTCTCAGAATTCTTATTTGCCAGTGAAGATGCTGACAAATATTTTTTGCCCACGTTTAAAGAAAAAAAAGCCACATCCTTTCACATTTCAATGAATTTTTACCTACAGAGATGATTTTGGTGTTCAAAATTGCACAAGCGTCTTGGAAGTAGTTTGTTCAAAATTTGAACAAGCTCAGATTAATATTCCTATATTTGACTGATCTGGGAAGCAATATTACTATACGAAACAGAAAAATTGTCAAGTCTTAACTTTCCAGTGTGAGTATTGAAAACCTGATTTTAATGATTATTCTTAGATTTATCTATTTCAGAACATTATGACAAGAATGAACTAATATTCTAATTCCCATAAACTCAACTGAAATACTGTCTACCACATATACACACACAGAGCAAATATAAATAATTCATAGAAATTACTCAAAGAAGTCACAAGAAGTTTAAAAACTAGTCAAAGCAGGAGATGTAAAACTGCTCATTCTGTGAGGAAAGTTGCTTGTACCTAGATGCAAAATACTTACCATTCCTTCAGAGTTCCAGAGGTAAAAAAAATACATTTGTTTGCTCATTTGCACAATTACAATCTTCAGCTCTTACTTCTTAGGGCATTAGTAGGTGGCCAAGTCATGACACATGTTTTGGATTCTAGTCTGAACGCTGGAAGCAATTCTCCAGTGTAATGACTGGTGCTGTTACCACATTTGCTGCTACCAATGCAGAAGGTAGTGCAAACAGCAAATGAATACCTGGGTTAACACTGTTTTCATTAAACTTTTCTTCAGAAAGGAGAGAAAGATTTAGATCATTTAAGAGAATAAGAATAAGTTGGTGGAGGAAAGTGGAAGAGTATGGGCTCTGGAGTCACTCACAAATATCATCACTGGTATCTTCTGTACCTTTCCCTCCGCAGCACATTATGAAAGGCACTCTTCGCTCAACCACTGCCCGACACTGTACACATTTCTTCATCAAGCTTGCACAGTCTGAGGGGACAGAGAAATAAATCAACTCTGAATCCTGCTACTTCACCTTCCTTCTTTACTATCCGTGAGTTTGTTTATTCACAGTAACTATACAGCAATGACTTAACAGATGCTTATAATACAAAGAATTACTTGAGTTTATCTTCACATAATTTTCTGAAAATCACACCTAAACAATGCCCTGTTTGGGATTCAAAGTAGATCTATTCTCTATCTCTTTTTAAGATATTTCAAGTGAACAGATTCCTCTTTCTCCAAAAGGATGTCTAGTCCACAAGAATTACAAAAGTTAAAAGATAATCACACATTTGAGACCAAAAGTTCCAAGAATGTCCTGGCTATCTGCTTTTTTCTTTAGAACAAAGGATCTCACTAACTGTCCTAATGCTCCAGGGGCAAGGAGGTGCAGCTCTTTACCCTTAAGAGTAAACTAACATCTTTTGATATAATCCTAGAAAGGGGGCTGTAATTTTTCTACAAAAGGCAAGTTATCATCTCATAAATGCTGAAAGGTTACTGTGAATCAAGAGAATGGGTCCTATAAAATACACAAACTTGAAGACTCTCTCATCCTGCTTGAACAAGATGTCCAGAAAAAAATCTAAAAAGAAATCATCTACAACTGTTAAACTTTTTGCTATCCTTGTTACAGCTTAGACTTGGTAATGTGTATTGCACTGCTGAAATCCTTCACCACAGTAATCAATCTTTTTGTTGTCTTCTTTCCTGGGAAACAATTCAAAAAAACTTCTCTCATCATCTTTCAACTGCAGACAGTGAAAGAGGCCAGATCAGGATAACTATAGTCAGTGATTCGATGTCAGCTGCCTCAGCCAGAATAGAGGAAGAAACCAGACTTCTTTAGCAAGACCAAGTAAGCAGTTACTCATGGGAATGATTACCTTCCCTCTGATGTAGATCTTCATCAATAAGGACTGCTCTTCTCTAGGGAAATGACCCTTCAACAAAGCCCTGAAATGTCTGGAGACAAGGTGATAGCTGCATTCTCATCCACATATACTCAAAATCAAAAAACTTCTGGAGATCTCCTATGTATTTTTTCACTACACAGGATAAATCAAAGTGAAACATAACTGGTGCTCTTTGCAAAGATATATGATGTGACTTTTGGGGGAAAATACAGCCCTTGCGCAAATCTGTAGATTAGTAATGAAGCATACTAAGTATTTATTTACAATATTCTTTTAAAACATCATTTGCATATCTGAATGCCCTCAAAAAGGTGCAACAAAACAAAATTAATTCTAATTACTTCCAAAGTGTTAATGATATACAGTAGGCTTCTATAATGTGAGCAAGCCTACTCACAGCTAAATAATTTAGATGAAAGAGCACATGCTTTCTAAGTTTTTGAAAACCTCCACTTTGTCCTCCAATTATTACCAGCACGACAAATAATACCAAAATTCTGATGATCACACCACACTACCACGTAAATCGAACCTGAAATCAGATTACTCATGACCTTTTAGCAATCTGATTAAAAATGTTCTGTTTCACAATTACTTCAAAAAAACCTTTTGTCAAGTTACTTACTCTCACAGGCACACATATGACCACAAGGCTGGAAGAGCACTGCTGCCTTTTTGTCTGAACATACTACGCATTCTTCAATCTGTCAAGAACAACACACACATGTGAATAAAGTTTATGTCCTGCTCTCTACCTTAATTTGCAAGGCATGTGGACTTCAAGAATCTCCATCTAGTGGGGTTTTTTAACAAATTCAGCACCTCAAAATGCAGCTTAGATGAGTTATAACACTAACTTTTAAGAACACATATTTGCTGGCAATTTTTACACATTCAGCACAAGGACAGGCACAGAGAAGCAGTTAGGACAGCATACATTTCTTTTTCTTTATTCTTTTCTCCTTCTTTATTCCACCACATATACCTAAATCAGGGTTGTTCAACCTGGAGAAGAGAGGTCTGTGGGGAGAAGTTATTACAGCCTTTCTGTACTTAAAGGGGGCTTACAAGAAAGATGGGAACAAACTTTTTTGCTGGGCCCGTTGCAGTACTACACAGGGTAATAGCTTTAGACTAAAAGAAGGCCAATTTGGACTAGATACAAGAAAGAAATTTTTTATGATGAGGGTAGTGAAACACTGGAATGAGTTACCCAGAGTGGTGGTAGATGACCTATCCCTGGAAACATTCAAGATCAGGCTGGACAGGGCTCTGAGCAACCTGAACTCGTTAAAGATGTCCCTGCTCATTGCAGGGTATTAGATGTCAGTAACATGACTGATTTTAAAGGCCCCTTCCGACATTCTATGATCCTATGAAATTCACTTAAAACGTACTTCTACAGAAACGTTTTAATATTCTGGGTTAGGGTTTCTCAAGTCCTTTAATGTGAGAGCTGTATATACCATGGAACCATCGAATGGTTTGAGTTGGAAAGGACATCAAAGATCCTCCAGTTCCAACCCTTGCCATGGGCAGGGACACCTTCCACTAGACCACGTTATTCAGGGCCCCATCCAACCTGGCCTTGAACACTTCCAGGGATGGGGCATGGAAGACATCCAGACATCACATACAACTCCATTTATACTGGCCTGAACTACCTCTTCCAGTTCACAGAACTGTTGTCCTGATTCATTCATTTCTGAGCCTTGCAGCTATGACTGTAAGCTTTTATAAAGAAAAGTATAACAGAAGTATTGACCAGATATTCCAATCTCTCAAACTAATTCAGCAAAAGAAATCAAAGGAAGGTTATCAACAAAGCTTAGCTTTCACCTGGGAAAGCTGATTTCCATAAACTAGCTTCTTTAAATGGATGAGTAGGGGCAGAAGCCTCACTTTGCTGCTCCAAATCACCTGGTGGCAGAACTCTTTCACTGACTATAAAGTCTAGAGAAAAGGAGCTCCCACTATGTTAACATTTGGCTTTTGAACATACACAGTGCAGAATAGTGAATGGTGTAAGAAGAATAAGAGGGTGAGTAATAAAAACAGTACAAATTTATATTTACAATTCTTATATTTACTCTGAGGTGGAGGAAACAAACAACATGCCACAGAACCAGACTAATCAAATATGTTTGGAAAAAGCAAAAAAGAAAAAATTGTTTACTAAAAAACCAACCAAACCAAAAAAAAAAACCCAAAAAACCCAACCAAAAAAAACCAACCAAAAAAACCTCACCAACCAAACAAAAAAAAAAAAAAAAAA
>VZTD01005870.1:163331-226059 GCA_013397725.1 Rhagologus leucostigma
AACCAAACATAAACCCAAGTGCAGAACACGATTTTTTTTTTTTAAATAGCTAAAAAAAACCAGGACAAGACTTGGTGTACAAGGAATAAAATAATAGTCAAACAGAAAAGCAAGGGGGATGTACCCATATACTCAAAACTACTCGGGAGTAACCACTTGAGAAACCTTGGTCTCCAAAATAGGGCATGACTGGTTGATACTCTGAAGAAAAAACCGTAATGAAACTCATGATTCCAAACAGAGAGAAGGTGAAAGCTGAAAGTAATTATTAACTACAAAAAGAAGCATATATTAACTCAGTTTACAGCCAAATCATCTTTCAAGCAGCCCTAAGGAATAAAAGAACTCAAAAGAACTAAGTATTACTGAGGGAAATTATACTTCAGGAAAAACAGCAATTTATCTTAACATGAAGTAAAGAATACCATGGCAGGCGGGAAATAGTCTATTTCAATAAAACATCCTCAGGTGACTGTAATAGGAACTCTGAGGACCTGAACAATAAAGACATTGCAAGGAAGGGAGAGGTAGGTATGACAGGCAAACAAAAGAGCACGATATCATTATGATGCAAAATTAATTCCATCCAGAGAGACATGTGTAAGGCATAATACCACATAAAATAAGCTGTATATTTCCTTGACCTCTTTTTTCCTTTTTTCATTTTTTTTACTCTTACATTGAACAAGCAAGAGAACCAATAAACTCTGGAGGTTTTTACCTTTGTCCTTGACTGAACTTGTTCTTTACAGATGAGGCATTTTTTCACCCGTGGTGAGCACAAAGAACACGTGGCAATGTGGCCACATGGGCCAAACAGAGTATCTCTCTTCATGTCTGAACACACCATACATTCTTCTAAGGTTTCAGAATCATTGTTGATCATAGACGGACTTCGGGAACCAACCTGGCCACTACAAAGAAACCTTGCAGTCAAACTTTTAAGAATTAAAAAAATTCACATGATTTAGAATGCACATCAGCTGGCTGCTCATACACTCCTATGCACTCGGGCATCAATGTATGATCATAAAGCAATCTGAACTGCCTTTTCCAAGAAGTACAGTTGACAGTGGAGTACAAGGTCACACACCCGGATAAAACATTGTACAGAAACAGGACACACGTCAGGATAACGTGTCGCGAACGTAAAAAGCCGCTCCCTTTCATCCTAAGAGCTTGCTTTACTAACAGAGACACGGCCTGTGATTCTGATCCGCACACGCAGCACCTGAGCCTCGCCCGTCCGCATGCCCGGCCGTGCCCGACCCCGGGCCGGAGCTCCGCGCTGCGCTCGCCCGCAGAGGGCGCGCGTGCCCCACCTCCCGCCGCTCCCGCCCGCCCGCCAACGGCGGCGACAGGGAACAGCCGAGGGATAAGGCCAGGACAGATCAACACACACACGGAGACTTCAAAAGGAAATAAGCACCTTACTCCTTACCAGGGCAACATCAATAAAAACAGCCGCTCTTTGTCACATTTTAAAAGTACAGTTTTGACGTCCATAGAGGAATTAAGGATGAGAATCATTTACCGCAACAGAGGTGGAACACAACTAGGACAAGGTGAACCATCTGATACTGCATGGACCTGATAACATGGTATTTCACTGAATTTGTAATTCCTAAACACATCAGACCTACCCCCGCTTCTCTTTTTACAGAGTTATACAGTTGTTCAGATTAACAGGTACTAAGTAGGTCACCTTCTCAAAGCAGCATCAACACTGATTTCATACCAGGTTATATCGGGCTTTGTCCATTTCAGTCATTAACACTTTTATGGACAGAGATTTCTCAACTTCCTAGGCCAACCTGTTTGCAATGCTTAGTTATTCTTCCAGTGGTTTTCCCCTGACCCCCCTGTGAAATTCTACCAACCTCCACCTGAAGATTGTGACCTTCCCATTCTCCCCCTTCCCACACTAATATGCATGAAAGTCCTCTAAGACTTGGGTAAGTTTCAATTAATATATTTGTGAATAGCATTCAATGTACCATAAAAACCTAAAGAATTAAAAGTAAAAAAACCCAAAAAAAACCTATACACAGAAAAACCCACCAAAGCCCCAAACTTGTATGTTTTAATTAGCTATTGCTAATTAAAGGCACAACATTTTAAATAAATCAGTTAATCTGTGGAAAGCAGGGATTTGGAAACTGTGTATTTTATGAATATACAAACCTGACTTTTTCTTTGTGACATTTCGCCAATGCTTTGCAGAGACTTGGATCAGGGCAGAGATCGAGAGGGGACTGACCCTTCTTGTTACGAATGCCTAGGTCAGCCCCGTTGGCTGCCAGGAAGCAGGCAATAGATGCAGCACTCTTCTTCTCTGCTCCTTGAGTGCCAAGCCCCATTATTAACTGAAAGAAAACAAATACATAAGCAAGAAAGACTCTCTAAACAGCTAAGAATCACCTGGCTAAAGGAAAGCTACTTGACATGCACAAAATATGCATAAAAATGTAAGCCAAATGAAGAGTCTCTAGAACTAAAATCAAAACAATTGCTTCATTCTGAGGCAGCTATACTCAGTTTTCCTTTAAGGAACTAAAATTCAGAAAGGAATACTTCAACTACTGAAGCACTCAATCTCCTGCACACCTATACTCATGTGTGAAGTGGCTGCCCTTCTATGCAAGCTCTGTAAAGTGCAAAGTTCCAGTGGGTATATTCAGAACACACTTCAGTATACTTAAATTGCTGAGTTCAGACAAAATGCTACCACTGCACTTGAACTGAAAACACAGTTTAGCAGAGAAATGTAAAGTACCTGCCCAAGAAAGACTGAAATTCAGTTACTTTCTCAACCCGGATGGATTAACACTCATACACTGTCCCTCCTGTCTAATTACAAAATGCTACTTTGCCCTTTTACAGCTGTTACTGTATCCTTGTGTTACTGCCTCACAAGGTCAGCTAGAAACACTGAGAAGGCTCACTACCATAGGCCAGCAAGGAGAGGATTCCCCTACTCAAGAGCACTCCGGGCCTGCTCCCAACATCTTTTTGTATTGAAGCTTGATCAGATAAAATGCATTAAGTATAACACAGACTACATATAACACAGAACTGCTGGCATCACTAAGGATCTCTCAGTAAACTACACTACACTGTAGTCAAAGGAAGAGCTTTGGCAAAGCCAGGGCAACTCCAACTCAAGGAAACCCAGTTGCCGAGGGAAGCATTTTTTTAAACCTCAGTCTATACATTTGGTTTTTCTTAATTAAGAGTTCTTATATCAGCATGTATCACTGAGGCTACAAGACTCTTGAAGGTCACTTTATGAATTCAGATACTCATCCTGCATTCTTCCTTATGATTAGGTAAGAACAGTGCAGCTCCAAAGGCTTCATACCAGGAAAAGCATAAGTTACGGAAACAAATTGTTTTGTGGTGTTCAGGTAACAGAAAATTTTCATTTATCAACTGAGACCATTTTTCTGCACTTCATTTACAACATTGGCTGAAGCGAAGCAGAGATTTTATCCAGCTTCAGTCCTGATACTTTGGACCGTGTTACTACTCCAGCCAAGGCAGCACAACGCCCAGTGAAACTGATTTGCTCCAAGGTTGGCAGAGTCACCATGGAACAGTCATCTACATTAGTCACAAAAACCTTAGGTCCTAAAATGCCTCTGCATGCTGCACGATTTGAAAGCACTGGGACAACGCTGCATCCTATGACATTTCTCAGGAAGCCTGCAACTTTTCAGGCACAAACAATGAGAACACCACAAAACCAACTCATGCACAAAATACTCCCCATTATGTCTTAGTGCCCAGTATGGCTGCAGCAAGCTACCTCTGGAGAGGGCTAGTCCAGAAATGCATCAACACAGGCCAGTCCCAGCCAATTTACCAGTGAGGGAGAAGCCTCAGTGTAATCCACAAAAACTATATAAATATCATCTAAGTAACTGTAACTAGTGAGCTACATTTGAAGCAGTAAACACTTTCCATTAGTTTCTTGCTTTTAAGTTAGGATTTAGGCAGTGGCATCACTTAAAAGCATTTTAAGGGTCAGAAGGACACCTATATTAAAATAAATTACACAAAATGACCCTGGGAATAATACATTTATTTAGGATAAAAAGTACTCTAGGCCAGAACAGTGCATCTGTAATAAAGCAATTAAAATGACTTTTTGGTGGTGGTGGTGACTATACTTCAGAAAATTTCTCCTCATCCCAGCTGTACAATCACCACAATATGCTGGAGGGAAAACTTAAAACTTATTTAAAGAAATGAGGTTCACTGCTCATAGCACTTGAACACAGAAATGTTTTTCAGAATTGTACCTAAAATGAGTAGGGCTTTGTGTGCTATCAAGATTGTTCACTACATGCATTTTAAAACTATCAAAAAATCAACTGAAGAAACCTGACAAAAATTGTTTCAGGTGTAACATAAAATATCCTGAGTTGGAAGGAATTCACAAGCATCATCAAGTTCAACTCCTGCCCCTGCACAGGCCAGCCTCAAGAGTCACACCAGGCGCCTGAGATCATTGTCCAAAAGCTTCTTGAACTCTGGCAGGCTTGGTGCTGGTACCACTTCCCTGGTGAGCCTGTTCCAACAGGCATAATGTTGGCATTCAGAAGGAACTACTAAAAAACCCTCAATGTTAAAGAATTCATTCTATATAGTTCCATTTATGAAGTAAGTTCATGATTATCAGTAAAAAGTTTTATTTCATATTTTAAACAGTGGCCAAAGTAATACAAGGTACAATTTCAGTGAGTTGCTGTCCAACCAACTTGATCAAATACGAAAAAACCCTAAAATCCTGCAAGTGAGATTTTTCTTTTTCAGTTTATTCAACTGAAACAAAAATAGAAATAATTACTTGCTGAAGTACTATGTACTACAAAGAGGCACCCTACAGGTCTCAGTAGGTTGGAATCTCCAAGACAGCAGTCCAAAGTTAATTAAAATTTAGCCAAGCAAAAATGAGCTCTAAAATACTAAATATTTACAGAGGTGCGTTGCTATCACATAGCCTAATGAAATCTGACACATTTCCCAACCTTTAAAGGAATTAATGAAGAATAATAAAAAACCTCCCAAAACAAACCTTGAATTTAAGTCATCGCATTTACAAAAAGAAAGCCTTACTGATTCCCAGGCTAAATTATTAATCCTATTTATCTTCTATTATCCATCACCTGTATTTGCAATTCCACGCAAGACAAATTACCAATGTGTCCTTGGATAGCTTTAAATGTCCAGTTGCCTGCACATATTTTCACAGCTTTGATTCTGTCTTTGTTGATACTCAATTTTGGGCCAAAGGCGGCTTAATATTTAAAATTGTTTGATGGCAAAATCTAGTTTATAGAATTTTTACCTTACTTTTGTTTAAATAAAGGTAGATAGGCACAGGTATTGTTCTCATTTACTGTTTTTCACAAAACATTTTCAGGATAGTTTGATTTGCTGATCATCTTAAAGCGTTTTCACGTGTATTTACTCCATCTTTTACATTGCACACAAAATAAAAACAAGCAGGTTTTCGTCTCCTCTCTGAGAGAATTTATCCTCTCCACACCACTTAAACCTCCCAAATTTGTTGGTTAGGCAAAAATTTTCTCTGCAGCTAAACAAAGTGCAAAGAAATGTCCAGTAGTTTGATCACACTAATAAAGGAGAGGAGGTATGGTTGCTCATGACTTTTTAAAAGTTTAAAACATTTTTAGGTGATCAGAGATACAATGATGAGGGAATATTTTTCTTTGTTTCTTGTGATATCTTTTGCCTGCTCTTTGTCTTATTACTTCAACAGAAATTAAAAATAAATTACACTTTTGGTTTAAACCAAGGATACTTGTCAAATGAAACTAGAAATAAAACTTAATTCTCTAAAACATAAATTCCCCCCAGAGAAGTTTAAAAGGTGATGGGAAAAAACCCCGCTTCTTGTGTTCAAACCCTCAAAACTCAACACACAACTCTAGTTTCACTGTGGATGCCATTAATAAGACTGCGCAGAGAAACCAATTTATGAAATGCTGAATCTGAGAAAAAAAATTCATCTCCCTTTCATTCATTTCAGCTAAATACATGGAACACAAAGTATTCTGGCCACCTCTCACAGAGTCCATTTCAGATCATGGAAACAACTGAGCTTTAACTGCTCTTCTTGTCTCATTTAAAAAGACACAAGCATTTTCTTACACATGCTTGTCATATTTTAAATCTCTTTCAAAGTTTATTCCGGTATGTTTCAGTGAGAATAATTAACCAATTTGAAAAAAAAAATTTGTACAGCGGAATTATTGTTTTGAACAAAGGTTTTTAATGAAGTTGGTGTGTTTGTGAAATGCAAAACCATCACCCTTAGTTGAAATTAGAAAAAATATTATACTGGTAACTAATGGTTCAGCAGATCTGATCCACCATGATGTCGTGCATCTTTAATATCTAAAGATAAAATTGTTTGTTTTTTATCAATCCAAATAACTCCAGAATTTTATTTCTCCTTTGTCTCTCAGGTAAACTATAAACTTCCCCTTTGCATATGGGGTTCACGCAGCTTTTTGGGTCTGAGAGTTTATTTTTTTCAGTAAAACATTCTTACTTTTATTACCTGGAGGCTTTTTGACTATTTCCTTACTGCAGCACAGTTTCTGAAATGAACTCTGTCAAAAACATACATATCAATAAACATACAAAATTAAGAACGCCTTGTTCTAGCAGAACATACTTTCAGAAAGTTACAGAAGCAACTAGACAATTAAAGCTATAAAGACATGCAAGATACTGAATCACAGAGAACTATTTCAGTCTTATTCTGTACTGTAATACTGTTTAACTCTCTTTCCAAAAAAGCTACTTTGATTTTTTTTTGGCAGCCATGTTCACTATAGAAGAGAGATTTGTAGAAATATTTCTGAACTACATAACTCTCTTTTTTTTAACAAAGGTGATGACTTTGCGTGAAAAGCCACATATAACAGTATGATTTCTGCCTACATTTGCAGTTTCATGCAGAATGTCTACAAAAACTTATGCTGCCAAAAACCAGTCCAACAGTACAGAATTAGACAAACTAAAGACAAAGAGACAAATACACAGAGGGGGAAAAAAAGGAATAAATAAATGTGTTTTATTTACTGTGTTCTTTGATGGCTCCCAAGCAGTATCTACCTTGCCCACATCTTGCATGTCTTGGAGCTGGCGGAGCTGTGACAGGGTGTGGTGTCTCAGGGCTTCATGCAGGGGAGTATCCCCATCTTTATCCTGAATATCCAATTTAGCACCTGCACGGACTAGGAGCTGAAAAGAGAGAGAACCCAAATTTAAAAACCAAAAAAAACTCCCTATTTAGAACTAATTTCAGAAAACTATGGTTTAGGATTCTCTAGGAGGTTCAAAAGGGCTACTCTTATCTTGCTACAATTCACAGTTGAATTTATTTAAATTTATTTGCCATACCTGGAGCTCAGCCCTCAACCAAAACATTTATCTGTCTCAAATATCAAGCTTATTTCAGCAGAAGCCTAATGCTTGCCTGTCCTCTGAGTGCTACAAAAGACACAATTCTAGAGAATTCTTTCTACTTTCTTAGACTGTAATTCTTGTAAGCTAGCTTAAAAACAATGTAATGTATTACAGCCATATGTGCAATACTTTAGATAGGTATATATTCTCTACTGTTAGGTTTCAATGACCTCAAAAATCATCACTTTCACACCATGCTAAACCTTACAACTTAATTTACAGTGTCTTTGCATTAGTGAAGTAGTTAAGCACGTACTTTGGTTTATCCTAATTCAGCAGAAGACATAAAAACCAATGACACTATTAAAAATTCTCTCAGAACACTTTGGAAAGTAATGAACTGTAAGACTCGTCTCTAAGGGTAATTTTAGACACCCGTTCCTGGTCACATGACACAAAAAAAGCACAAGGCTGCACAGGCCCTCCTATTCCTATGGCCTTTGCATACAGCCCTTCCATAATTCAATGCACCAGAACTTTCTTAAATATGCTGTTAGACAAAACAAATCAACACATGCTGACAAAGAAATACCAACTGCCCCTAAAAATTAAACCCCGTCACTGTCACCATTCAGAAACCTGTAGGCAGCAGATGAGGTTTTAACTTTAGTTTTTGAGCTTTTGCTACTCTGCAAAATTGGGATTAGCAGCAGAGACAAAAGGCATAATCTAAAAACAGGAATACATGAAGAGGGATCTCCGTCTTTGGAACCCACATGCTTGCAAGGACTTCAGCTTCTTGGAACCAAAGAATCTCAGACTTTAGAACAGGCTAAAAGGAAAACAGCTTAAAAGGAATTCAAAGCCTAATTTTCAAGGAAGTATCTACTTCCAGTTATTTGCACCTTATCATTTTCCCCAACCTTTTCTTCCACAAGTGAAACCAAGAAAACAAGCTAATAGTTGAGACAGTCTAGTCTCAACTTCTTATACTCTCTAAATGGATTTACTCTGGACCAGTTTCTTTTCTCATATTCGTATCTTCTGTCTGCCACTAGCTCTTTACTGCTTAAGAGTTTCTCCTGGAATCTTTGACTATCATAGAACTTCAGAGTCTCTGCAGAAGTTTAAAAAGAAAAAATTTTAAAAAAGGCAAACCATTACCCTTTGTCATGGTAGTAGGGCTTTTAAAAGAACCCTGCTACCTTTGACCACTATTCCAGAAATGCCTGAGGGTACAAACCCAGCCCTGGAAGGTATCCAATAGGAGTTAATTTTGAAATATGGAGCCAACATGTTCTTTACATGGCCGCATGAGCTATTTTAGGACTTCTTAAAGTTAATCCAGCTCTGAAAAACGGATACTCTACAGGGTCATTCACTTAAACATTCTCAGATATAAGCATGTCAGTCCAATGCACACGCTAGTTCTACATGCCTACCTTCCTGCTCATCTGCTACATTAATATTTGTATTCCCAGGTACTCTGTCCGTTCCAGAAGGGCACAAGGGTTCACCAAACACAGCTGCCAAATAGCTTGCAGGATGCAAGTGGCACTGACTCTAGGAAACCATTCTTCTGGTAGCAAGCAGTTCCCGATATAGGGCCATATCACATGTTTCACTGTAATGGGATCACACTCATCAGCCCTCGGAGAGGGAGAAACCTTATGGGAAAATAACGCTTAACAGAATACAGGTCTGCATAGAGGGGACAATTCTCTGTAGGCCTGAATAAGAGACGGTTTCTCATACTAGATGACTCTACAAAGACAAAAAAATTACGCCAAAGGCCAAGGCGAGGTTGATGTACCCACGCTGAGAGCAGTGAGTGCTCTCTCTGAGCCTCAAAAGCCCACAGTAGCAAGGCAAACATTCAGTCGCACACATCCTGTGTGACAGTGCACATAGGCCAGGAACGGCAAGCTACGCCAGACTTCCATTTCCTGTGCTAGCAACAAAGCTTTGTTAAGTTGAAGTAATAACTTTTACAACAATGCAAGCGAAAAAACAGGATAGCAGTCCTTTCACCAATAAGGTACTACTGTTACTGCTTATAGCTCTCCCAAGCTAAGAGCAGGGAATGTTAAACACTCAAAGACTGAAAACTAGTTAAGGTCACAAAAAGATGTTTTGCGTTACAATTTGCAGAAGTTATGAGCAAGAATAATAACTCATACAGCAAGAGACATCAGAAATGCTATTTGAAGGTCCCTTTACAGCACTGCAAGATTCAGACAAGTAACAGCAGAACATATTCTTCCTTCCTCACCAAGAAGGGATGCTGGAATTGGCAACCACATAGAGGAAACCATAATGTACATGTACAAAAATTCAGCATTCTTGAAGTATCGTTCATATTGCTGACTGACCTTCTGTGCAAGTTGGCAGGCTTCTGAATTAAACAAAATGCATCAAACAAACGTGCAGTGACTACACGTTGTCAAATAATTTTTTAAATGTTCAAGAAGTATCCGTATTTTAACAGCTGCCATCAGCTTTAGTCAAATGCCATTAACCATATGGCTTACTGCAAATAAGATACTTACCCTAACAATTTGTGTATGCTGTCGTTCAACAGCAAGATGCAGAGCAGTTTGCTGGTTAACATTCTGGATATCCAGGTTAGCATTGCCCTGGAAGATATTCAAAGTATTAGAGCATTACCATCCCAGCAATTCATCTACAGGCAAGGCAGTCCATTAGGACACTGACTGTGACCCCGAATATGATTCCTAGTTATGGGATTTGAGAAGAGAAGTGATTAAATACTTTAATTATTCACTATACAGATGTTAATCTCTTGAATGAAACTAGGTATCAAATTTTTCAGTCCCTCTGCACCATTAGGCCATCGTAACAATCTCAAAGGCAAGTTTGACCTTTAGAGCTCAACACGTCCTTCCCTGCTCCACTGCTTCTGCATTGCGACTGCAGGCATAAAGCAGCCAACTATTTTCACATCAGATGGTTAACCAAAGCATGACATTTAAATCCTCCTGAGAAAAAAGTCCTACCTGATGCACCAAAAGTTCAGCCACTTCCACATGATTATTGAGAGCTGCCAGATGTAAGGCAGTGTAACCATCATCTTTTTTCTCGTCAACAATCCATGGTCGTGGTAACTTGGACAACAACACACGCATTGCACTGAAAAAAACATGCAGAGATGGCATAAACAACCCTACAACACGTGCTGAATGACAACAGGAGAACAATATTAATTCTCAGAACTACATAGTATTAGCTAAAATAACTTTAATATTTTTTCAAACAGAGAAAGTGAGTGAAAAGCTACACCAACAGCTCCAATTGTTGTTCCAAAGCACAGTAATTTCATGTTCACTTCCTTCTAGTTAAAGCACACAAACAAACCATAGAATGCCTGGAACAGTGTGAAGATCAGGTTTGTTCTTTAGAAGAATGCTATCTAGCAGTGAAAATTACCTTAAAAAAGTATTCAAACAAATTCTGAAACGTAGACAAAGGAATCTTCTCCTTCAAAATCTTTATAGCGTCCTTTGTTTAAGTATTTAATGACCAAGTCCCACTACATTAGATTTCTTTAAAATCATCCCTTTATAAACTGATGCCATGGGCTGTAACAGTTAAAACTCAGTGTCTGAGAAAAAAAAATGGAGCAAGATCTCTTAAGCACAGACAAAGTAAATGCTGAAACTGAAGTGAGTACTACTAGGATATTTTCTTAACATATAATGGTTGAGTATAACATACCATGGCAGTGTCTGGTAGTCAGGGAGTAGGGTGGGGAAAACCAACTTGATTACTTCAAGTATTAATGCAGACCAAAATCCATGAAGTCCAAAGACTGAAGTGTTCAGGGTATTAACACAATGCTACATAAACAAATTGCTTAATCTTGTATTCTCTGAGAAACACAGTTTTCTTCAGTTTACATGTCTTCACTTAGCTTTTGGAATATCTAAGTTACCAAACTTAAATCCCTTATTGTCTTATCTTTATAAACAGCATATGCAGCTCCCTTATGACAGTTCCTTAAACCAAAAACCAGAAATCGCTACAATCTTGTGCCAAGAAACCTCTTCCATCATCTGATGTTTCCTGACTGTTCAAGGAACATGCTAACTACAGGAGAAACAGAGCTTCTGCATAAAATTCGAACTTTTAAAATCCAAGTGAGAGTTGCTAATGCAAGTGGAACCACTCAGTCACACAGTGCCTTGCAAGGCAGATAATGTATCTGAATTAAATGATTCTTCATTAGAGTTCTGGTATCAAAAATGTGGGATCTCAATAATCCTCAGAAATAGCCTCATAAATTGAGCCTCTCAGCTTTTACTTAAAAATACTCTCAAACAGGTATGAATGACTGTCCTGTCAAGTAATAACTGAGCTCCCCCAGTTCATTCCAGTCATCTGTCACCTTGAACATCCACACTGAGGTGAACTGCTATTCACTCCTAAGCTGTCTTTTTAGAGCAAGCCAACGAGTTTCCTATAAAAAATCCCTAAAAGCTGTGTCTGGGCACAGCTCACCCTAATAAGCCCTCCTGGAAAGCAGAAAAGTCTGTGAGGTAGATTACTGTACCAGTAAGGAAGTGCACTCCTTCCTACACACTGCTCAGATGCTCCCATAACAGACCTTGCTTATCAAGCATCTCCCAGTTCTCCTGCTACTGAGTACACAACGTAACCCTTGGCTTCACACTTACACTGCAGCTGCCAGGATGGTGTATTAAATGACACTTTTTTCCCCCTAGAATCAGTGTCTAAACGAACCACAGCTAACCAACTGCATCTTCAGGCCACAGGATCATACAAATCCACAGGAAATCAACTGCTGTGTACAGCATCCACAGCCAGGCTGTTCTGCATGTTTGTCCTCCTCAGAGTGGACAGAAGCCATTCTCAGCCTCTTAGGATTTTTTTTTTCCTGGCAGAAAGCTTCTCACTTCCTCACAGTCCAAATCACTTATAACACAGCAATTTAAGACAACAACACTTAACAGATTGCACACTGCTCTTTGTGAGGCATTGCTCAGCTTCTATTCATAACGCCTTCTACAGTTCTCTCACACGCTAGGAAGAAAAGACTAGAATACTTCAGAAAAAACCAAACAATGGCAACATTAATTCTTTGAGAGATTCCCTTGTGCAGGATTTTCAAAATTAAGGATATAATTTAGTAAAACTCAAGTTACCAAAGCTTTATGAAATGTGGCAAAATAAACCAGTATCAGCTGCACTGATAAACATAGTCTATTTTGTAATGAAATGATGCCACATTTTCAAATGTTGGCACCATCAGATCTGCGTTTAGCTGCTTTAGGGACGGAGTAAGTCTGGAGCACTATGGTTTGCTTGGTAGCTGGACTGTATCTGGGCACCCCACCACACCAGCTCTTCAGAACGCTGGGCTGATACAAAGCACATGGTACCAACAGCACAACAAGCCTTCTACAGTGCCTTCCCACAGGGCCTCATGTCATGTAAGCTCTTTATCTTCACCTGCCAGGCTCAGTGCTTCTAAAGACCCCATAAAGCTCCACGGTATCTACTGTGGATAGTCTAAAAAACACAATAAAAAGTTCCTGAAAATTCCCTGTGACTGACAGAAGCAGTATGACTACTGTGAGCGACCAGGAAAAGGTAGGGCAACAATAACCTAATAAAAAAAAAACCCAAGAATTTTTTCTTAAAATTGCAACTACAACTTGAGGAACACTATGGAACGGCATCAACACTTTACTCTAATTACAGCCAGTTTGTCTCCAAAGTAGCTCTAGTCACTAAACAAGAAACTGTCTTAACCAACTCAAGGATATTTTATATCCTTTTCTTCAGTAAGGAAGTAAGAAAATTGCCAACTCCACAGATAAATAAAATTTAAAAGTACATTGACACACTTTATCAGATGCTTCAATAAGTAAGTGTATTTCAGAAATACTACTGACATTTCTTTAACACAACTCATCTTTGAAACAAAAACAAGAAACCAACTCAGTATTTTGTATGCTGAAAACTTCTGTATGCTTTTGTATGAAGAAAAATCACTCATCTTAATATTTGTGTGAGTGTTACCCTTATCAGATCCTCTTTCAAATCTTTAGTTTGCTGTCTTACATTGGAAATATTTTTATTTGAAGTTCGACTGAAAAATATTTGGAGGTATTTTGCTTTCAGAGAAATGAGATGCCTGCTGCATTTTTGGATGCTTTTAAGATGTATTAGTCTTATTGGAAAAACAGAAGGACCATCAAAACAAATAAATGGCTTCTGGGCGGAATAGATTTTTATCTTACTGTTCACAGCAAATCATCAAAGGGCCAGGAACCACTACTGAGTTGTTTCTTTTTATTCAGAAAAAGACTCTATCTCTCTTCCAGACCATGCTATATTACTGGACAGCAGGACAGAAAGACTGTTTCATGGAATGACACCTTAAAATTCTGCAAGATATTAATATGCTACAATGGTAAACTCAGCTCAGTGGCTGCATCCTCCTCCTCATTAGATGAGAGGTAGTTTCTTTCAATTTTTGCAGGATTTTCTAGAGCTACTGCCAAAATTTTGACAGCTAAGTGGCTACCATTCAGAGCAGCACTCACTGGAACAGGCATACATTGTATCATAAAAAGTCATATTAGTGGATTGATGCTGCCAATTACACAGTAATTGTTGATTCCTCTTCCCCATGAAGTATTATAGAAGAAGCTGGGTTGTACTGCTCTGTTTTTAAGACCACAACATAGATGTGAAAACTTGCTTTTATCTTGTATACATTAAACAGACCACAGACTGCTTTCACTGTAGTTGTACTGAAAAGATCAAGAAATCAGCAAATCTGTTAGTAACCCTGATCATGAAAGCAGCTTAAGAAAACTTTTCAAACTATCACCTTCAGCGTACTCAGCTGTAACAGATGACATGGCTGACTGAGGAGCTGTAAAGATTATTGATGAAATGCTTAAAACTCTTTATTGAAACACTGAACTCATGCCATCACCATGCTGTTTGTATATTATTACTAAAGAATCACCAATAAAAATTTTTTTAACAGGTAAGCTTTGGTATTTGTTGGTCTGCATTATTTTCACCTTAGAAGGAAGCTGGTAAAGATTTTGGGCCTTTTTTAGCATGATGACCATTTGCAACTTCCGAAAATTTCTAACGGAACAACAAAAGAAAAACCTCTGAGAATTTTTGAGGGAGTTATCTATAAAGCTTTAATAGGGATGAATAAACTATTGCTTCTTTTTTAGGAGCTAAACACATTCTCAGTCAAAAAGGAACAAGAAAGCTCGCGTATATAGGGGGCTGAGACCGAGGTATGTGTTACTTTCCTGGGCACAGCTGTTGGGGGTACAATGATTTATACTGCCCAACATAATTCATCCCCATAAAATGACAGTCCAAACTCTAATAGTTACAAGTGATTTGGTAGAAGGAAAATCCATTAATATGGTGCTACATTTAATTTGAGATGAAGAAGAGTAACAGCAAATGCTGCTGTTGCACGCATCTTTATTTGACCTTGCCACACAAGTAATACGTTTTTTTTTTCTTTTTAAATTCAGATTTTAAGAGAGTCTGGAACCACAGCTTAACATACATAGGATCATAGAATTGTTTGGGTTGGAAGAGACCTTACAGATCATATCATCTCATTCCAACTACCTTGCCATCAAAATTCAGCTGCATGGATTGTGTATTTGCAACATAAGATACGTCACAGATCTGAACAATACACCAATTCACTTTTAGCCACACAGAGCACTTGTTTCAACACCAGTTACCAACATTAGATATAAAAAAAATAAAATTATTCTCATGATGAAAGCTTAGCATACAGTGTATTATTCATTACCAACCTACATATAAAATGTTGGGTTTTATGCAGTACTTTGCTCATGGAATTTTTACAGATGCTCATCAGCACTACCTGAGAATGCAACATACAATAACAGGTTTATTTGGAAAATCTACAAGATAGAATACCTGTCAACAAGATGAAGCCAGAACCTCATTGTATAAAAACAATTCCAGATTTAGCAGTCTTAACTGCAAAGGCATCCTTACACCCTGTTTAAAAAATACATGAACAAAAACTAGAAAAGATTCTCTGCCACCAACTGCAATTTGACTGCAGAATGAGGCAAATGAAGAAGGCTGAGGGTTTGTGGGATAGTGGTGGGGTGGGTTTGTTTGTTTGGCCTTTCAGGGTTTGTTTGTTAAGGTTTTTTAAAAATAGATACTTAGGCAGAAAAAATTAGAAAGGCCACTTCTCAATCTGCACAAGCACATTTAACTTAAATTGCTACTGAAAGACACGATCCCACTTTTTTCCCTGCACTTCAGTTCCTGCATTACATTGGCTCTACAGACACATCATTTTCTAGCAAGTGAAACAACCTGCCAGACTCCTGATTTGGCAAGTTTGCTTTCAGACAGATCAATGAGATAATCCAACCTACCCCGCAACTTCATGATCACTAGAAGCAAAAGGAGTAAGGAAATGACAAAGCCAGAGCTGCGGGGAGGGCAGACCGCCCTTTCCAGAAGCAAAGTCTTAGATCAGAATAAACTTATCAGCCATCTATCACCAGAGGTTGTAATGATTCACTGCACTTTCTATTACAGGTTTTTCTACTTTTGTGCCATTCTCCTCCCTCAACTCAGGTTTCCATTGTCTCAGTATGACATGGTTTCATAATGTATTTTACAGTAATCCTGGCTTGAAGTATTCTCCACACACACACCACCTCCCACCCCCACATACTCCTCTCCAGACTCCCAACCCCGGCTCAGCTAAACCTGTTCACCTGCCTCCTGTTAGAGCCTCAAATAGTTGAAGGAACAGTTGAGATTTAAAGACAGCTTCCGTAGCAAAGTTTTCTTTTAAGACTTGCATTTTACAACACAACAGAAGCAAAACTACTTTTTACTAAATCCTCTTATTGTCCTCTTGACTACCATCTCTGCTCAAAAAAACCTCCCCCAAAAAGTGGTCCTAACACAGCATCTGAAAGGTCATCCCCTTCTGCTGGATTATTTCTCATATGAAATAGTACTCCTAGCCTGCTCACTGTGAAGCCAAAGAAGCATTTGAACCAACATAGTGCAAGAAGTAACACAGGAGCAGGACAGTGCTATTTTTGGCAACCATACGATTGTAAGTGCACGTCAGCACACAACTTCAAGCCAAATTAGCTCCCTGATCTGATTCACACCATACTCGCTGTGCAGTACAGAGAGAACCACTGGAAGAATGAAGAAGGAAGTATCCATCTCTCAGGAAGAAGCAACAGGATGAGATTAATACCTTAGACTTGTATTACTAACACACTGTACCTTGAAATTAAGAGTTTAATATTTCATATCTGACCAATGGCCTAGTTAGGACAAGTTTAAGTAGGCAGCCTGTTTCCTTCTTTCTGCTTCTCAGATTTTCAAGCATCTCTTGGTTTTAAAAATCAATTTCAATATACACGTAACCAAAGAAGCAATGAGGTATACACATTCACATGGAATTCACAAAAATGTATTGCACAACAGCTTTGTCTTCAGTGTATAACTATGAAATCAAAGAGAAAAGAAAAAAAGTGACTTTCACCAGAATGCTGCAGAAGTTACAGGGTAAGTAGTTACCAAGAACAGGATAAAATCAACACAAAAAGAAGCAGCAAGGGAAGTATAAATCCAAGATACCGGTCTGCTCAGGACTTTGCAATTCACTCTCTACCCTTCAATACCGAAATTTGTAACTACTAATTACATCAATTTAATTGATACGGTATTTTGATTTAATAAGTTTGTTTAATTTTAGATTGAGGTATTTTCATCTTTTTAATTCTTCTTGCTCCCAAGCAAAGATTTTGTCTGCAAAATACAGAGAAAATCTTGAAGTATTTGGGTTCCTGACTGTTGTATTTAAATGGCTACATTTTAGTTATTCTTTTTTAAAGAAAATATTGCATCTACTCCTCATGAATATGAAAATCCCTCTTCATATTTTGAATGTGCAGTTATTAGGCTTGTCACGAGCCAATTTTGTAAACATGAAAGATTAATGCAATGAGCTGTTCCTTTGATTTCTTTTTTTACTCTTTTTTCCTAAAACAATTCAAATTTTTTAAAGAACAGTAGCCTCTGTGCTGTTTCCCTAATTTACAGGTGCATTTATTTTCTTTAGACGTAATTTTATGGATAAGCATCACAAACAAAATACTATGGCATTATTAAACATAATGGTATTTAACGATACGAATTTACTAATCAAAGTTTTTTCAAATAATTTCTAACTTGATTTGAATATGGAAATACAGGGCTACAAATGGGCACTGACTTCTTATTTATAAAATAACTGTATGATTTGCAGTTGAAAACTTAGATTGAGGCTGCTCAGAGCTCGGGTTAATCGACATGTTAGTCACGGCATTTTTCACTGATCAAGAAACCAGGTTACACAACCTGCTGTGGCAGCGCAGGATATTTATTGTTCTATATCTGCGTGAAGTCCCTGCCTTGTTACTAGCAGGGCTGCCTTTTATTTTTCCCCTCTCCCACTCCTCCCCCCCCGCCCCAAACGTTTCTAAGTATAGTGACAACCTCATCGGGGTTTACTAGTAGCAGCGCAAGCTCAGTGAAAACCTGGGAAATCTAACTGGAAACACGAGAGAGAGCTTTATTTGGCAGTGCTAAAAAAACCTGGGGACAAATGGCTAAGCGGCGGTGGAAGTGCAGGCTGCACAATCAATAGGCAGAGAGCTGGATAGAGGCTCCCTTCGCTGCCGGATCGACAATCGACAGCTGAGAGACTATTTTTTGCAATGGTTGACTAAATATGGTCAGGGAAGAGAGAGGCACAAGAGAGCCTGTTTGCCTGGGAGTGCATGTTTCAAATGCTTAGCTGCCTATAAAGCCGTAACAGTTTTGCTCGTGCCCTCTAAGTGGGAAATACGGTTGGTGACTTCTGTAGTGTGTGTGCGGGAGCCCTGACCTCGCGAGCAGACTTGACCTCTGAAGATGGAAAGTAGCTTCAACACAGACCTGCCTACAGTTAAGCCTGGAAACATAACCTCAAGCAAGAAAAGATGCAGTGCAATATCTAAGGAACTAGAAGAAACCAATATTTGCCAGGGGAGGGGGGAGACGATCGCTATTTTTTTGGTGCCTTTTTCTAATTTTTTTTTTTTGGAAGCAACTCCAACTTTTGGGGGCTTGGTTTTGGTCTTTTGTTGGGTTTTTTTTTTTTTCTTTTTGCCTGTGATTATCTTCATCTGACAGTGGGCTAAGTTCACCTTCCCTTGGCTTCCTAGCATCTATCCTTGGAGTCTTAACTCTCAGTCCAGCAGACACAAGGTATAATTTCTATACAACATCATCCATATTTTAGCATTCAAAAGAAAGGAAGAAGGTGCCAATTAGGCACCCATCTTCATGCCTTTTTTTTTTCTTTTAAGTTTTATCTATTTAAGGTGGTGAGGTACTGTATGCACCGACATTCGCCCCCCCTTGCCTCCCCCTCCCATGTAACGAAGAGCTGATTCAGCGAATAGAGTGAGAGAGCACTCAGGATGAGATGGCTGCTGCTGATGTGTCTCTAGGTCATTACCTCTCTTCCAACTGCAAATGCTGCATGATACTAAGCTTACAGGTAACAGAACATCAGGAGACCTGCATTATTCTGCACGTTTAAAGGATGCCTATGACTTTCTGCATGTATATCGTATTTACTAGACTGTTTTTTAAATTGTTCTATTAATCCCTCTTCTCTGGGAACAGCTTAATTTTGAGTGTGCTAAAGTACCAAGCATTTGTAGTGTAAAGAGCAGGTTGAAAGAAAACAACTGTTAGTCCAAATTTCATAGCAAAAAAAAAAAGGAAGAAACCAAAAAAAACAAATCCCAACTTGCTTAGTAGGCAGAATTCTTTTTAAAGAAGATAAACTAATACATTGTAATGCCATTAACTGGTTGTTCATTTTGGTGAAATATATTCTTATCTTCCTATGCACAACTAAAAATGTACATACTTGAAAAAGAAAACCTAATAAACAGTGTGGTAGTGCAATGCTGAGTTCTCAAATAGGTCTAGCCAAAATTGTCAAGGTGCTTTATATCAGATGTACATGAAAACAGCCTACTTAAAAACTAGAATGTGACTGCTGTGATTCTAATGCTGCATTGCTGATTCTCCTTGTACTACTGTGCTAGCTACTGCTACACTCTGATTTGCTCTCTATCAGCTGCACTAGGTTTTTGTCATGAGCTGCAGAAATTCTTACTTCCTCTGCTCTCAGCTTTCCTTACGACTATTACAGTTACTAATTGTTTAGCTTATTTCAAATTTACCTTCTAATGCTATAGAGACAAAGTTACTCTTTACTGTAACCCAAATCAACTCCTGAAATACATATTAAGCAACCATAAGCTATATCCGACAGTCCCTCAGAAGTCAAAGCTGTACTGCACATCAAATATTTAACCACTGTTCCAAACCAAGTCGTACAAAATCTTACGAAACAAGGTTAAACCTGGGCTTTGTTTCTGTGAGGTTTTTTGTTTGGTTTGGGTTAATTTTTTTTTTTAGTTAATTATTTTAGCTGTCATAAATATTTCAAGGGTGGACAAGATTTTGGCTGAAGCAGGTGAGTGCCAGTTTTAAAAAACGAGAAAAGCTGCTTGCAGAAGTGTTGAATAGGTATTAGCTTTCACATGTGACCTTCGGCCTAACAATCCAAATCCTGTCACAGCAGTTAGAGGTTGTTTTCTTAACTCAATGTCATCATCTTTACGATAAGCAGGATCACTGGTGACATGTGCTTTTGTGTTTGGGTTGGTTTTTTTTGTGGTGTTTTTTTTGTTGTTTTGTTTTGCTTTATTTTTTGTTTTGGTTTTTAAACCACTCTGAAACACAGTGTAAATAACTATAAACGTGCAAAGAGTTTGCAGAATAACGGATGGGATGCCAAAAGCATAGAAGTGGGATTTAGGGTAAGAAAATAAGTTTATAACTGCTATTTTAGATCAGTCTGTGCTTCCCTTCAGGACACTAGATGCAAACTCTACTCCAGCATGAAAATCTGCTAGAAGACCTGGGAGGAAGCTGAAGTTTTTATAGTGGACTACAACTACGAATTCTAAGTAAAGACACTGCAAACCTACCAGCGATTCAACTCTCTACTTAAACATGGTCACTCAGAACAGCAAGAGGCTACAAAAATACGGAAAAGCACTTCTAACATCAGTGCCATCCCAAAACAATGAACTATGCCCGGCTTTAAGACACTGTGCAGGTAAATTGCATTGCAAAGTTCCGTTAGCAGAGTAAGTTTATTTTCTACCATCAGTTAATCAGAACTGTTGTCCTTCCAAAGAACTGTCAGCCAGTTTTACCTAATGACAGCAAGAAAAAGCAGCAGAATACTTTTCAGGTTCATCTGACAGGCAGTCAAGCAACTCTGTGAGTACCTGCTCAGAGCACATACTTCTTTATGTACCCATATGAACATACAATGCTATGGAATGTAAAGAAGTATGTATTTTTGGCAGGCAAGGAACAACCAGTAAGAGGAAACTAAACAGCTGCTGGAAGAAATAGGTTTCCCTCTTGTTTGAATGACATTCATGTGACAAATTGGCTTGCTAAGGGTCAGCTGGTATTGCCAAAATAACTCATACTTGTTAGTAACAAATCACAAAACATTAAATTAAGTGATTATAAACGTGGGTAGGAAGAACTGTTAACAGCTGATAAGCAGAATATTAGTTGCAAACAGAATTCAAAGCAAGGCTGGAAATGAAACCTGGAAATGCACCAATTAAGACTGCAGCATCGCTGCAAAATTCATCATTACCAGTACTCCTCACTTAATAGATTTTTAAATCAAACTTAAAAGCCTCATTATCAAAATGTATCTCATAAAAACAAGCCACTGTTCTAGTAATCACAGCCTATTCTGTGTACTTCAGATGGTAGTACTTAAATTTGCATCTACCATAGAACATTTAATCCACAGGTTGCAACTGAGACAAGTATTAACAGCTGAGGAATTATAGGTGTGATCTAGAGAAAATGATAGCCAAAATAATTGAGTATAACTTCTGCAATTTAGTAAGACTTAAGTTAGAATTTTCTCCAAATCAGCACTTATTATGCTCACTGAGCTCTTCGATACAAAGTGCAGTGTCAGGTTTATGCACAGAAAGTGACAATACAGAGATTTCTAGGCCAGAGTTGCTAGTCAGCGGATTAAAGCTATTGACAGATTCCGAAATGAAAACACAAATGACAACTACAGCCTAAAAGGTACGTTATCTTAAATATTATTTTCAAATAAGCTGAATTTATTTTATATCCAAATTTAAGAAAATTGGACATGGAAAAAAATACTCTGTAGCATCCAGAAAATTTAAAGAACTACATGAGAAAAAGTTCCACAACAGTTTCAAGTTCTAAAAGAGATACTAATTGAAATATACTGGTGCATATCATCCCTAAGTAAAGATACTCAACATCAAATTCAGGAACAAGGGAAAAAAAAAAGAGGAAAGAACTCCCCACTCATCAATCCAGACATTTCTATTCATGACAGCAGCTTTCTAAAAACAGTTATTAAATAGTATATACCCATGATAAGTAGGCACATTTGGCCCAGATTAAAGATTCTAACTGTAGCCCTTTGCTTACTAAAATGTCTGGCAGGGAAAAAACCCCAACCAAAACAAACAAGAAAAATAAACAAAGGCAATGCATGATTTTTAGATGGAGAACTTATTTTTAAATGCTCACATAATTCTCAAACAGCTAATAATATACGTAGCCTGATATTTTTAACACCTGAGACTACATATTAATATATGTAAGAAGAAATATTATCTTACCTGCTTAAGAAAGCAAAGATTCAATATTTGTTTTAAAGCTCTTTCTCTTACGGACAGATATTTTGACACAAAGGCTACAGTATCTTAACACCTAAATTAACACCTGGTTTATAGTGGGAAATAAATCAAATTGCAGTAGCTTTTCTGAATGAAGCAAAGCTACTGAACTTTATCATGTTCACAGGAGCAATTTGGTATTACTAACAGTTTCATTGAGGGGTTAATTGCTAAGCATTTTCTTCTTTTCCTGAAGAGTTCCTGTGCTCACCACCAACTGATCTAGCTCCCACTTTATGAGACCGATTTTTTAACACCTTTAATTTATCTGAAATGCTTTTGGTAACAATTTACCATACTGTGTTCTCCCTTGTATAACATGCAATGCTATTCTGACACAAAATGACAGTTCAGAGTGATACAAAAGTTAAAATTATATGTTGACATTGCTTCCTGCTAGTTCATGTTAGCATATCTCTAAGAATACATATCCAGTCACTCTAAAATGTCACATCCATCACTTAGATCAGCTGTTCAATTTTAACCGAGCACACATTGAACTTTGGGCATCTGCTGACACAGTTGTAACTCAAACATTTCAGCTGTGTGACTGACAGGGATAACAGATGCTGACATTATCAAATGCTACACGGCTTTTTTTCCACAGCCGTTTTTTGTCCCGATATGGCCAGTACATGTAACTGTATTGCCATCCAAAAGCGCACTTGAGCAGCTGTATCTGTAAAACAGTTCCTCTATAACTGGTAAAAATAGAAACTCATTTTATAGCCATCTTGATGCTTAAGTCCAAGTGACACACCTGCTATATTTCTATTAGGATACATGGTGTTGGGAATATATTTACATAAATCTTCTCACCATCATCAGACTATGCAACAAACAGATGTAGACTATCCTTGACATATTCATTCCTAGCGAATGGTCTGAACTAAGGTTGTCCCCTACTTTCCACTGCAGTCAAAGCTCAGAAAGAATTCAGTATGACATAAAAAAAGCAATGTGAGCTCACACAATTGTATTAAGGACCTTAGTTTAGAAGAAATCAGATGCAATCCCAGATAAATCTTTAAAAGCTGTATTTTTCTGGCATTAAGTGTTTTTACATATAGTATCAGGGTAAAAAAAATTAAATCTATCCTGCTATATTATATAATCATTCCTAAAAAGTTAATACTAACCAGAGATATAGCAATGGAATTGAAAGCACTTGACATTTATATTTGTGCTAACCAACTACAGCATAAAAGCAGCTGCAAAAGGGAACCTGCCAGAAAATGAATGGGGGAAGGGGAGGGGAGGAGGGTGACAAGGAAACTGAAACGTTCTTCCCCAGTAAAGTTTAACATAAAGAAGTAAGGGAGCTCTACACGATTAGAAACTTTAAGACTACAGTTTCTAATCTATTCTAAAACTTGATTATACTAGACAGGAAAAAGTTAAAACTGTAACTGTGATTTGATTTGAGACTCATCCAAAAATCCTCACGGAAATATTCAAGGACAGAACAAACCTGTACAGGCCTTTCTAGCACGCTTCTTTTCATTTTGCCATCTCCAAATTAGTGAAAGAGTTAAAAATTTGCATTGACAAGAAACAAATTGCGTAACACAGAAGAAAGCCACGTGTTCTTTGTGCACTGTTCATGTGCTTTAAAATGTGTTACCGAATTATAAGCTTCCTGCATTCCAATGCTTTGCTAAAGCTGGTAAAATGGAACCAAATCAACTGTTCAATGGATTTGGTCCCCTTCAACCAGCTGTAGCTATGCATTGATCACTACAGGATTTCTCATGTTTTTAAACTGGACCGAAACGTGCTCAGAGCAATTATGTAGTCCTCTCTGCAGTTCAGCTCAACTTCTAGGCAGCCTGAAGATGAAAGGTAACCACAAGTGGAGCAAATTCTGCATTCCAAAATTTCAATTTTGTATTTGTAAATAAATAGCTACTGGTGTTTAACATTTTGTCCATACGCAGTGAAAATTCATCTCTTACAACATTTATAAAGAAGATAGGTAAGCAGTGAAATAAACATTTCCCAATGATTTATTGTCTCTTGTATTTTTCCTCAAGTCTGGTGCCCTTTCTAGCAGAACTGACCAAAAAAATTCCAAAAACCAAAAGGAAACGACCACGAACAGTACTGGTAGGGCAGGTTTACTTTCTAGGCACCCCTCTCCCCTTTTTTTCATTGCACAAGGGAGGAAACTCCACAGCGCAGGAACTATATTTGCCATTTTGTATCTGTCGGGCACAGTATTTACTATTTAAAGATAATAAATTTGTCACTGACCTCAACAGCTACATGCTAATCTGCCATTTAATTATAGGTCTGCTCATAGAGATTATATTCTTTCTCCAAACCAACTTGAACAAAAGCATTTTCCAAAGCATTTTCTGACATAATACTTTAATAAGAGGTTTTAAAAACAGGCCCTCTTTGCACTCAGCTTCAACTAGCTTAACCTACACTTACCGTCAGAACTGCAAACACAAAAGTAAAAAACCACTTTGACTGGTTTAGAAAGTAATTGTACCACTCTCATTAACTCAGAACTTGTCTCTCTGAGGACCTCCATGACAACACAGCCCGTGAGTCCTGCAGACACTTCCTGAAGACACTCATTAACATTACATAGAAGTTAGAAACCCCACCTCTCAACTAAATTGCTACAATTAGAAATTTCACTGCCAACCCGTTCAAACCATCTGCAAATCTAAAAACAAATGGATATCTCCTAAATATTACAAAAACCATGGGGAAGAAATTACAATTCTATTTTAAACCACAATCTCCTACTTGCCAGTTTATGAACATAAAGGTGATATACTCCTTGCTGTTGTAGAGCAATACATGAAACCTACATCTTACTTCAGGACTTCAATTTTTTGATTTAAAGTCCAGCAGAATTTATTGCTCTGAAGAACTAATCATACTCATGTGTGAAGTCAGGTCAGCTCCAGGGCAGCCTCTATTGAAGATGCTAGCTGCAGAGTGAATAAAACTCTCTTTGCAAGATACAATGCAAATCTAAAACTAACTGGGGCAACGGATATAAAATACGCCTACACTTCACAGTCATGTCTTCAGCTCAAAAATCTGAAGTCACAGGTATGCGAATAGATCAAACATAAGCAAGAGATGATAACATGACAAAAATAACCAATCTGTACAGCATTTTCAAATTTTACTCTCCTTTTTTCTGTCTGAAAAAAATCTCATTAACACTGAAGAGGCAAAGTCTGCCAAGCTTTGAGGTTCACAGTACTTTGAAAAAAGTCCAAAATAAATGCACTTTTAATATGACTGACTCAGTTAAAAATCACGAACAAGAAAACATGTATTAAAAGTTTAACTTCTCCACATTTAAAATTTCTTTTTAGCTCTATCTCCCATGCACAAGTTTAAAGCTACCTACAGCATAAACTAACATTACATTCTACATTTCAACTTTATACATTAGCACAAAACCCAAAAGTTCTCTTTCTGTACCAATTCACAAGGTACAAACTGAAGCAAAACACAAAAAGAAGAAATATTCTACTAAGAATAGGATGCTCTCCGAAACACATTGTACCTTGACTTGTGGAAAACACAGCTGAACTGCCATGGAAGACAAAGTGCTGAGAAAATCTAAGCTATTTGACATAAATTTATACCTTTCTTATTTATCTTATATTCAAACATTTAAAATAGAACGTGTTTGTTTTCCTGTGAAAAATTAAAAACTTTGGGATGTTCTTCTCAGCACAATTCGTGGTTTTTTTCTTGGATATTTATTACCCTACTATTTATAAAGGTCAGAACTCAAGCAACAAGACATTTTGCTCTGAAAATGTAATTGGTTCCAAATACCTATTTGACATCAACTGGAAAAAATACTATAGAAATCCACTTCAGTTTATTGTGGTACCCATGCACTTAACACATGCATTTATTTTATTATCCTCAACAAGGAAGATGTATATGAACTTTATCAATACTTGCATACATAGCACATTTTTAATTTTTAGAGTTATAGATATGCACACAAATGCATACACATTTATATATACATACGAATACGTGTTTAACTTTTATAAATTAATGTAGAAATTACATTATATATATGCGTATATTTGAATACAAGAGGAATTTAGTGCACTGTATTAATATAAGGCACCACATCCTAAAGCCACAAAAACTCCAGTTTAGGTGGAGCAGGGAAGCTTAGATGAGGAAAGATAGGTCCTTAAGTAAGGTTTCAAGCAGAATATATTATGTACTGTTTGTGACCCACAGCAGCAACAAGCTGAAGATTAGGGGTTTATTTTCAACAGTGTTTTAAATAGCTTTGTGCTTAGTGCATTTAACAGATCAGTAACAGCCATTGTTGTATATCAGATTAGAAAAACAAAGTGATAAATATAAAGACTTTGGTTTCATTCAGAAACAGGCAAGTGGCAGAACTACAAAATCAGCAGTGAAACAAACGAGTTATCACTGAAGTCTTGAGGAATATAAAACTCAACTCCTAAATGAACCAAACCATTACGACAATTTTTGGCCGGGGGGAGAAATCAAAATAGATTTATTTTGGTTTCATTTTCAATCATTTCTTCCCAGGCTGATGCGTAAAACATCTAATGCTGTGAGCATTAGATATTTTAGATGAAACTACTGCTTCTGTGATGGGAGACAAAATTCTTTTTCTGCATGCTTGAGCAGTGCTCAGATGGAACTGCAACCAAAAAAGAATATTAAATACCTGTTTTAGATTCAAGTGAAACCCCATGTATGGGGGGAACCCACACAGCATTCAAATCACTAATACTGGAAACATTTTCCTATACTTCCAATAAAAACTTTTGTAAAGGAGAGAGGATTCTGGTTAAAACTGCACTATAGCTCACATTCTACCAACCATCAAACTGACTCAGTCTGAACTACAACTTGGATCCCTCCACCAAATGAATGGTCTGTCACTCCTAAACCATTCACCCACTGAAAAATCTCCAGCACATGCCTATGAAGAATGTTTTTTCCCCATACACTTTCCGTGCATCTCATATTGAGATTATGGTCACACAAACCAACTACCACAAGAGCTAAGGAAAAGCATTGCAGGAAAAAAAAAAATAACAAACAAAAAATACCCTACCTAGGTAACTGAGACAGGAAATAGTGCTCCTCGCTAATGCTGTTATGTAAGTATGAAGAATTCACATTACAGGAAGAAGTTACCAAGTCAGACTTCAAAGAATTGTCTCCTGAATGCCAAAAATAAGCTCCCTTCACTTGGTCCTTGACATGTTCTCTTAAAGACCTTTTATGAGTACTGTAGAAAATGGTAAACATATTTATTCATCCTATCAACACTTTCAACCAGTACTTTTACCTTGTGAAATGATTCCATTCCACAGACAGATAAATAATTATGTTTACTTTTTAGCTATCAGTCTTGATAGCTATGTTCTAAGAGACTAACCGAGATTTTAATCCCATATACGAATATGCGCAGAATTTATACAAATTTACAGCCTTATTTGTCTAACTTCTCTCAACTGAAAAGCTGAATTTAGTAGTAAACAAGCAAACACATACATTTCTTCTTTTGTGTAAACTATACTGAATACTTCACCTCAGGACAAAGTATTATTGAAGTCTTGTCAGCATGAGAGCTTTGAAAAATAACACTTATCCACAATGTAATAAGGAATCAGCAACACAACCTTTCTTTAAAGTTCTATCTATGCAGGAGTTTTCAAAAGCTATCTTAACTGAAAATTGAAGGTAGACATATAGAATGCAGCTAGTATAAAACAAACTATGCCTTGAAATGAACTTCTTCAGTTGAACTGCTATATAAAAGCTGAAAAACAAAACTCCTTCTAGATATACTTCTATGAAAATATAATTAACAGTTTCATATACTGAAAAATATAATCTAATGCAACAATCCCAAGAGTGCTTTATAACTGTATGGTTTACTTAATAATTATCCACAAATAAGTATTTCTAAAAAATTCAAATCCCTTTACCAATTCCAACAGTCAAGAGGGGAAACGTAGCAGTATTTACTATTTTTTATCCTATTTCAAGATTCCATCTTCAAGATCTTACTTATTAACTTACTTATCAAAACTTTAATTGTGAAAATTTTACAGCCATGACAGGAAATTCCTCAGGAATTTAGAGTTAGCTGAATATAGCATTAAACTGAGCAGTCTCCTAGCTTTATTCTAGTAAGGGCTTCCAAGCACTAGAAAGATACATAGCTAAGCAACACCAACATTTAAGAAATACAACCACATGCAGATTTAAGGATCTTCTGAAAGAATACCATAGTCCCACCCTCACGTGCACTTGTTTTTCTTTTACATATGATAAAAAATAGTCTTAAAAAAGAACTCTGTACCTAGGGTTTCCTCGTAGAGCAGCGTGGTGAAGAGCATTAAACCCATTGTTGTTGGTGATAGTAACATCTGCTCCAGCTTCTAACAGTACAGCAAGGATATCATCGCGCTTTTTACTTATTGCATCATGAAGTGGAGTGTCTCCTTCAGAATCCTAAAACCAGAAACCGTTTACGTCAATTTTTGCATGCATCCACATTAAAAAGATGCTAAAATATCACTGGGAGAACGGACTACACAAACACAAAACAGCTCTTCCAGACCTGGGAGTGTTGCTATACTGCAGAGTTCAGAGCAAGCAGCTTCTCGTATTGCTCCAGTTTTGCAAATGCTTCAGTGGGAAACCCTACCCTGGGCTCCAAAATCGTACACTCACACTACTGCCTGAACTATGCTCTGCGTCCCATAGTACTGAAGACGCTGAGGTAGATAATGACTTCTCTATGATTCTTATCCAGATGGAGTTGATGCCCAAATTACAACTTATGAGTAACAGGACAGCAATTAAAACTAACGTGACAGAGAGAAGACTAGTCAGGCGGAAGAAGGCATGGAATTTTGAGTAATAAATGCTAAGTTTAAGCCAGTCATTAACCATGTAAAAGACAATACCAAAATGACAGTGTGAAACAAAAGCATAGGCAAATCAAAATAAAATGCAATCCAAGTACTAAACATAGGTGTATCTGCTGTTTTAACTGAAGCAGATCATTTTCCACGAAGCAAAAGCCAATGTCATAAAGTAATATTAAGCTTTTAACTTGTTATGGCTAATACAAGATTATATTACACAAGGTACATGATAATACTTGACTGCATAATTGAATAGGCAAAGAATTTATATTTTTAGCTTGATGTTTTATTTTTCAAATATCCCAAAATAAGGAAAAAATACTTTTTCCTCCTAGAAGCATTTTGTACATATTCAAGGACTCAAACGGCTGGACTGAAGAGGAATGCCCTAGACTAACAGCAAAAAAACACATCCATTTAAGCTTATTTGCAGCTACATAGGCAAAATCTCTAGATTTATGTTCCAGTAAAATTCTTGCACCATATAAGTCAGGAAGCCTTTTGTCACCAACACTGACTCAACTGCAAGCTGACTAACACAGAAACTGAACATTTTAGCAATACATTAGTACGAAAACAGATCTCTACAGTGAGAATCAAAACCTGCTAAACAAAAAGTGCCAGAATATGGAAACACTTGAACCAGTGTGAACCAATTAGCCAAAACTAAATCATGTAGCTTTTATTTCGTTTAATTGATCATATTTCCCGAATTTCCTGTTTACAAACTAACATATGTTTCTGTTTACACAGTGAAGTGGCTGCAGTAGTAGAGTGCTGGCCAGCTAAATTCCAGTCATACCTCTGTCTTACTCCCCTGTGCTCTCATTGACGAAATCAATCCCCTACTCACATTTGCACATCACAGTTCCTCAGCACACACGCTCAATCTGAAAGTTCATTCTTTTCAAGAGCAATTATATTTTTCAGATGGAGCATCATAGCACCATTCTCCTGACTTTTCCAACTAAAACAGAATTCTGTAATTTAAACTCAGGCAAATCCACTTTGGCTACTCATACGTTCCTGTGGGAGCCAGTGAAAGGGACAGAACCCGAGAGAGCTCCCCAGGTTAAAGTGACTATAAAAGCCTCCCCCAGGATGCCCTGTTCTGTTATGGAAATGTATCCCAGTTCTGCTTCCCCAGTTCGCCTCCCCGCCCCCTTGTACCTTGTCTGCTCCTTTGGAAAGTTCTCCCTTCCCCACTCTCC
This sequence comes from Rhagologus leucostigma, assembly GCA_013397725.1. Classification (NCBI taxonomy): domain Eukaryota; kingdom Metazoa; phylum Chordata; class Aves; order Passeriformes; genus Rhagologus; species Rhagologus leucostigma. Next base: position 193,842 of record VZTD01005870.1, read on the forward strand.
CATTGGACCTTGTTCCCTGCCACTCACCCAGATTTTCCCATTGGCTCCTGTACCCTAATCCCGCCTACATACTACCCCTGCCGCTTTCCCCGCCCCCAGATATAGGCTGAAAACTTCCATCCCCCTTGGTCTTTGGTGCTTGGTCCCGTTCACGCATGGGGCTCGAATAAACCTGTGCCGTGGAATTCCACACAAAGACCCTTCCTGCCTCCTTGCCGTCGGCTCATCGAAGAAGCTGTCCGGAGCGTGTGTGTGTGTCTGTGTGAATGCAGTGGCTGCCGAACGACTTTCTGTTAAAGTCCGATCCAGAGGTCGCAGTACCCCACCAGAACACCCCCCGGATCCCGACACGTTCCTATGTGACTTACAGTCACCCTTTACCGGTCTCAGCACATCAGATTCCTTATTATATCTACTGTTCAACAAATACTAAACAGGGTCTGGATGGATATAACAACTCAACCTCAGCAAGATCAAGACAGTACCTTAAGAGTCAGGTATGAAATAAATGAACAGTCAGTATGCTCACTACCTTCAAAAAAGTTTTTGCTCATCTTCTTTTATGTGGATACACAGCTTCAAAAAAATCTGATTACTCACATGGCAAAATAAGGAGGCAATGTGTTATTACTGCGTATCTTGATGTGCCCAGGCCACTACAGCTTTTTCTTTCCAATGCAAATCTCTTCAAATTTACTCATTCTCATTTGTTTTACTAATGCAGTGCGGATGCCTGCTTATCTGATAGCACATTTCCACTCTACCTTCTAAACAGGACGTTGCACTTACGTTGCTGCTTCCATCACCTTCATTACAGATGAAATTCCCTGTGAAATTATAGTACTTGAGATCCTATGCATGAGTGCTTTTTAGATAAAAACCTGAATATCTGAAAGTGAATCTGACTAAACAGTTCTATCAATGATAGGTTCATTTAGGAAAAAAATTAAAGGTTTCTTTTAACAGCACATTCCACGGTATCATCAGCCTGCTAAACTCTGGCTTGCAGAAGGAGCAAACAGTTGTGGGTTCAATACATTAGTAATTAATCTGGAGGAAAGGTTAACAATTAGAAATAACTACAGTCTGTGAAAATACCAATTAATATCAACGGTCTAGAATAAACCAGGTTTCAATCTAGCTGCCAAGAAACAGACTTAATAGCATTTTTGTAACAGTTGATCACATGTTGGGGTAAGGTTGAGACAGACAAGTTTACAATGTCTTTCCTTTCAATCCCATTTTCCATAAATTTTTTATCACCTACATGCAGCAAATCATACAATTCAGTAGCTGAGAAGTGAACTCACTTTAAAATTTACCTTACCTGGAGACTGGGATGGCAGCCAAAGTCCAGTAAAGTCTTGACAACTTGCAGGTGACCTTTGTTGACAGCAATATGGAGTGGAGTCTGCCTGCGCTTGTTGCGAGCGTTCAAATCTGCGCTGCCTCGGTGCAAAACCTCGATCACAGCACCCTCGTCACCGAAGGCTGCATGATGGACGGCCCTGTCTCCATCCTTGTCCTGAAGTAGAAACATTCATTTGACCCAGTATATTTCACATTTCCTTCGCATTTAAACAAGAAGATTAATTTCAACTAACAACTGTCCATATTTGATGTAATAAAAAAATTGGACTACCATGATACCATTAAAATACCTAATTAAATAATTGCTCAAACAGCAGCAAAAGCAGATGAAGAATCAGTTCATATATAAACACATGTTCTACAGCATATGATAGTCTACAACATATACAACTATTGCCCTGAATCTTTGTGTGATGTGTTCATCAAACTCAAATGGATTCATTTGGGTTTCTACTACAAAACAACCACTGTCAAGAAAAAACTCAAGATAAAACAACCAAAAAACCCACAAAAAAAATCCAATGTCTAAACAGTATTATACTTAATATCCCAGGGTAGTTCTTCCTGTAACCTGGGAAGCCTTACAGATTCCAAATTATAGCGCAAGATGTATTTCCTTGTTCATACAATTAGGTTACATATTTATTAGGATTTATTATGTGTCTTAGTTTTCACTTAATAAACATTTTCTAAAGGAAATTTGTGATTGATGATGACATTAAGAAGTTCTGATTCCGTGATGATGAATCACAGCATTAAAACTCTGATTCAGTTTGTTTCAGTTTCACCCAAATTGAGAACTAAAGTATGAAAGTCAAATTTGTCAGTTTAGGCTATTTTAACATTCATAAAAGTTGACTGTACAGTATGAAACATTTTAAAATAGCAATCAAGTGATTTCAGCATTAATGTCAGTATACAAAAGATAAAAGTAAAACTGAAGTTCTACATGATGAAATAACTTCCATAAGCTAGTTTCTAACTGAGTATTTGTGCACAGTTTAATATAACCATCCATTTGCAGGATTCAATTCTGAAAAAAAAGAAACACTGAAAATTATAAAATAAAATCCATTACTTATCAAGGGCTCACTGGCTGTCCTGAGCTAGCTTAGTTTCTCATCAATTTGCTTCTTAAGCAACATCTTTCAAAAGTATTTTTTATTATATATAAGATTTATTATATATAACATTTCTAATATATTTTACACCAATGCAAAAATTAATAGCTCTTAGCATAAACTGTATTTGCACAATGAGACTAGTTACAGCATTTAAAACTGTGGAAGAATACTTAGCCTCTAATTTTCAAATGTACCTTTTTGAAAATAAGGATATGCTTTTCAAATGGTCAGGGCACTAAATAGCAGTTTCGACAGCTTTTGAAAAGATACTTTTATTCCTTCCAAATCAACTCATGCTACCAAGTTGCCTTCTCAGATCACAGGATTCCTTCTCAGGCTCATCTAACATGAACAAACAGTCAAAAGAAGCCAAAGCTTGTCCATTTGGAAAGGGAAAGGATCAGAAAGGGGAACTTCTCTATATTTTTCATCTGGTTATAAGGATCATTATGAGGCAAACCTCATCCAGAGTGTGCCAGTAGTCCTAAGCTGCTACAAGACTTGTATTTACAGAGCACTTGGTTTCACAGATGCATGGTAATTTGTCTTTTTGTATTTGCAGTCTGCAAAGTACACCAAGATATTTATGAATGAACCCCATATAATTATTGAATGTTTTAGTTTTAACATATTTCAATTTTGAGACAAAACCCCCTGATTTTATTGAGTCTTAATGTACAGAATTCCTACTTTAATGAGCAGAGGTCCAAGATCATCAAAACAAATAATCTCAGGAGCTAAACCCTACCCAATAGCAATACTTCATCTAGAAAAAGCTAGCATCTAGTAAATCATCTGTCCTAAGATGATTTATAAATCTAAAGATATAAATCTAAATATTAAAAGCACTACGTTTCTGTACATGCCAACAGTATAATACTGTCAATATTGTCAATATAATAACTGACAACCATTAATTTCTGCAGACTAGGTTACATATTTTTACTACGTAATGCCTACATTAGGCTTTTTGAGCTATGTCAATAACAGTTTTCTGACTAAACAGAGGCCACTTGGATTCTACATTAAGACATCAGAGAAAAACACAGGAGACAACAATGAGGGCATCCCCAGAAAATGTACTCATGAACATATACAGTAATGACTGTAAATGTAAGCATATCCAACTTAGCTATAAAGCAAGGAAAGTAAGGATTTTTATCCATTGCTGCCATGCCACAGACCATAACAGTGAAGTAAATGGACTAAATTTTTGCTCTCTACTTAATGGGATGGCTCTGCTGGATCTTTGGATTTTATAAACAATTCTGTTCATAAACATTATAAATACATACATAAATATTTATAATCAGCTTACATTTTTTAAAGCCTGAAAACTATATCTACTAATCTAATAACAATATTAGAAATATTAATATTATGATAACCAAGGCAATTATATGATTAAGTGGGAATACCACCTTCAGTTAAGCAACACAGTTATGTGAAAAAGGCTTTAAAAGTCAAATAAAATCCCTGACAATTGTTTTCCTGCTAGTGTGATGGTGCTTCTGAAGCCTGAGCAAACATGAAACTCTTCACAATTCTAGTGCTAGTAGATCAGCAGGTGTATTGTCTTCAAACTGTTTAAGTAGTGCTTCTACCTACCTCTTTAATGCTTCTAACTCTTTCTTCAGTCCACTACTTGATTAACATGGCAGCTCTGAACACCACAGTACAGATGAAAAGCAGTTTAGTCTAATTTTAACAGTATATGCTTTGTACTGCAGTGAAAGCATTACTTCTAAAATGAAGTTACTTCAAAGAAATCAGACTACAGCAAGTATGTATTGCATCAATCCAAGCCATCTTTACAATTTAGCAGGAAATCTTTATAAATTAATGGTGTATCTGTAAATATAAAAATAAGGTTGGCTCCAAGAATTACATTGCTTCATTAACGTTTTAACATTCTATAACTTCTGTATATCAAATACAATATAATGCTAGATGCCCAAGCATGTGAAGTTGTTTTTCTGTTATGCCAACAACTGGGTGCACAATTAGTTTCTCAGCATTCCACTAGGCTTCAATTTTCATTCTTAATAAATCAAATTTGACAGATTCTTCTTGCGCCTCACAAAACGAGAAATGGTTGCAATATCAGTGCACTCTGTGTAAATAACTGAGTAAAAATCAACTCAAAATGCAAGTATCACAGTATGCTGATAGATAATTCTCACAAACAATTATTCTAAAAAGCCTTTACAAGAGAAGCCCTTCAATTTTCAGTGAAGTTAAGAAAAAAGGCACTGAAAATCTGGAAGCAGAGCTGGCAGATCCTACCCAAAGACACTGCTATTACTTTCTGCTTAAACTTGCTTTAGTTAAGAATTGAAAGATTTCTCCTAACTGAACGCTGTACAAGAAGCACGGCAAGCATCTGAAGTTGGAGATGCAGCACCTGACATCTTTTTCCCTCAATGCCACAGGCAGAGTTCCCATTGCATTCTACTGTTGAAATGAAACAAAGGAAAGAAAGAAGGGATATTGACCCTTTATAATACTGTTAGTAAGAGTCTAATTTGGGTATACAATCACAACAATAAAAGCAGTTTTACACTCTCTCTGACATTTAAAAAGAAGGCAAGTCGAGTAGAATTCCCATGCATGTAACAAAGTTAAAGGACACACGAAGTTTTATTTTGAAATTTTTAGGTTACCTCTGCTTCTACATCCACGTTCTGTTTCAGAAGCAACTTCAAAATGTCAACATGGCCGTTCTGGCTGGCAGCTTGCATAGCTGTGTGTCCAGCACACTGCCCGTTCACCTGGAACACCAACACTTGGAGGTGAGTTGCAAGACACACACACATACCTGTGAAGCCGTTTAGCAGTAGAAAACTTAAAGCAACAGCACACATATCACAGAATCAAATGAGTAATTCTTAGCTGCCTTCCTGGCACATACAGATGATCTCCTACATCTTCTCTATTTCATTTCTATAGTGTTAGCTAGATTGAAGAAAAGAAGACGAAATGGATTTATAACAAACATTAAGACATTAATGATACTTAAAAACATCCATCATTGGGTGACTCTTGTAAAGGCAAGATTTTTGAGAACAAGTCTCAGATTTACACCTGTCCTCTGCTCTACAGTACATATAACTTCCTTGCCTAATTTATGGCAACAACAGGTGAGAGTCTGAACAAAACCCCATGTTTTGTAAAATCTTAAACTATAAATCAGTGCTCAGAACTGAAGAAGTTCAGACTCTTAACTGCGAGCATTACTACTGCTTCAGTGAGAAAAACTGTGACTTTAAAATATGTTTCCTAAACGAAGTCCTATGATTATTAAGCATTTCTTTTTAGACTTTTCAGTATTAGATGATTAGACAAGTTGGTAAAAGGATTCTGAACGAGAACAGATTAGATGACCCACCTCATGAGTTAATAAAACAGAACAAAAGAAAAACTCACAACAACAACAAAAAACATCCTGAAAATTCTACCCTCCTTCCTTTTATCCCCCTTGAAACAGAAGAATTTGAGGACCCTTCAGTAATTGTGAACATTTGGGTTTCTGCACCGACTCTGGCAGCCAGAAGTTGAGAAGTATTTTAATTCATGGCAGACAAAACACAAAATCTGTCCAGCAAGAAAGTATGTACAGCTTTATGTTCACAGAGCCCACACACATTTCATAAGACACCGAATGGGAGAAGGGACACTGGAACTAGCTGTACTACTTCTAAGAAGGCACACTACCGACTGGCAAAAGGAGTATTCAGGACAGCTGCACCTCCTTTAGTACTACAGGTCCCCAAAAGAGGTACTCCCAAAACAGAACACTCACATCTACATCTGGCCTCTTTAGCAAGTCTTCCACTTTAGCAACATCTCCATTGGCAGCAGCTTTAACCAGTTCTTCATTGAGATCTCCAGATTCTTGGGTTTCAAATAATTTTTTCAATAGCTGGGACAATCTCTCTGTAATTGTTAAACAAAGGACAACTAAGATTACAATTCTAATGACACAAGAACAGAAAAAGACCGGGCTACATTTGTCGTGTTTCTAAGGCCATATACGTAGTAATACACAAACCACCACAAAACGGCAGCTGGAAAATACTACTGAGTTTGAAATAAGAGCTGCACCCCAGTACCCCTTAGACAGTGCACACTGCCACATCAGACACTTCAGAACAAAGATGACTGAACCACAAATAGCTTTTCTCCCACAAAATACAAAAAGGTGGGGACAAGGTAAAAACGTGAATTTATGTATTGCTATAACAAATTTCTAACACAGGTATAGCCTGTCTTCTGTGATTTAAAACACTAAGTTGTATTACTCTTCTAGATACTTTTATGGCCACTGTGACTTGGTTCTTTATTGAGAAAGCTCACTGCATCTATGCCTCCTTAGGAAAAAAATCTAGAAAACTATGTAGAAAGGTTTCTTGGCATTAAAGCAACTATGTGAAGAGGAAAAAACAACTAGCTATGACTAAAAAAAGGAAAAATTCTAGTTTGAATTGATCTGTGAAACTGCCAACAGAACACAAAACATGTTGGACAGTCTTTCTGCCTTGTTATTATATGAATGACAGCATGTTCAACAAAACTGAAGTGTGATTACACAGACACCAAAAAATCCCACTGTAATTAGTCACAGGATGTCTGACTAAATTTCAGGACAGAAATTTTAATAAAATAAACATCCTGAGTAACCACTTGCAACAGATCCTTCACCTATGCTTGCTATCTTAAACCACCTATTAAACAAGGAGGCTGCTTGCTACTGCCAGTGACACTCTCTTCATGCCTTAGTCTCTATTTCAATCTAATGTCCCTTCCAATCATTTTGAAGTCCTTAGAGTGGACCTCCAAAGACACCCCTGCACTGTAACCAAACAGAAGCACCAGATCAATATAACAACATCTCCATATTGACTGCAAGCTTTTTTTTCCTTTCTTAAGTACAACTTCAATTACCTAAACTCCAAGTCTATTATTAACCTTGCATACAAACAATGTATTAGTACCTAATAACAATTTTTTAATTAACACAATTACTTGTCATACATATAATACTGGTTATCCTTCAAACTTACCACCAGATGCATTACTTATAGCAGATCCTGCTGATGCCACCTTTGAGACAGCTGCTGGATTATAGGTCCAAGACGTCCCACAAACCTCTACCTTTAAGTCACTGTCTGAGTAGATTTGCTGAACCCGACCAACTTTACCTAAAGTCTGAATTAAAGAAAACATCAAATGCAAATAATACTAAAAATAAAATATTTAGAAATCTTATTGTTTTATATGAATTTTATGAAGTCCATTGTTTAACAGTACAGTCACTACTACCTTTAGATAGGTTTCATTAGGCTAAGCAGACAGCTACACCTGAGCAAATATTACACTGCATTTGATGTAATACACTTTCTCTAACTTAAAAGAAAATCCCTTTTAGACTCCCACAGCCTCCAGGTATACTACCAATCATAACTAGAAATATTGTACAAGCTTTACCATTCTATGGATGCAAACACACAGCTACTCACCGGAAGCATTGCCTCAGCCCACTCTCCGTGGCCTCTCTGGAGAAGCTTGATTCGCTCCAGGTCGTAACATACTTGAACAAGGTCACCCACTTGGAATTGAGAGGTACCTCCTTCTGCACCTTGAGCAGCATCTCCACTTCGGACAACGTTGGCCTTGGTGAGAACAGCTGGATTAAATGTCCACCTAAACAATGAATCATTTGAAGTAGATTTCAAACACACAAAGCGAAATACATGTTTAAAAATTATCTGTTGGATAAGTTTTTAATTGTATGCCTACAAACTTTCTGTGATTGGATACTGTATTTGTTGTTATCCATTTTTTGTCCATAAACTTGCCTGTGGGTCATTATTTCATTAACTGTGGCTCATTAATTAATTTCAAGGATAATCTTCAGAGATACACATTTGTAAAGGCAATTAAGAAATATCTTCCCTAAGGGGAAGCAAGCTGATAGCAATGTAAAAGTCCTGAAAGTAGCTATACAGTTCATTTATTTTTCTGGGGATAGGAAGCAACTGGTTGAAAAGCAGCAGATCCAAGTTGTCTCACAAAGGACTGAACTGTCAGGAAACAATATGGGAAGAACACAGAATTTTGGCCCCTCCCCCCAGGTTAAAAGATGCAACATTAAGTTATAAAAACACTCTTCAACTAAATGGATGTCATAGATATACATCAATTTTCAGTCAAACTATCCTATTGGTACTATAAATTTTACTGATTTAGAGGCATTTAGCTGTTTAGTCAGGGAGGAGACCACAAGACACAGCAGCTCCTGTCACTGACTCTGCTGATGTGACTGCCAAAAGAAAAGCCACTTGCAACCCTTTAGCTGGGAAAACACCTGTGTTCTGCATTACTTTGCAATACTAACAAACAGTATCTTGAGGGAAATCCTGAATGAATAATGTACTGTTAATTCTTTCTGGAGAAACTGAACAGGTCAATCTCCACATACAACTGAAATGACATTCCATTCACCAGCTACTTTTTAAAGGTAAGCCAAATACTTAAGAGCAAGAGAACGGAAAACCATGTGGCCATATTCGATTCAAACCCAGCTGTACAGCTGGGTTTCAATCTTGTCAGCATGGACGCAGCTAAGCAAAATTCAAACCTGAACTGCTTGCAGGGAGTGGTTTCAGCTTCTCCAATGCTTCCTATTCTTGGTCTGTATCTACATAAACTTATATTCCTTTGAATAATAAAAGGTTAGATATGGATCATGGCACGGTGACTCTAGTTTAGACAAGATCCCCCAAAGTTTGTCACCTGTCTTAACCTATTTTCCTGAAAATCCACCATGAATTGCTATTACCTTTCCTCTTGAAACCATGGAATAGATAATTTGTAATTAAAAAAGAAGTTACTGCTTAAAACACTACATTTTGCAAATAAGATAGTCCAGAACATAATTTCTTATTTTGGACTCAAATTTTCACCAAGGGAGAAAGGCAGCAAACTTCCTTTTCCCACTAAAGCATCCTCAAAGATAAGTCCTCATTACACATCTAGAAGGAAATCTTGACAGACACAAAAGGAGAAGACAAAGTTTCTGGCACCAAGTAATCACAAGCACTGAAGGCAAGGGAAGTTGTTAGACGCAACGATGAAGGCTATCTAGCAAACCTGTTGCCACTTGGATACTGTACGACAATGTCATGGTCCTCATCGATGCCACAAACTGTTCCCGTTGTTGTTAAAGTTTCAAACATGCCATCAGTCCATCCTCCGTGACCATGCTGCAAAGACTGCACAATTTCCAAGTCGAGGTCAATGTTTACAAGGTCACCTATTTGAAGCCCACCGGGGTTTCTGTTACCATTTTGCTCACCTGAAATGGAGTAAGAAAAAAAAGTTTACATCACCATACTAACTTTCCAGGCAATTTAAAGAACAGAAGCTAATTTCTGAGACTCACAGAATTGTTAAGGCTGCAAAAGACCTTTGAGATTTTCAAGTCCAACCACCAACCCAGCACCACCACCATGCTCACCACCGAACCAGGTTCCAAGTAGCCTAGCCATATGATTTTCAACACTTCCAGGGATGGTGACCCAACACCAGTCTCTGCAACTGTAGTGGCCAACAGGCAAAAAAACTTCTGAAACTCTGGCAATGGAATTGCGTGTTTCTTGTTGAGTTTTCAAGGCAAATAGCAATGACACTGGCAAATGCTAATACTTGTGACAAGCTCCACTATGGGCTCTAAGTGGGATCTTAAAAGCTATCATATGGTGTTAGACATCTGGATACATAAAAGCTCTGGTGTCAATAAAACAAAAGTGCTCGTTGGTCATACCTCAAGCATTTGCACAGGGGGTTAGATTAAGACTTGTAAACAGAAAATTATCATCACTTTAGAAAAAACAGCATTATCTGCTAAGGGTTTTTAAGCATTGAAGTATAGTAAGAAACTCAAGAAGAAAAGCAAAATTTACTATAGTATACAGTTTCACGACTAAGTGTTTTGCCAAGGAAATGCACATTAATAATTAGTACATTTGTGCTCAATTATCTACAACCTTTATCCCAACTTGCCCATATTTCAAAAAACCAAAACACCTGGCAATCATTTTTTCTACTCTGTAGATGTCTACAGCACAACTAAGACACTAAGAGGAATGAGTCAGTGCAACAGCTGATACAGAAAATCTGAACCAGGATGTCACAACACACACCAGTATTACTACAAAATAACAGGTTACAGCATATGTTCAAGTGAAATCTTGTTTATGGCCATGTACACATGCTGCTTCACTGAACATCTCTGACTATTCAAGCCAGTTTTTTAAGAATGCACAGCTATGTTCGGCTTTTCAGAAATACAGTGAACAGGACACACAACACAATTTATAACTTAATGAACACTTAAAAGCTCCCTTGCCATCCCCTTGGCACACTGATACCAAATACAATTTAGAAAAGCATGACAATTTATCTTTAGCGCATAGAAATGTTACTATTTACATTTCACTAGTAAGGACAGTCCTTTTAGATGACATTTAAAAAGGAAAGAGTAATACAGAGTGAGTATAATTAATACAAATCAACATAAATTTACTTCATCTTCAACTTACCTAACACAGGACAATGGTCTCTGTAGAAAGAGCCTCCTTTTGCATCTTGAACACATTTCAGGTCAGACTACGGAGAGAGATTGAGACAACTTTAGTCCTCAGTGACCGAGTCTCCAGGTCAGTGAAACTAGAACTGAAATATTTAATTAAGAAAGGCTGAAAATCATGTGTACAAAAAACATGTCCCATGATGCACACAATCTCAAGTACCTTCCAATCCATCAGCCTTGACATTCTCAAGACTTTAATAACCTTTACAAATGTAAGAGGCTATAAAGGATGAGACATTCTTAGTTCAAAGACAGGAATTAAAATAACACAAAGCATCTTTGCATTGTTCTATTAAGTTATTTTTCCTTTTAAAAAAGAGTTCTGTGAACACAAGCAAGGAAACATCATTTAATGCCTGCCAGTCCTGCCCACTCTTCCCAACACTTTTTGACAGATCCGTGTTTAACTTGGAGAAAACTTGTCACTCAAATTCTATAAAATAAAACTTTTCAATTAAGAATATGCAGAAGGCTATTACTTAAAAAAAACCAACAAAAAACTACACTGAGCTAAATACGGTTCTTTTTAAAGAGAAAAGTTCTAAAGCTCATCCTCCACTGTTTCATATTATGAGAAAGAGAAATTTCAAGTGTGGTAACCAACTCCTATCCATAAAGCCAGAGGATTTTCTGTTAAGTCTCCTCTCCTTTAGGTTTTTTCCCTGTGTAATACTTAACTCCATGTGGCTACCATGTGCCATTGTTCCTTATGAAACAATTCTCACTAAACACAGGGCATTTTTGTGTGTACAATAAATTGGGAAGGAGATCGGAAACTGCAAAATGTGTCAGAATAGTCTACGGCATGGGGGAGGAAGTAGGGGACAGGTGGTAGAAATTATATAATTAACCACAACTAAACAAATACTCGAACAATTCTTTTACCCATGTCTAAGATTTACTGACAGACTGTCCTCCTACAAAAGGACTAAAACGAAAACTCTGAAGTCTTCCAAATCATCAAGGCTCCAATGAGCACAATACCACCCCTGGCAACAGGGGGTAAGCAGCCAGAAACAATACAAAATTCAGTGTATGTCCTAATCTATGAAGAATGTACCACCACTTTAGAAAAATGATGAAGACAACCAGAGGAAAATAATGAGATTTAGCCGCTCTTCAAATCCCCTGAGAAACCAGAGAAAGAGCTTGCTCAGCGCAGCAGCAGAAGGCCTGCGACAGGATGCTGCCACCCGGTGGGCAGGTGCTGGGTTTAGCTCGGCCGCAGACAAAGGGGCTGCGTGGACCATCCCAGATGGCAAACCCATTCATTCCCCGGGAACGAGGGAGATTGAATGTGCCCGGGAGCACTGGGTCTCACCCACTGAATACAAGCCCTCCGTGTCAGGCAACAACCAGCTGTCTGTGAAGGAGACAAGGAGGAGTGCACATGCAAGAGCTGCTGTCACATTCTTCAGAACACTAAGAATAGAGTGCAGGAGCGTCCAAAAAGTTCTCCTCCCTGCCGGGCAAAATCAGGGTGAAAGATCGCTTGTGTTACCGCAAGTGTTAATGCACTGAGCAGACTGATGGCTAAAACCTAGCAGAAGCAAAAAAATGTTCATTAAAAGGCTAATTACTATTTCGCAGCTGACATTACTAGGAAGCCCGTTATGGTATCTTAAATTTTATAGAAAAAAAACCCAAATCCAGAAACCTGCACATGTATTTTACCCTGCCCGTACTGTGCCCTGCACATAGTTTATTTCTGGAGTATAATGATATGCTTGGTTGAAAAACTAAGTGGTAGCTTGGTGTCCAACCTCAGCTTCACAACTGTCTTCCTTTCGCTTACATGATGTGGTCAATGTTAGATTGCTAAAGAATAAAACGAGAGTCTGATCTAACTATTGCAGAAAAGCAAGAGAACATTCTTATTATTTCTTTTTTCTCAGAAGCCTTCAACAGAAAAATGGAGGACCCAAAACACATAGAAAGATAAGACACTGACAGATATTAAGGCAGTACAAAACAAACTTATATACTGCATATAAGCAGAGCTCCTTTGGCAACCTGGCAAACAGCACTACTAAGAAAAGTATTATCAACATGATAAAGGCCTGCAAATGCCTTAAAATATAACCAAACCCAAACAAGATTCTGGAGTTTTAAGACAGAAAACTGTACTTAGTTGTATTTCAGTACCACAAAAGCTGGGTAAGCAACTACAATTTTCCTTCTAGCACTCAGCTGTTACACTTATCAGAAGAGGAAAATAAGTTCTCTCCTGCTCAAGTAGTTTAAGTTAAAAATCAGGGATGTTGGTAAGCTCCTGGTCACCCTACTCTGAGGACTGCATGGCAAGAGGCTCCCCTAGTCCACATGGAGCAAAACCACACATGGATGGAGCCTGGATGCACCAGGCTTTGCACTTCAGAAAACTCCACTGGGATTTCTACAAGTTATATGAGTCACCCTGAGGCTTATAAATGAATCAAAGTACCAGATTGTTCGGAGATGAGACGTGCAAGTGCAAAAGGAGAAGTACCAAAACAAGGGATATTAGAATACAAGTTTTAGACTCACGGTGTCACCACCAGAAAAAGAACAACTGTGAGGCTGGGTGCAATGTAAATACATGGTGGAGATGAACAAATCAGCTTTTCTACAATGACTTGATGGAGAAATCATTTGATAAACCACATGTAGGATTCTTTCAAGAAACAGAAAAATAAGCCATAGATTTTGTAGAATTTGTGTACAGTTAGAGATGGAAACCCCAGTTCAGCAGGCAATCTATGAGAACTCACGGAACAGCATGGGAACCACACATTGCACAACACAACTCGCAGGTCAGTAGTAACAGCTGATGCACACGAGCAGTGGATAGTAATGGGTTTTTCCCACAATGGAGAACTTTGGTCTTCTAGCATCCACACTTTGACTTCCTAAAATCTGCATTCCAGCAGTATGTGACTGTATTACATAGAGATCATGACTTGCTCAGTCAAATGGGAAACACAGGAAACGTAACACTTTACTTTGATATACCATCCAATTATACCAATGAAAATAAAATGGCAGCAATTTCATCTTCATAAAACTTCAGAGAATGAAAAAACGTAGAGCAAAGTCAGCAGTGCTGGCAGATGGTGTAAAAGCACCATCATCCCCAACCTTGAGGAGGAAAACAAAGCTGAAGGAGCAGCTGACTACAGGAATAACTATTAAGTTATTCCAATCAATATGGAATGACATCCATCAAAACCAGGGAGAGAAGGTCTACAGACTTGATAACTAGGTGTGCTGCTAAGAAAAAGAGGAATGTTTGATCCAGATGCACTGATACAGCATCTGACACCAGCAGCAAATTAATACTGATCTTACAGATACACCAGCAATAGTGCCACAGCTGCAGTTGTTCAAGGTAACAATGAATATACACAGTAAAGGTCACTCTAAGTCTTTAAACTCACAACAGCTTTTGGCAGGGAAATCAACCCTTAGGCGGCAAATGGAAAAAGTTCAGTGCATGCTGCTTTGTCACCAGATTAAGGCAACAAGAGAGTGGATAAATTCGTAAATTTTAGCTAAAGGTTTATAAGAAATGCCGTATTTCAAATTTCATGAACTCAAATCCTTCTCAGTTTCAAGAAGCTGGGAAAAGTGAAGCAATAAAAGGAGAAAGTAGAAGTTGGTAGAGAAAGTGACTGAAATGACAAAGAGGTGTGAGGTACAGAAACAATAACAGTTTACAGAGGAAACCAGACTTGAGGCAAATCCCGAGTGAATGGTTTATAACCTTACTCTTTATTATAAGCACTTATAAGTCTTGCATGTGTTACTTTTTTTTTTAAGAAAGATGCAGTCTTCCTTGTCAGTTAATACCATAAATAAAATTGGAAAATGATCAATAGATACATTTCTGCTTAATGGAAATATTTTTCTTCGCAACTCATAAAGATGAAAAACTTGACTCGGTTGAGATTACAGGAGAAAAGTGACTACACCAAAAAGAAGCAAAACAAAGTCTACTGACCAATGCAAAAAAATGCACAAGGTAAACATAAGTATCTCCTTCCTCTCTGGATTCCAAAACAACTGACCACTTAATTTTCTTACTGACATCTAACTTATACCACAGGTAATGTATTAAAAAACACCTGCTGCTTGCATAAAGGTGGCCAAAAATTCTTGATTTTGTTTTTTAAAACAATTATGGTCAGCACCTAGAAGAAATAGAAGGACACTAAACTAAGAAAATAATGAAAGTTCTTGTTGTTCCTTCCTAAATACCTTATTTTCACTGTTGTGGTGACAAAATAAATGACCAGAGAACTGATGATTTGACTGGCATTACAGATCTGACAGTTTTAACTGCAGTGGAAGGCGTATTTCGGTATATTTTGTAACACTCACATACAATGCCTAGTATACCAAGACGTTTACCTTGTTTTTATTTAAAAAAAGAAAGTGGTAACAAGTAATTCTTAAAATCCTCTAGAGCAATTTCAAAGAATAACCTCATGGGTAATCCCAATAAAAGTTGAGGAACAGACAATAGTTATCAATCACCCAGAGGCAGGTAATCTCAACATCCCTTACGCACTCACTATTCGGAACTTGTGGAAAAAAAGTACACCAACACAGATGGCTCACAGATTACTGTGACAATGATGGATGATAACTACAGATACTTCTTTCAGAGGCTACGCAGATGAAAGCACAATCCTCCACAAGGAGAAACAAAGAGAGGCTAATCGCAGCAAAAAAAAGGCAAGTGGTACAGAGCAAAGAAATTCTGAAAGAAACTGATTCCTAAATAATGGAATTGATTCAGGACACTCCTGCGGATGGAACTATTTTCCACCAAAAACCAGTGGAAGTTACCGGCTTTACATCCTCAGCTCATGTGATACGACGAAATAAAATCTAGACAATCTAAAAAAGCAAAATCACAATCTTCCCATTAACTTTTTAATTCCATATGACCTCTCTTTATTGCAAAAGGATATGCTCACACATTTCTAAAGCAGATTATGTGGTTAACAGCTCAGTTTGGCTCAGGATTCTGAATACATATAGGTAAGAAATGTGAGTAGTGTAACCAACCATGTTAGCCAACAGTAGTTTATTGCTACTAGGGACGTAGAAAACATTTTATTTGACCTAACAACATCATAAACACAGATTTCAATTCGGGAATTTGTGGCCTGTGGCAACAGAAACTCCCAGATTTAAATGTCAGACTTCACAAAAGAAAAAAAAAAAAGCCAAGATGCACCCCTCAGCCACTTCATACGTAAACACAGCAAACACAAATAAAATCTCCAAGTACCTGACCAGAAATAAATGCAAATTTTCAGCCAGCACCTGCTGCCCCACCAGCCAATCCTTATCTCTCCAAAGCTGGCAGGCCAGATAGATTAATATTGAGGACCAGATGCAGCCTATCAGCTATCAAACAAGAACACTGACTTACAATAATGAGCTGTGTTTCTTTAGTCAGCTCCATTAGCATGAGTCAAGTGTTATCCATTTTCAAGTCAGGGTCTCTTCCCAGCTGTATTTACACGGGCACACACTCTTGAGTAGTGTTGATTCCACATACTCTGGACCTTTTAAACCAATTTCCAAGTACCAAAACAAGTTTGCCCCAACTTTATGTGAACTTTATGACAGTCTCAGCTTTACACAACAGCACATAAATAGTAGTAAATAATAATCACAAATTGTACACTTAGCAAGTTATTAATCAGTTATACAATTAAGCATTACATTCAAATGACTCTCACAGATATCCAAGAATCCATTCTGTTTGAAGTGAAAAGTGCATTTGATGAAAATATCAAAGATAAAATTAGTGTAGGAATGGACTACAATCAGGTAAGCACTACTTACACAGCCTCAAATTACCTTTTCTGTACATCCACATGTACGTATTTTTTCTCTATGATCCATAAATATAACATCTATATATGTAGTCTCACACACAGTTTAACAGGCTTTTTTTTAATTGACGGACCAAATACTTCTATTTCTACAAAACTTGTGTGAAGGGTCACCCTCACCCCTTCAAATTTACAGTTGCAGCACTTAATGAAGTTTTCTAGATATAGTTAACTCTTTCAGAAGTGGCAAAAGTTTGGAAACAGAATATAGCTGATTTTAAAACCATTTTTTTTTAAATTAAGGGAATAACTATTTCAAAACAGAATATAACTGATCTCAAATATATTTTTTTCTTGAGGCCAGAAGGAATCTTCAGTGATTCCACAGCACTTTTACTATGTAGTCCAAAAATTATAACATAGCAACTGAAGTCATAACAACCACAACAACAAAAAAATCAGCTGATCTGTATCTCATTCTATCTACATTTTGTAACTGTGTTACTGTTCCATGTATCACAAGAGGGAAGATACCAAACATTGATTTAATGTTCTACTACAAAATACAACATACATTCATTTTTTGCCAGTATATAAGGAATTTTCTTTACAACTGGGGGACACCATGAAGCACATAATTTAATACTGACTCATATTCTACCCCTAGCATCTTCATGCACCAGAAAAGCTGACCTGCACTAAACATGTTTACTCTTTTTAAATGTAACACTAAAATATGTATTTACCGCAAAAGTGGTATTTATTTTCACTTTTTTAAAAACAAACTTTAAGTGAGGCTATAAGGCCAAATAGTTTACATTCAAAAAAGTAACTAGCCATTGTTTAACATCCTACTACAGTTACACATCTGACAAGATGTCACTTCAACGTTAAGTTAACATGGTTTTCCCCTGCACAATCAAACAAAAATCATGCAGAGAAAATGCTAATTAAGATGTTTTAAGCAGTTGATAATCAAAGTAACCTTTCCTTGACCCACATTAGGATAAGAAAACCCAGCAACAGAAGGCACTTAGGCTAGAGTCTGACCCATTTTCTCTCTAAAGCTGGAGAAGTTGCTGGAGAAGCTTCAAAAAGAAACAGAAAATTTTAGTGCTAAAGCAAATTAAGGTCATAATTTAATTCAACCCCTTTCCATTTGCAAAAAGAAAATTGCTCTCAATAGGATTCCGAGTGTTGACAGTAATTTAAAAACTGCAAATCTTGCAGTAATCACACCAAAATTTGAAGTCAGCCAAAGAGTTCAGGAGTTGAAGAACAGGGTTTTTTTTTTAAAGTTTGTAACTACACTTGCCCTTCTTTTCTGAATTTTAATTTAAACACAACAGTAGCACAGAAAGAGAAACGTGTGTGATGCAAATATTTACCATGGCAGAAAGCAGCTCTTAACTTGTAGTTATTCGCATTCAATAAATTCCCAGATCAGACTTTCTTACTAATACATATGCATGACCCTTACAGCTGGATTCACAATGACCTGACTACCAGTATGCAAACTGACAAAGCATATTATAAAGCAGGACCATAAAGCACAAATTATTCTCACTGCCCTTCCCCCACCACGTATTTTACGCTTTGTATTCTTTTATACTTACCATGCCCTCAAAGCCAACTCTGTAAAGGTTTTTAGCACCATTGTCCCAAAGAACATATGCTGCACTATGTGGACTCGACGCACTCCAATCTTGGATTTCAGTTACCTATTCAATTGTAAGAACAAGAAAATGGTTTCTAGAGCAAAGATTCAGAAGCACAATTTGAACTTAAAAATTTACTCATCTCCTCAAAATAATTAACGATATTACAGTTTTATTAAACTCGATAAAATTTGTTGTGAAGCTCTTTTCTGCTTGATACAAGTGTTCCCTACATGTGTTAAGACGGCAGCCTGAATGCTTTGTAGGCCTATTTTTCTTTTGTGTATTTGGTAGGTTATCTAACTACACAAGCAGAGAACAAAATCTGAACTGCTTTGATATGTTTTCTTTCACCAGAAGTAGCATTTAACTAAGAAAAACAGGATAAAAACTATTTAAATTGCTTCAATATGTCTGGTTTAACCTGCATTAGCCTGGTGGCTGTACACCATATTAAGAGACAAAGTTTTATTTCCAGAGCCAATATGCACAACATCAGTACAAAAAAGGAGAGTGAAGGTCTTTCCCTAACATTTCTGAAATCAGGAGGCCATGCACCAAATTCTGAAAACACTTCCATTACTTAAAAAAAAAAAAAATCAGTTTCCAGAATTAGCTTTCACTCTTATTTATATTTATTTAAATAGTGTTTCTGCTAGCTACGACATACCTTTCCTCATTTAAAAACATTTATATGCATTTATATATATTTTCAGATGTATAGGCAAACAATTCATCTAATACAAATTTAGTACACAAAGCAGACCATGCTGGATAAGACTCTCACTTTGCAAAGCTTCAGAGATTTCAATGTATCTTGACACGAGAAGGAGTAAATAATCAAGAAAAAAGCTGCATTTAAATATCCCCTGCTTTAAGAGATTTAAACTTACTATTTCCTTTCAATAACATTCAAAATGAAATCACCAAAAATCCTAAGGCTTCCATAAATGTCTAGAATATAAAATAAGCTAAACGAGAATATAAAATAGGCTAAATATCATATTCAGGAACTTTTCACTCTCCTTTAAATGCTGTTTAAGTGTACTAAAAATAAATTCAACAAAAAACACCAGGTCACCAAGATATAAGGGCATCCAATTCTCAAATTTGGTGATAAAAGTCATAGTATATTTTACACTGCCTGTTGTATGTTCATACTTATAACAAACCTCCATTAGTTCGCAAGGTAAACAGAAGTTGTAAAAGGAAAACATGCAAGGGTTATGATTAGTAACTTATCATTCCATACAATTTTCAATAAATCCAAATATTTTTACCACAGCACTGCATCAAAAGCACTCATATATTGTCCTAAGCCAGTAACATAATATCCACACCCAAAACTTACAAAGCTTTTAATTTTAAGCTGGAGAAGTCCCTATAATCATTAGGTGAAAAACAAAACCCTAGGGTGCCAGCACCGAAAACCAAGAGCAAAAGATAGACAAATGTGCTGGCCCACAAGCAATAAGACTACAGAATGCAGTGATGACTAAAAAGGGCTACTCTTGATAGCTCTGTTTTTATACCAGCTCTCTAGTAATGCTGAAATATGCTCAAGATCTTAATGCTGTTACAAGTCAGTCTTAAACAGAAAACCATGACAAAAATTTAATAATTGAAAAAATTCTGTGCTGATATTGTAAAAAATGCAAATTAAAGAACTGCCTATGGTATACACACCCTTTTCCATCTAAATGCTTAAGTATTACAGCGTAAGATTAAAAAAAGTCCGGCCAATTAAAATAGTAACTTTTATGATTGTATTTTTACTCTACAGTTAAAAAGGCCACTCAGGCCATCACACAAGCACAAAAACGGGCATCTTCTTATTTAAACCAGTTTTATTTTTACCTTTCCTCTACGCCCATTGCCACCATCTTGGTCTTCCCATTGCCAGTCAACGCCTCGCACCACCCTGGCACCTGCAAAGATTCCTCTTGCTGTAATTTTCTTTGATTTACGTCGAGACTCCAACAATACCCTGAAGTTATTAAAAGAAGAACCCACAAATGTCAAGATAATAAAGGAAGTCCAAAACAAATCTTTGGGGATGGGAAGGAGAGCATCTTAAAACAAAAATAACCCACAACTGCAGATTTCAGGGCATGAATCACACAAGCAGTACACAAGACAAAAAAACCACGAGCTTCCAAAATCTGGTTTATTGTATGTTTATAATTAGTTTTTAATTCTAATAAAATTTCTCCAAATTTTCTACTACCAGCATTTATCTTGTAAATGCCTGCATATAGATCTGTACTTATATTATTAAACTCATTAAAGTACATGCAGTCATATAACCACATTTCTGTTTCTCTTAGATGCACTCTAAGCCAATACTTCCGTCTCACAACTGCCCTGTCGCTTTTATTCAGAATTATGCTATTAAGAGGACCTCTTTTCCCTCCTCCCTCAGTTTATTTTCTACATGCTTTTTATAGCATCTCTTGGCAAATTTAAGTCAATAGATTAGCATCCATTTTTTCAGTCATATTGTGGTTTTTTTAAAGCAAACCTCTTCTTTTCCTTCTGACTTCGACAGGACTGAAGTAGATAAGCCTAAACAGAATAGTTCACGATTATTTAACTAGAAATAATAGAAATAATCATCTCAAAAGTCACCAATTTTCATGCAACAAGGCTTCTTACTGCATGCTAGGAACATGATGCCAGACAAAAGAATTTTTCAGCTGACATTCGGAATGTTTCCTGACCACTTCAGGCAATTTCTCAGCCTCCTGCTAACTTTTAACATCCAGCAGATGGCACACAAGGAGAAAGTTGAACTGTTACAATCAATGCAAAGAGCACATGAAAATATTGGTCATTTTTTTTTCTAAGAAAAATAGAAGAGTTATTGAAAACACAAAGAAAACTTGTTTAGAGAAGCTTCTTTAAAAGTTCTCAACGCCTACAAAACTGAGACACAAACCTGCATACATTACTTCATTATGCCACCCATATCATATCCCAGACTCGAAAATAAAATAATAAGAGCTTAGGCTTCCCTTCATCAAAACGTTCTTATATGCTTCTTGCCCTTTTTCCTGCGAGACATCCCTCAAATTCAACAGCACTGCTTTGCCCTTTTCTCCTCCCTAAAACAGTTAACTTCCATCATTTTTTCTCAGCTAAGCTTGATCCAATCGAAACAGCTCCTTGGCAGAAGAAGCTGCCTTCTAGATAAGAGCTCAGTGAGAGTAAACAAAGAAAGGGAGAAAGTGACAAGATGCAAAAATTTCCAGCAGTATTATACACAGTGTACAATTATCTTCAAAACTAAAACTTGTCTTGTATTCACCATAACCAACCTCTTAAAACTACAAAGGAAACTTCAGCTTAAGAAAGAAAAAAGTCTGGCAAGCATTCTCAAAAGCAATGAGACTTTTAAAAAACAAATAAAGAGAAAACAAATTTGTATTTTGTCACCTATTCTCCTTTAATTACACTAAGCCAGCATTTCTAAGTACAACTTCTAAGTCTTCTTCTGCATTCAACATTCCAATTGAGCCTAAGTTTATGATACCCATTTGGTACCTAAATCTACTGGTGTGAACCTCCACAAAAACAAAAAAACAAAACAACAAAAAAGAAGTTTTCACATTTTGATTAAGCCACTGACCTGGGCATCTGAGCCACAGTTAACACTTCTAAGCAAACACTTGAGAATATAAACACAGACCCTACAAGACACAATGTGAGACCTCACGTTGTGTGCTCCAGCCATTTCCCTTAACTGTAAAAGAACTGATCAAAGCACATCACTAATTTACAGCATATTTGTAAATCTAACTTCTCCAAGAAGAAGATACAAATGTTGTCTTACACATGTCACATTCAAACAAGTACCATATCTAAAAAGATTTTCATGATTTAATGAAGAACATTCAGGAAACATATCTCAGAGGTGACATCACAGCGTGTAGCCTTTACGCAGTGTTTTTCCATAGCTCTCCAAGTATTCAACAGCAGGCAAATATCACTGTTCTCACTTAACTGGTAGATAAACCATGACAGAGAGGGACTTTGGATTGAGACATGTTGTTTAAAGTCAAGAACAGCTATGCAAGAACACACTAAACGCAATTTTGTTCAGAGTTCTCCACTGAGAGATGATAATAGATGCTTAAGAACATGAAAACCAAGGCAAGTGTAGAACAACCCTTCATAGCATCTTTTCTCTGCTTCCTGTAGCAAGCAGCTCGAGCAGCTCAAATCCAAGTATTTATTCCCAGACCATTCAGTTTTCCATAACCTCCAAGGAGAGTATTTTCCCTCAGTCTGTCCACACCATTATCAAACCTAATAAACTTCCACATTCAGAAATTCATTGACAAATCTTTTTGTGATTACACATAGTGTAAAGGTAATTGCCTTTGTTTTAAAGCTGCCATATGAGAACACAACTAGGAAGACCTCAAGGAAATTAAGCAAAACTGAATAATCATATCCTAACTTCTTCCTGTACTCCATTCTTCCTAAATTTCCATGTTTTCCAAGGTCCAAAGACTTATCCTAGCTATTCTCCTTCACAAGGCGGTAGACCCAGAAACAGAATCTAACCTCAAGCCACTTTCTTACCTAATCCAAATTTCAGTAACCAAATGTTCAGTTTAGAAGCTAACTACAAATACCTGTCTCTACTTGATTTCATGAGGAAAAAGTCAGGTTTTACCTTTCACTTCCTGGTGTGGTAATTCTGTAAAATCGATGCCTCAAGTGATGCTTGTCCCCGTGATAGCAAACTGTGCACAAGTCATAATTCGTGCATTCAGCACATTTCCATCGGATTCCAATGATAGGCTGCTGTCGACAAGTATCACACATAGTCCCATCATGCTTGATACCTGTGGAAGAAAAACAAAAAGAAAAAAAACCTAAAAACTTTGCTGCATCACTACACAGACTTCTGTTGCACACCATTACAATTTGAAACCATATACTAGGAAGTTAACAATAAAGAAAGGCTGCTGCTGATACCCTATCAGCTTATATCACTGAGGGGAAAAGATAGTGGACTTTGCCTCGTATCTCCAGTTGTCAGTCTGTTCCTGAAATATTCTATCTTCTCTCAGCTTAAAAAACTGAGAAAGCTATGTCTGTTTCCTTCCATCTATACAAAGAAGAGAAAGAAAATGAGAAATCTTTTAACTACAAGTTAAAGGGTCAGTAATGCATTTATCAAAATACACACGGCAATCTAGAATTTTATCTCTGGAGTACAGCTGTCAACACACTTTATATCATAAAGGCTACTGTGCTCAACTATGTGTAGCAGCCTGAAAATTACTGGTTTGACTTACACATTTTGTACACTGGAAAAGATAAGTGCTTGTCTCTATTTTCTTTTATACAGGAAAAAAATTAAGCTCTCTTGGGTAGATGCCATCAGCTTCATGAAACTCTCTTACCATTTTTGAAGCATTTTACTGTTATTCTGGTTTTGTTTTTAAAAAGAATGTGCCAGAGACAGACCAGATGTAACCCACCAGCATGGGCTCTGCCAAGCCTTCCACAAAAACTGATCCCAAGACTACTTTAGTCTTAGAGCTCTGCTAAGCTACAGCAGAGTGAAAATGATCAGTCAGAGTTTCCATCCACCCATTCTGAATTCAGTGAACAGCCACAAGTTTATTAAAAAAAAATCAAATTCTGCTGCTGTTTGGAAAAAATTGAGCAATAGAAGAGAGAAGCACTAGCATTCATTCTGTAGCACTAGACAGAAATGAGCACTAAGAAGCTAGAGTAACACAGAATTTTCCCAGTCACTCCCCCTTAAAAAAAACCAGATCAATTTGAAATTAAATGAGGAAAAAAAGTGGATTTTGCCCCCTCCAGAAGGGATGCTTTGAGGAATGACTGCCAAATTCACTGTAATGCTATTAGTCACTTACATCCAACAGCTGAGCCATCTGTAGCAAAGAAAAATCAACAGTTGGAAAGGCTAAACTGCAGGAAATGCTTTCTTGTTTGATCATTTCACAGAAACATGTAATAGCTGAGGCTGGAAGTAACCTTTGGAAATTGTCCCTTCCAACCATCACTGCTCAAAGCAGGATAAACTTGAGCTGGCTGCCCAGAACCATATCCAGCCAAGGTTTTGAGCACCACCAAGAACACAGCATATTCCAGTGTCCAACAATCCCTAGAACAAAACTGTTTATTCTTATGTTTCCGTGGAAATTCCTGTATTTCAATTTGTGCCCATTGCCTCTTGCCCTTTCACCTGACACCACTGAAAACAGCCTGGCTCCATCCTCTTTACAACATTCACCAGGTATTTATATACACTCTTAAGATCTCCCTGAGCCTTCTCCTGGCTAAGCACCACCAAGACCCCTCAGTCTCTTCCTGTACCACATGCCCTTAAGATTCTTTACAAGACACGTGCAGCCCTTCACTTGACTCTCAGTCCATCCCTCTCGCACTGGGGATTGAAGCATTTTACCTTTTTTTTGGCTTCAAAGCCAAATTCTTCAAGAGCGGGTACATTAAAAGCACTGAGATATCTTGTTAGTGTTTTTGTCACCTTGTTTAAAAAGTCTAACTAGTTATGGTTCTTGGGGATGAGAGGTGGTATTTGTTTTGCTTTTATTTCTAACTGATTGCTAAATTGGTATTTCACACAGAAACAGAGAAGTTATACATCTTTGGATTTTATTTTTTTTTAATGCTTGCTGAACTTCAAGGAAAACATTTGGCCAAGGAATACATTTATTCTGGATGTGAAAGAACCAAGAAATTGGATGCTGTAGGATTCTTCCACTTGACCAAACGGCAGGAAAAAGGGCAAAAGAGAGGTATAATCAGGAATCATGTGGCACAGAACAGGTCATCTCACTGCAAACTTAAATAAAAACTAAACATCTCTAGCCACCGAGGCGAAAGCTGCTATGTAAAAACTCAGCAAAATTTCTTTAGGAAAGATCAAGAAAAAAAATGTACAAAGATATTTGACTCAAGTCATTTTACTGACCATAGTGTCTGAGACTTCAAAAAAGAACAGCACATGGCTGTACTTGAAGTGTCTGATCTAAAGGGACAAATCTGTATCTCACAGATCCCTAAACACCATCCTGATAGATATGGCCTTTCTTCATCCATTCCCTGACACATGATTCCAGCAGCAACACCCACTTCAGTGCATGCCTCACCTGACCATGCTGCTCCATTCTTTCCATTATGCAAGCAAAAGGTTTTTGCAGAGCCGAGATGCAAACTGCATCAAGAAACATACCAGGCTGGAAAATAGTCAGGAGGAAAAATATCCAGCTGAACTGGTTTCCCAATCCCATTCTTTGAGGTGCTGCACAACACTATTGCCATGAGAAACAAAGAACTGCAGGGCAGGAGCAGGCAAGTAATCCTGTTACAGAATGCCTAACCACTGCACCAGAGATCAGGAGGAGGAAGTAGATTTGTACGCTTCTGGTGAGAGTGGACTAAGAGACCTTAAACTTCATCTGCTAAAAAAAAAGGGTAAAACAAGGTGCTACTACTGTTCACATAATGTGATACTAAACTCTTATTCATGGCCATACTACAAACAAAATTATTTAGATCAATAATACGTGTTAAAGAAGACTAAAAGAATTTATTCACTTTTAGTTTGTCTAGATATTGTAGGTACACAAGTGTGGTAGGTTGACCTTGGCTGGCTGTCAGGTGTCCACCCTAACCAGTCTCTCACTCTCCCTCCTCAACAGGACAAAGAGTGAAAACAAAATGAAACATTTTAGGTCAATCTAAAAGTGAGATTATTTACCAATCACCATCACAGGCAAAAAGATTTGACTTGGGGAAAAATTATAGCTAATTTAAAAAAAAAGAGGATGGTGAGGAAAACAAGAACCAAAACACCTTCTCCCTATACTTCATCTTCTTCACAGAGACAAATACACTCCATGCCAAACTCCTCTATCCCCTTGCTTCTTCTTAAGGGCAGATTAAAATCACATAATCATTTTGGCTGGAAAAGGCCCTTAAGACCATTGAGTCCAACCATTAACCTAACACCACCAAGATCACCACTAAACCATGTCCCTAAGCACCATGCCTAGATGTCTTTTAAATACTTGCAGGAATGGTTATTCAACCACTTCTCTGGGCAGCCTGTTTCAGTGCTTGACAACTCTTTCGGTGAAGATGGGAAATGGAGGGTCAGTCCATAATAGCTCCTCACACTTTTCCCCTGTCCCATCATGGGTCCTCTCCAAAAGCTTTATTCCTTCAGGAAAACACTGCTAGAGCATGGGCTCCCCCACGGGCTACAGTGAGGACCACTGCTCCACTGTGGCCCTCCATGGGCAGGGCAGCAAAGGGAAAACCTGCATCCCCATGGTCTCCATCTACTAGTTAACCATGCACACACCAAAACTCAGCACTGAGGAGCTGACGGTGGCACTACAGATACTCCGGGGGAGGGAAGGAGACATTACGTCCAGTGTTTCAGACTAGCTTGGTCCTACCCCAGTGGACTGAAGGCTCATCAGCTTTGAGATCATGTATTTCAATTCCCTTTTACCAAAAAGCAAAGCATGTGCTTTTATGTGCTCCAAAACCATCCGTGATGTAAATCAAAGCACAGTACACAAGAACAACCAGCAGACTGGATCAAGTGTAGGCTCTGGAGCCAAACTAAAATCCTGACTGAAAGGCAAAATCTATCTGCCACATAAACTCTTCCACTCTTCAAAAGGAAGGTTGTTTAAGAAAGGTTGAGAAACACAAACATTACAAAGATTATATTAGGAAAGAATGCCTGCATTAAACTACTGGAATAAACTAAAGTGCCATAAGAACTTCAAAATTCAAACAGCAGCCCTGTAGCTGACCAGATATGCACCAAAAGAGCACTTTAGCTCTCTAAACTGAGATAATGAAAAAAATTAAACTTCTAAATATCCTTCAAAATTTCCTAGAACCAGGCTATTTCAAAATGAAACAGGTTTTGTGTCATATACACTTAAAAAAACCAAAACAAACCAGGTAATGAGAAGTGTACTTGCACCACGCCTAACTACTTTTAAATAGCTGTCATTTCCTTATGTCCCTTCACCCTTAGTACACCATAAAATCCAATAGTCCTGATGTCCACTTATTAATGCTTTTTACTGTTTGAATTTCATATTAGTTCTCTACCTTAATGCCACGGTTATCTTCGCTTTTGTCATCTCTTCCCAAACCCTCCCTGGATTACCTAGCCCACCATTCCTCTGTCACCACTCATTTATACATCAGTTTTACAGCCTTTCACGAGTTTTTGAAACCCATGATCACTCTTACAGCTGTGAAAGGAAATACAAGCAACGTTGCTCAAATTGCTATTTGAATTTGTTACAAATAGTTATTTTGTACTGAAGATAATTAGATGGCGATACACAGCTGTCCAGTAAAAGGATCTTAACAGTAAAATCAGAGGTAAAAGAAGTATCCACATCACTCACTGTTAAACACAGAAGATGCCAATAGTGATTTCACTTACTTCTCTGAACAAACAGAATCTGGTTTCCAATGGAGTCATCACTCTCTACAGAACTGCAACAAACCAAAATCCCTTCATACCATAATGACAATACTACCATCAGGTAAGGGATACCATAAGCAACTTAAAAAATTTATTTGTTTACACCCCAATTTAAAAAGCAGTAACAATGTTCTGTTCTTCCTATTCCTTCACCCCAGACAATTTTTACACTACAGCGAGACTCCAGGTAAACTGAAAACAAAGAATTCTTAGAGATAATCAGTTAGATTCTGAAAAACTGCATGAAAACTCTAATCAGTGTTCCCACAAACATAATCCATCTATTAAATACACTGTTTGGAAGCAGCCAGCTGACCAATTATTATTATAGATACAAAATGCCAGACTTGCTAAAGCATGTGTCCTAGCTGGTAAGGGTATCACAAGATACACAGGAAGGGAGAGGATTATCACGTAGGAGACGTGGGGGAAGGGCAGGAAGAACAAAGAACACGTTTATTAAAAAAAAAAACAGGCCTCCCAAGTACCATTACTCAGGAGGCTATTAAAGTTTTTAGTTTGTGAGGGCTTCTGTAAGTATATACAAGTAGCCACTAAAAATATCTTGACTAAGACAATTTGCCATAAATTCCACTTGATGTGCTAAAAGAAAGAACAAATAAACAAATATGCAGGATAAATCATAGGTGGTCTGCCTTTTAAAACGTTCTAACATGTTTGACTTCATGATCAATTATGTGACTTTTCAGATACAAAAACCTATTAATGCAAGTACAGAAAGCCACTCATCTTCCACAGGTAACACCTAAATTTTCAATATTACCAGAATACACCACATAATGCTTTCCACGCTGCACTGATCCACATTCCAGCTGGAGGATAATTCTATACCAAGATTTCCATTTCCTGACCCCAGCCCCTCCGCCACCTCCCCTTATTCAAACACAATTGGATAAATATTTTCAGTACGAAAATAATATTCTTACTTTGAACCAATTGTATAAAAAAGGAAATGAATGACAAATGAATTCTGGTCTAAGCTCTATAGAAAGCAAATCTTCAGAAAGAGAATAAACAGAAAAAGTTTCTGTAATGCTCATGACTATCATGTGAACACAGCCAGATGTGCTCTCTAAAAACATGCTACTTGTCTGGCCTTTACCTCAAGCAGAAGGCTGCCTTCCCTTCTAAATAAAAAGCTTGGATTTATAACCTTCTTGCTTCTCTTCAGCAACTCAGAAAACTACTCCTTTCTGTTTCTTTTCCACAATATTACCAAAAAAAAAGGGACACAAGACTCATACATCCAGACAAAAGGCTACTTCACAGAAAAAACAGGATTTATTTGCAAATAACCGAACAACTACACTGCACTGAATCACATCTCACCACTTTCTTTACTGAGCAGCCCGCAATGCAGGACCTACCTGAAGTTTTCCTTCTGTGTGAAATTTCCATTCTTTTCAAATCCTTTGTTTACCAATCCCTCTCAATTGCTCTGTCTCACTTAAAGCAATGCGGGGCAATGTAAACATGACTGAACCAAGGGGCAGCTAATACAGCAAGCTTGGTAGACATAACCAAAACAACCCCAAACTTCATATCACAAGTCCCTCATGACCCAGATGACTACATCAGGACCAAAGAGCTTATAACACATTCTTCATGTAAACGAGTTTTTATTTTAAGAAGACTATCCTAATATCTTAGCACTAAGACTATTAAAGTTTTATAGGATGTTAACATAGTGTCACAATGCTGGTAATAGCCTACAACCACTAAAAGACAAGAATAGTATATTTTTTAAGTCTATGAAGCATAGTTCTGGCATACACATAAATATGCACATACATGTATCAAACTCAACTTGCCCTTTTTTTTTTTTTTTAATAGAATGACCTTCAAACATTACTATTATACCACAGTAAGGTCCTGATGCATCACTACTGTTCCTGGCTGCACAGGCCTCTAACTCAAAGCAGCAGCTCTGGCTGCAAGCACCACTTTTAAGAACTTATAATCAAGACTGGTTTTGAATACCTAAAAAAAGAATTCCCAGCAATAACCAATTTTTCTTTTTACTATTGTACTTCTATACTTATTTTCACTATAAACTTACAATCACATTGTGACTGTAAATTTATGAACCAGAGAAATTTTTTTCATTTTAAACTATAAGAGCCATGACACACACTCCACTAAGTATCATCAAACAAAAAGCCACCCCATATTTTATAACATTTCCTTGCTCAACATCATAATTACTAATACTACCACAAGAAATTCTTGTCACCTAATCCCACTTACATTAATGTCCCTAGAGAAAGTATCAAACTATCATCCAAAGTCCCTTATTCTAAACAATGGACAGTCACTACCATGGAGAAAAAAATCAATCATTACAAAAAGGTGAAGAAAGGAAGTGATTTAGACAAGACTACAAAGTGAATCAGTAGTAAACTCAGGTTTTTAGTCCAAACTGACAGCACCCTAACTCCATTAACTTTGCCCTTTTGTTCCTACTACATTATAGATTTTTACTCTTCCTATCTCCAGGGAATAAGCACCTCAAAAGCAATTTTCCCTAGCAAAAATCAACCCTGGATAGTTCCATGCAACAGTTCCATGAGGATGATGCATGTGCTCGCCAGAAACCTCAGGAAGAGAAATACCATTTCACTAAGCCTGACAACAGCAATGTCTGTGACACAATATACACAGTTCTATCTGAAAGAGAAGTTAAAATTCTAATACAAAAATATAAACAAAAATTAAAATCAGAAGGAATAAAGCGGAAAAACAAACAAAAAAAAGCCATGACAGTCCTAAAACTGAGTATTAAGTCTAGGCTTCTAGATACAGTTAAGAGGAGACCATCTGCTTGCAAATACGTCAGGCAGGGCTAGAACAATGAGCATTCGAGGCTCATATGCAACATTTATGCCTACACTTCAGTTCTAAGCAGAAGCAGTCCCACTGGTTTCTACAGGACATCAAACACATGTAAAAGTTTTAAGCACAAACATCTGCAAGTCAAGGACTAACAACTCAAAAGACTCCTCTTTCTTGTTTTAAAATCCATTTCAAAAGGATTTTCAAAAAAAAATCATCATCATGCCAGCAGAGAGGAAGGTACCCAGTCACTGAAAAATTAAATCCATCTCCTCCATGCAATATTTGGGGTTCTTTTCTTAGGAAGGTTTTTTGTAATTAATTAGAATGAATTCCATGATTCTGTCTCTTCAAAAGTCTTTTAGCTTCAACCTACTGCTATAATTTTCCTTGCTGTAACACTACACACAGCTGGCACAAAGATGGTCTCTCCATCATGTTCTAAATGAAAGACACATTACAAAAGCAGTACAGCCCAAGTGCCTCAACAAATCAGTCCAAACACCTCATTACTGAGGCAATCCTGATCAGCCCAAAAGTCACCTCACAATATTTCTGATGAAACTTAACAATATCTACATTTTTCTGTGCGAGTTTTCACTGTAAAAACAGGTGCTAAAACGAACACTTCCCTGCAGTGTTTGCAACACTAACACTGCCGCATAATGTCAGTGCAGATCAAATTCCATTGTACAAAATGACTGGATTTAAAGCATAAATATCGAGCACCCAAGTAGTTAAAAGAAAGAATGAATGCACTTTTTTGCCCGTACCTTTACTATTTTACAGCAGCTCTGGCAATACAGATAAAAGACAACGTGCAGATTACAGGCACAAAACCACAGTATTTCAACCACTTAGCGTAATCCTTAGAAAAAAGGTACTACACATCTCGTCTGCAATCCTCCCCATACCTGATTCAAGGATGACTGTCGCTATTTCACAAAACTGCTCTGAAATATAAATTCAAGAAGGCGGGGTTGGGGTGTGAAAACAAACCCAAACCTTGATGTATCACCCTCTCGGTTCCCTCTCTCCTCCTCCCCAGCACAACGGGAGCCTGCCGTCCGTGACAGATCACTTTTGCTTTGTCTACCCCAATTTAGCAGTCCCGGAAAAACTTCTCCTGTTCCCGCGGCCCCGCGTCGTAGATTTGTCCCAAGTTCGCGTGTACACACACACACACACACACACAC
>VZTD01005870.1:226928-238007 GCA_013397725.1 Rhagologus leucostigma
CGCCCCGCCCGGCCCTGAGGGGATGATGTGGTTGGCAGCGGCGAGAGCCGCTCCTGCGGCCGGGCTTCCCGAACCGCCCTCCTCCTTCTCCATCCACAAGTTGGTCCTATCGCCTGTGCTTCAGTGGCAGAGGGATTATCAATTCAATTGTATCAACTAAGTCATGAGAGATCTGCCTTAGGTAAACCATAGAATTATTGAATGGTTTGGGTTGGAAGGGTCCTTGATGATCATCCAGTTCCAACCTTCCTGCCATGGGCAGGGACACCTTCCAATAGACCAGGCTGCTCAAATCCCCATCCAGCCTGGCCTTGAACACTTCCAGGGATGGGGCATTGTATGATTCTACAATTCTATGATTCTAAACCTGTGTAGTAGTTTCCTCATTTTCGAGTTACTTTTGTGTCTTCAAGTCTTATTTTCTTTTCAAATTATGGATGTGAGTCTTGCATGCTACCGAGGTGAGTCTGGTGGGGCTGTACTTTTGTAGCCCAGGAGCATTTTAAGCTGGTGTCCAGGTGCTCCAGTCTGCCAAAGGGAGGAATCAGTACCCTCACCTGCCCTTCCCACCTTGGGGCATCCTTCACAGGGGATGTACCTGCTCAAACTTTGAGTCAATACCTGCAATGCAGGTACTGATTTATTTTCTTCATAAACTACCCTCTTCGTTAGCACTCTCATGACACTCAAGGATTTCCTTTAACTCCACACATGCTTGCTAATCTTTTATAGAATATGATTCTTCATTTCAAAAATGGTCCTCTATTGCTTTCGTCTCTACTTTTTTTATCTCACCTTTTAAAAGCATCTATCTTAAAGGACAGACAAGTCTGAACCAGACAAAAGAAAACCATTTCTTAGTCGACAGGGATATGGCTGATAAAAGGCAGCTCAGCTACCTTATGCCCTGGGTATTTTTACTGTTTGTGTGCTTTCTTCCACCTTTGTGGTTATTAATACAGCTAGAAGAGTCTGTGAGGTCATCTCCTGACTTCTTTCATGTAGTTTTTTACAAAACATAACACAGCAGAATAATATGAACATGTAACCACCAGGCCACCACATTCCTCACATAATTTGTTCCTTCTTAACCCCTGCTAAGGCTAAAGAATGTTGCCTCAAACATGAAATTGTGTCCTGACAACAGGCAATCCCAAGCAGTGTCCAATTTCTGCTCCTGCACTAGAAACCTCAAAACCCTAACAGATACCATGCAATTGCCAGGCAGTATGGGTTTTATGGCAGATGCTTCTCCTTATACAAAAGCCACCCACATCTTGTACTAGCTTATTACATCGGTACATGGCAGAATTTCCCAGAAATTCTGGAGGTTTCTTGGTATATCAAAGGATCTAGCTGGGCTCTTATGGGCATAATTTTCCCATCTGCCTCATTCTACTTTTTCATGCTTTGATAGTTATGGACAAGTATAAGGTTCACACATGCCTAAGGATAACCCAGAGCATGTTTTTCTATTACTCTCTGGTACAGATAAAAAAAAGCTTTTTGTAATCAGGAAATGTATGCCAGAAATAACCAATAAAGTCTGAGATCAGAATTAGTTCTCCTGGAGAGAATCTGAAAAGTTCATCCCTTACATTAATTTTTGCATGAAGGATATATCTTAAATTATAGACCTTAAGAGAGTCTGCTGCTGCAGTTCAGCAGCAATGCATGTGGGTAGATATTATCCTGGAGCTTCTTCTCTCCTAATAATCCTTCTGACTACTCACGCTCTGTCTGTCACAATAACCCCTGCCTCTCCTCCTACTCACCTGCTTTTTCTATCAGAAGATTTACTTGCAAAAACCAGAATATCTGAAGATGCCTGGATTATTTCAGAGGTGTCTTAGACACACAAGAACATAGGTAATAGCTGGAATACAGCATCTAATGGACTGAATATGAATGCTCCCTCAATAGCTGACAGAGAGTTCTTTACCAGCTCGAAATACAGGGACTTGCACAATTTTATTTGTGTGGTAGAAAATAAAGGCTGGATAGACTGGTCTGATACATTCGCTTGCCAGTGACTACATGACTGATTTCTGCTCTCTAATCTCCTGTCATTTCTGCTCCTGTATGGCCAGATAGTTGTGGAAGGTGCAAAATTGTCATTGGCTACATGATTCAGTTTTGCAGTATCCCAAATATTTTATTGTATTATCTCTTTGAATCATACATTATATTCTATACTCTATGCACCTGTTTAACCAACCAACAAAGAAAAAAGGTACTTATCTCTTGAATATTTTATTCAAATTAGCCTTCAAAATAAGAAGTAAACACTGTTTTCAGATGGAGATTTAAAAAGTGACATCAGCGCATAGAAAAGGATAAAGCTTTGGGGAAAGATTTGTCAAGTTATGTTGGACAGTTAGTAGTCCTATCCAATATTTTTCTGGTATCAGCCACAAGAATATATACCAGCACTGGGGCAAGAATAGTAAGCAAGAGAATCTGACTAAGCACGTGGAGACTATTGGAGACTCACAGAAGGATGTAGATAGCAGAATCAGAATGTGATAGCAAAATGAAAGAGAGAGCTTCGAGTTTCGAAAAGAGGCCGAAGTAAAATTAGAGATAAATAAAACAAGCAAAGGTATAAACAAGATAGAGATTCCATAGGAGGTTGGATCCAATTAACATGTTGTGACAAGTAAAGTGACAGATACAGCATTTTCAGATATGTATCAGCATTTTCTTTAGACTGGGAAACTAGCTACAGTAACACCTTAAGGAAAGAATTCATCAATTTTTCAGCTGAAAAAACAACCCTTGTTGGCTTAAGGCCTTTTGTGAGGCAGAAGGGCTTAGCTCCCTAGCTGGCTGGTTGTGCACAGAATAAATACATGTGGATTTTCAGATGTCTCTAACAAGTCTCTGGTCCCTCAACGGGACTGTTCTCATCTCCTGATGTATGCTGAGAGCTTCTCATATCTCCTAAACTTATATTTGCTTCTAATTGCACGGAACAGCCATTTTACAGGAGAAGAGGGAAGGGGAGGGGAGGGGAGGNTAAAGCCCTGAGGAGCACTGCTGGTGACCAGTAACCAGCCAGGTGTGACCCCATTACCACAACCTTGTGAGCACTGTCCTTCAGCCAGTTCTTCACCCAGTGCATTGTGAACCAGCTCATCCCATGTTTGGATAACTTGTCCAAAAGGATAATGTGAGGGACAATACCAAAAGCCTTACTAAAATCCAGAAAAACTGCATTCACTGTCTTCCCTTCAACCACTAGATACGTGAGCTTTTCAAAAAAAGATACCAAATTTGTTAAACAGGACTTTCCCTTGTGAATCCATGTGCTCACACTCCAGGTAATTTTATCTATTAGTCCTCAGATTGTGGGGGGAAATGCCATCTAAAACCTCACTACTAGAGTTAGTAGACAATTTATTTCATTGCTTTTCAGGTCTACAATCTAAAAATTATACTTATAATTCCCCTCAAACCTAGGACCACTAGAGGAATGGGACTGTGGGGTTTTTTCCAGTATTCAGACTGGCAGAGCAGTAATGCCTTAAACTGCTGCATCAGGAGCAACCAACGCTCATCTGCCAAAGGCTTATTTACCTGAACAGTACTGCCAGCCTCGTGAGGCAGTGCTTGCTTTGAACACCTCAGGTAGTCGTGACAGAGCAGTTGAATCACAGGCTGGAGGAAGGGAATCCACAGTGCTTTAGGCAAACTCACTTGTAATTGCCAAGACTCATTCATATGCATCCAGTGCAGGAGTTTGGATGCACAAAATGAACTACTGAATAAGTTCTCTTCTGGCTATCCAAAATTATTTATATTGCTGAGTCAATCCCCCAGCTGATGATTATGGTCTTCCTCACCACTCCCCACCATATTGCAGCAATCCTGTGAGGGCCAAGAGAGAAGACCTCTGGTTTGTGCAGAATTCATTGCTTTACATACCCTGTAAACTCCTTGGTTTCGCTAGAAAACATACTTTTTGTAAGAGCAGCTGCCACCCTTCTGGAGGTGAGGGCAACCCTCAAGACAACTCTCAGAGTCACAGGAAATAGGACTTTGGAGTACATCCAGCCCATGCTCCTATCCATCTAAGCTGTCCAGAAAGCTGCTTGTCTAAACTCTGCGTGGTTGCCTTTCAGACCTGCAAAATGTCATGCTCCAGCAGGAAATTGTAATATAAGTATTTGCATGGATTGAAGAGAGGCATTGATAGAAGTTTTTCTGGACTGTCTTGTTTGATTAAAGCTGAACTTGCAGTGTAGTATCTGGAACACAGAAAGGGGACTGTGCCTTTTGCAGGAAAGAATTCCATATGAAAGACTTGCTTTTATATGTTTCAGAAGAAAAAAAATCTCAACGTCTTGGAAAGATAATTTTTAACTTGTGGAGTTATGAGGTTTTGCTTATTATCTTGCACAAATCCTGAGTTCTTAGAATTTGTCATGTGAAGTAAATATATAAATAGTTTCCTAGGAGTTGAGAAAGAACATCTAGTTTGGATATAATGAGCAGATTGTAGTTTTCTTTATAAATTACAGAGGTAGATCTTATTAATTTACACTGATCTGAGTCCAAAAATTCTGCTTCCTTATTTCAAGACTCTATTTTAGAACAAGCACAGTTTTTTCAGTCCTCCTCTTGAAAACTGAAAGCATTCTAGATTTTAATTTTCTGGTTTCCCCAAAACCAGTTTTATACCACAGTTCTTTCCTGTGGACAAAAGTACTAGGAAAAGAAATTAAGAAAAAGGAAGCAACTGCCTTGCTTTTATTGAAATAAACCTACTCTTTTCTGTGTAACTAACTCAAGTAACTGAGGAAGAAAGACGGAAATATTGGCAAATGAGATGAAAAATACTGCCTTAATGAAAAAAAAAAATTGCCCCAAATGTAATTTTTTTTTTAAATGAAAAGTATGTAATCCTTCTCCACAGAAACTTCTGGTCTAATGAACATGCCACTTCTTTAAGTGGAAATGTACATAACGTATATTTTCTGGAACCAGAAGTGCCAGTTAGGAACTTCAGGGCCTATCCTATTTATCCGTGGTTTAGTGTCAAAAACAACCCTAATTCCGCAGCCTCTGCTGCCATCGCGTGGCCACGAACCATCTCTCATTAATGCTAAAACTCACCTGTCTCCTTAACTTGTTGCGCTCTACTTCCTCTGCTTTATTTACCAGATTCATTACCCCGGCACAATCCAATTTTCTTCCTCAATTTTCAAAAATGTCCTGGATAATTGGCATTGCTTTTTTTCCTAGTTTCTGCAGATTAAAATATTTTTAATGCCAGATGGCGAGCAAGTTGTCATGGAAGAGAGCAAATTGCTTTGGTGGGCTTGGTTTTCACTATGCTAGCGGCATTCTCTGTGAAACTGTTAATTAGAACAGTGTCCATGGAACTGTTGTTTTTCCTAAGGAGTTTTATCTTCTTCTTCTTCTTCTCTAGAAAAAAAAAACAGCTGAGCAGAGAACAGAATATAAATACATCATTTCATTTTCCTGCTGTGAAACAAAAGCACTCCTATGGAGATCTGCTAAAAAAGAACGATTTTTTTTCTGTATGTGATTAAAAACCTCAACATGTTGAAAAAAGTGTTTTAGGATAAAGATTACCCTTCCATAATGAGCATCGTGAAATCTTCTTTCTTGGTTAAGGTTTTAAGTTTTACTGTGCTGAACTCTTTTGAGTGGAGAAAAAACAAGAAACCTGTGAAGTTAATATTGAAGTTTTATTCAAAGATAAAACAAAATAACTAAAAATTACGTAGCTATCTAGGGCATACACACTACAATGCCATTCATGTTTGCACATCTATACAAATTCTTCCACTTTAATGTATCTTAGAGGATTCAAAAATGTATACTTACCTGATATTTCCAAGGGTTTAGCTGCATATTGTTGTTTAATTCATAGATGATTTTTAAATTAGTTGATGCATTGCAAGGAGGGATTAATTTCTTCCTGGTATTAAATTTCCTGATTGCAAAGATGGTAAAGAAAGTACTTACTTGAAATTCTAAGATGTAATCAGAACCAGCTAGGTCATATGTTTAGACTGATAGGAAAATAAACTGTCTCCATGAGTCATCAAGATATTTTAAGAATGTTCCTACCTTATGTGCATGATATTTTTTCTTGCAATCAATGGGGCTAATCGTGTGCTTACAGTGTCCTGTGTCAAGTACAGGTTTGTCTTGTATTACAAAGGCACTCAATATGCATTAAGTAATGCCTGAAAGATGACTTCAGAACCAAAAAATATGTCTATTTAATTTTAACAATCCTCCAAAATAGTAACAAACATTGAGCAGCTCAAGCAGAATCTAAATTTTTTATGTTTCGTCAAAAGAAAATAGTTCCAGTCACAACATTATGTAATCCAAAATTCTAAGAAGTACTATTTGGAGTACACTTTGATAGAGTCATTGAAATCTGTATTTATCAAAAACATGGCTAGAAATTTTTTAAAAATTAAGAAATCTGTTGCTAAACAAGGAAAAATGCTTTGCATAAAGTAAACATTTAAAAATACATTTCATTAAAATGTGTATATAATTCTTACAAATAATTT
The DNA here is from genome assembly GCA_013397725.1 of Rhagologus leucostigma. Lineage (NCBI taxonomy): Eukaryota > Metazoa > Chordata > Aves > Passeriformes > Rhagologus > Rhagologus leucostigma. Next base: position 233,489 of record VZTD01005870.1, read on the forward strand.
TCACTCTTAACAAGCTAAAGAAAATCTAAGAAATTGCCTAAAGGAAGAAGATTCATTGAGTATATTTCTGACTCCACTGAGTTCAGCTGGGGCCATACTGCTGATGTAGACAGAAAAAGAGTTTATCAATTTATATGGAAGTTATTTAATTGGGGGGGTTTACGTGATTTTAAAGCATTCTAAGATGTTTTGGTCTTTTGTATGAAATACAACTATTTATCATTTTATCCTCTTTGAAGTGATTATGAAGGAATGAAAACAGGTAAATAAATTTGAGAACGCTTTACTACAATAAATCTTTCTTGAAGACAGGAAGAAATTTAACGTAGATTCAACACCCAGCTCTACTGTACTCTTACAAAAATTCTCTAAGTTCTGTAGCAGCTTCTAGTAATATTTTTGATGAAAAAATTGATAAGACAAATGTCCTCAATATAGTTGCTCACTTTCAAATTATTTTATACTGTACTGTCTCATATTCACAGTTTTCAGCATGCCCTGGATCTCTGATTTCTGAACAAAACAATTTTACATTAATTTGTATTTCTAAGAATTGCACTCAGCTATACATCACAGAATTTTACCCTTCATTTTAGCTCTTCCGTGAATATTTTAGATGACACAAAACAAAGTTTCATCACTATTATTTAAACATTAAATTTTATTATTTTTACAATGATGAGTCAAATTGGTCTGATCCTCTATTAACCATGATTTTGTATTTAGCAATTTGCCAGCTGTAGTCAAAGGCAGGGAACTGATTTCATGCAGATTAGATCCTGCAAGAGTCATCCCAAGGAAGACAAATACTGAGCAGTCTTCCTGTTGCAGCAGCTGTTGAAGCTGAGTATTTAGCTTCAATCACCTAAACAGAGAGTAAAACAATACCTGCTACATCTACTGAATTGAAATACATTTAATTGAAGGAAACATAGTTAAGGAAAGAAGTTAAATCAAATTATTATAGAATCATAGAATGGTCTGGGTCGGAAGGGACCATAAATATAATCTAATTTAAACCCCCCTGCCATAGGCACCTTCCACTAGACCAGGCTGCTCAAAGCCTCACCCAACCTGGCCTTGAACACCTCCAAAGATGGGACATCCACAACTCTGAAATCTCTGAGTCTAGCCTCATCCAGTTTAAAGCCATTCCCCCTTGTCCTACCACTACAAGCCCTTGTAAAAAGTCTGTCTCCAGCTCTCTTGTAGCCCTCCCACAAGTATTCAAAGCCTGCTTTAAGGCATCCCCAGGGCCTTCTCTCCTGCAGGACGAACAACTCCTGCTCTCTCAGTCTGTCTTTAAGGGAGAGGTGCTCCACCCCTCTGCTCATTTTTGTGGCCCTCCAACAGGTCCACATCTTTCCTGTGCCAAGGACTCCAGAGCTGGATGCAGCACTGCAGGTGAGTTCTCACAAGGACAAACTAGAGGGGGAGAATCACCTCCCTTCCCTGCTGGCCACACTCCCTTTGACGCTGTCCAGGATGCTGTTGGCCTTCTGGGCTGCAAGTGATTGCCAGGTCATGTTGAGTTTCTCATCCACCAACACATGACCCAAATAATTCCTTTTTAATCATATGTTCCTTCCAATTTTACCACCATACTTCTTCAGGAAGTGAAGAGAAGCATGGAAGAAAAATACATGGATGCATGGGAACATGGAGATAACAGAGTAGCAAAGCTCAAGAAAGGGACAACAGAGGCAGCTGTTTCTAATGCCACAATTACTGATTTTTTCATGAGTACCAGGAGTACAAATATAAACACAACCTGGCTTTTTCCGTCTGAAATTTGAAGAGCCTCCAACACAGAGCATTTTCACTGATTTTATTCACACTTTAAGGAAAGACAAGTAAATAATATGCATGAGGAAGTCTTGAGGAATGCTGAACTGAATTTTTCAAACGCACTTTTTTTCTCCCATTCCCTTGCTGATAATAAATATCACCAACATTCAATGCCTTTTCCCCTGTGTTAATGGAAAACTTTCCAGATGTTTTATGCATGGCCTTCGAGCTTTTTAAGTATCCCAAGATAGTTTATGGTGACACAAAGGTATTTTTCCCATTGTTAGATGAATACTAAAACAAACAGAACCTTGAATTTAAAGCGCTGAGGTTAAAAGCCACTTTGCCTCTCCTCAGAGGTGCTGCCCACTGAAATCCATTCCAAGAGTGGGGCTACAGAGAACTGCAGTGGGACCCACTTGCAACTGTCCATTGGAATGTCAGTAAGAACATAAAGATTCTGTCCCAAACCCCAAATGATCATAGAACCACCTCCCTTAACAAAAGATAACACAAACATAGTGCAGCCTTCTAGTGATAAAAGCAAATCAAACTGTGACTCTTCAGTTGCTTCTGTCAGTTATTATCTGTTGCTTAAGCAAAATAAATTGGGAGACAATATGAAAGAACAGTCCTGTGCCCTTTCGTTTCTGCTTAATCTATAATCCATTAGTGGTGGTTTGAAGCGATCATTTTATGAAGCACTTGGAGAGAAGAGAGCATAGTGCAAACAGGAACTCTGTCTGGGAATGCAGGACTCTCCTCTGAAAAAAATGCACTAAGTGTTCAAAATACCATAGTGACCACCTCATTTTTTCACACATGCACGATTTCCAATGACTCAGTCACTTGGAAGTGGTTGTAATATGAGCAGAATACAGCCTTTTCTTTATCAGCTCTGCAAAATATGATGAAGGCCAAAGGACAACCTAAAGACTTAAAAAAACCCAACACCAGAACTGGAGGATTGATGGCAGTTGCTTGAAGCAGAAGGAAGTTATTAACTGTTATTGCTGTTGTCAGTGTAGCAACATGTTTACACAGTAAAAACCCAAACCTCTCAGCCCTTCTCAGTACATATCATTTGTTTCAGTTTGCCTGCGGCATGTCACATATGCCTGACTGTTAATATTCCCATAACTAACCAACACAGGGTAGGTGGAAGTCCAAGACCAGATAAACCTCATCAACCTTTGTGTCTCGATCTTTTTTCATGCTTGCAATCTCTCTTGATCGTTGATCAAGTCATTAAACTACTGGGTTTGTATGACTCAAGGGCTTTGCCTAACCATAACAGCCACGCCTTCCACTTTTCAGTCAAATGTGTGGATATGCATTTAAAAGCCTTCTAGACCCAAGGACACAAGCTATATCCTCTTCTCAGACATTTGGGATTTTTCTTTTCTCTCGATTTTGGGTGACTTAAGGATTCTTCAGCTTAATGGGGATAGGACTCAGATACAGAACAGTCTGCTGCAAGCAACAACCAGTTTCTCCTTCAGATGTAGCAGGTTCCTCTGCATCCTAAAATCTAGCTGTCAGTTCAGCCAAATTATTTTCTCTGAAGATTCCTGAGTTCCTAGTGTAGATGAAGCCTACATGTTCTCAAACTAAGCTATCTACTCCAGCTCTCACACTGGAGTGTCCCCTCATGATAAATCCATTTATCTGCGGTATACAGCATACATACATACTCCTAGCAAGTCAGGACCGAAACCTGGGTATGGTTGTTCTCCAACAGCAGAGGAAGTTCAGTGTTGATGACAGTAGGTTTCCATCTATTCAGTTTCCTGTTTCTATAACAGCTCTGGGGAAAACAAACCAGAAAACCCTAGACCATCCCTGCCTCTGCTTACCAATTCCCATACTCTTTTCAACTTTGGACAACTGACCATACAGGAATGATAGGTATTTAAAAATTTCTTCAGATCTCTGCAATACACTCTTATTAGTCTTTTCATGGTGAACAAGAAAATTTTGGACCGAGATGCTTTATGTCAGAGCAGAATCTCTCTGGTAAACTCTGTCCAAGTTAGGAAGAGCAAGTGAAAAAGGCCACATCTCCTTATCTGCTGTTGCATTTTTTCTTCTTTTTTTCCCCTAGATTTTGATATTTGGATATAGCAAGAAAACACAGATAATGTAAGAAGTGAAGAGTCTCACTGAGCAACGTCTGTCTTCTCTCAGCAGTTCATGGAGCTCGGCCATAAAATAAGGAGAGGGAAAGTACTTCTGTGTACTGTGGTGCATGCATGCATCTCAAATAGCAGATGCTTAGCTCCAGGATCGTCGTGTTATCAGCTGTCCTCCTAGGATTTTGCCAAGGAAAAGACGCAGATACTGTGCGTCTTTTTATGAAGCTGAAGGGGGAGCATCGAGTTAGCAAACACGAGGGCCTCCAAGCAACATACAGCTGAAAAGAGAGCTGACCAAAATTCTCTTGGGAATTAGAGATACCTCTACTCCTCTCTGGTCTTCACTACTAATGCCTTACAACAGCAGTGACACGTGGAAGAGCAGTAACACACTGTCTCACGTAAAAGATTTAGAGAGAGATTGCTCATTAACCACTGCTTCATTTGGAAGCCCATGTTCCCTCTTCCCTGCCCGGCAGTGACTGAGCTTCCACATGCCTGCATCAGCTGCTCCTTACGATTTTGGACGGGTCCCTTTCCTATCTGACCCCACAAGCCCTCCCTGCCTTCCCCGCAAAGCGACGGGGCAAGATGAC
>VZTD01005870.1:238858-269746 GCA_013397725.1 Rhagologus leucostigma
CGGTTCCGGCGTGGGCTTGTCCCTGGTGCTGGGTTTCGGCGTCGCCTACGCCTGCTACTACCTCAACAGCATCGCCAAGGTGAGCGGGAGGGCGGCGGGGCGGGCGGGCTCCGCAGGTGTCCCGCCGATGGGGACAGTCCCGAAGGGCACCGCGACCCACCGCCCGTAGGCGAGGGGACCGCACCTGGAAGGGCTAGAGGGGCAGGGCTCTGCGGCCGCCTTGTCCTCAAATCCCTCGTCCGTCTTCTGGAGGTGCCGCCCCGGGGTCCCGGCCGGCCGAAACCCCGCTCGAACCCCACACAGGCCCGGCAGCGCAGCCTCCCCCGCCCGCCGGGGCTGCGTCTTCCGCGGGGGCCGCCGGTGACCCCGGAGGCCGCCGGCCTGCGGTGAGAGAGGGCTCCCCTGGTCGTCTCCGGTCTGGGAGAAGAAGGGGCTCCGGCCTCGGCAGTCCCCAAAATGCAGTTGTACCAGTTGGAGAGCTTGGCTGGGTGCCATGGTTTGGAAAGGGAGGTTAGGAGACCGCTCTCCACAACACAGACCCGACCTACTTGGTTTTACTAGCAGGGCAGGTGATAAAGTAGTTTTGCTGTCCTTGTGTCCCCGTCGGTACCATCCTAAGTACCTCTGAAGGCACAATGACAGTGTTTTGGGGGCTAAAGCACTCTTGGGCATCTCCTCATCAGCAGTGGTTTTAGAGATAAATTAGGCAGTCGCAAATTACTTGGATACGGTGAGCCTGATGAGATCTGAAGTGGCCCCGTGGTGAGAGCGCCTCGTTGAATGCGTAATCAACTGAAATACGCATATCAAAAGGTTTTTGACTGTTGAGGACCTGAGTGTTGCCACGGTCTTTCAGAGACCCGCTGGGAACATAGCATTCCTCTTCATGGAGAAGAGGGTACTTGATTTTGGTCAGAGGAGAAAAATGAAGGGAGGATGTGCCATTACAGCTGTTTACGTGGAACGGTATTCCTCAAAGCATCTGTTACTGTCCTCTTAATGCTTGCATGTTGGGGAGTCATTGTGACAGAGAGATATAAGAAATATGGTTGCTAAAACATGGCAATGTTTGGTATGCAGGGAGTTTTCCATGTTAATTGGTATACAAATGGAAACTGTAAGCAGATTGTCTGCATGCAGAGTATTATTAGAGATGAGGAACCGATGCACTTGTGTACTGTAGAATGAGATGGGAGGAGAAGTGTCCTACCAGGTTAAAAAAGGTACTGCGGGTGCACGGTCAAAGTGCATGCATGGATTAAACGTCATTTCTGTGTGGTCCAAGAAAACGGACTTGGTAAAATCTTTCTTGCCTACTTAATTTGTCAGTGAAGATACAATGCTGGTAAAAGTAGAGCTAGATCAGTATGTTATTAGAAATAGGTAAGGAATCCATTATGCTTAATGGGTTTCATTTTCACTTGGGCATTTTGGCATTTTGTTGGTTTTCATTTACTTATCTCTGTACCATGAAAGGTAAAAGCATTGCAAATGACTATATGAAATAAATTAGTTAACTGAGAGAGAATTTAAATAAGCTTTCATTTCTTTCTTTTATTGGTTTTTTAGTTTGTTTTGTATGAATGCCCATGTCTGACTGTAGTCTCTTTTCCTAGAAACCCCAGCTGGTGGCAAGCAATGACCATTTCTGCCGCTTTCTCGAGGAATATTGTCCTGTTGTGACAGAAACTTACTATCCCACGATTTGGTGCTGGGAAGGTCGGGTACAGACACTCCTGCGCCCCTTTATCACATCTAGGCCCCAAGTACAGTACAGGAAGTAAGTGCCTTTATTCTGGAAAGTGACTGATGTGATACCCAGCCGTTCCCTTACTCTGACTGTGTCACACCCACTGTCATTGCTCAAGTTTGTGCCTGGTTTTTTTGCTTTACGCCCACCTTTACAGCTTTGTCCACAGACTTGGAACCGTCTTCATCACGGATTCAATATGAAGTAGGTTTGCAAGGTCAGTGTTCCCAAATGGCCCTATTTTAGCTCAAGAGAGTTTTGTAGCACTGAAATATGGGTGACAATATAGGAACTGATGTAGTTATATATGTTCACAGGATTACACAGTGGATGAGGTCATAAAAGATCTCTGGAGGTCACCTAGTCCAACTCCCCCGCTCAAGCAGGGTCACCCAGAGCCAGTTGCCCCAGATCATGTCCAAATGGCTTTTCGATTTCAATAAGGATGGTGACTGCACAACACCCCTGGAAAAATTGTGCCAGTGCTCAGTCACTCTCACACTGAAAGTGTGTTTTCTGATACACAGAGTGAACCTCCCATGTTTCAGGCTGAGCCCATTGCCTCTTGTTCTGTCAATGGGCACCACTGAAAAGAGCCTGGCTCCATCCTCTTTACAGCCTGCCTTCAGGTATGTAAACCTCAATCGCTAAGTTCCCCCTGGGCCTTTTCTTCTTCAGGCTGAGCAGTCCCAGCCATCCCAGCCTCTTCTCCCAGGAGACAGGCTCCAGTTTCTTCGTCATCTTTGTGGCCCTTTGCTGGATTCTCTCCAGTATGTCCAGGTCTTCCTTGGACTGGAGAGCCCAGAGCTGGACTCAGTACTCCAGGTGTGGCCTCCCCAGTGCTCCACAGAGGGGCAGGATCATCTCCCTCAATCTGCTGGCTATACTCCTCCTAAGCCTCCACAGCCTCCAGACTTTTGGCCTTCTTTCCTGCAAGGGCGCTTTACTGGTTCATGTTCAACATGGTGTCCACCAGGACCCTCGGGTCCTTCTCGGCCAAGCTGTTTTCCAGATGGTTAGCCTCTACTGGTTCATGGGTTTGTTCCCTCTCAGGCACAGGACTTTGCACTTCTGCTCATTGAACTTTGTGAAGTTCCTGTCAACTCATTTCTGCAGCCTATTGAGGTCCCTCTGGATGGCAGCACAATTACTTGGCCTATCAGATATTCTGGTGTTCGAATGCCATAGTTTTGCAGAGGTCATGCAGTCACTGTATCTGTCCATTAAACCAGCATGTTCTACCTTAACCATAGCATGGCCACATTCAGCTTTGTTTTGAATATACAGAACTTCTGGGATTTTCAGAGTAAACTTTTACCTGTGGAGTTTATGTTGTGTTCTTTCATGCCTGAATTCTAAGAGGGGAAAAAACCCTTATATTTATTGTTTGTCCTCAGCTGATCTCTTTCACACAGAAGTGAGACTTAGTCTGGCAAATGAGGCATTTGGCACAAGACCTAAGGAGAAGGACTTTTATGCGCCGGAACCTGGATGCAACACAAGTTGTTTCAGCTCTGTTTGCATGGTAGAATAGATTTAGCATTTAGCAGCTTCTCTTAGTTTTAGTAACTAGGAAACATTTCAGTGGTATGGCCATGTCCACTTTTTCTAGTCCTTGTACACTTTTATTTCAAGGGTTTTGAGAGAAAAAACATAGTTCCATGGGGCAGTGCTTATTTTGCACCATTTGAGATTGTGTTGGCAGTACTCACTAGCATTGCATCTACTTCCCATTACTGAAAAAGGGCAAAACTGAGCTAATGAGTCCGACGAGGCTGGTCACCTTTAAAATCTGGAGTAGTCACTACCAAGAATTTCAAAAGAAAAATCAAATGCAAGGTACGCTTACATTTCAGTAGTTTCTAGAACAACTCCCTCGAACCATTCAAATACGTATTTATTAGGTTTTTTTATCTACATGTTTGGCTATCTCTTCTCCATTTGGATAACTACTTTATTAAATTGTGAAAGTAAAGTAGCACTTTAACTGTTCAGATTTCCAGGAAGCGGGAAGATGTTGTACATTTCTAAAAAACAGAACGAAACTTCTTTGTCACTGTTTAATGCATGCTTAGCTTCTTGAGATATTATAATATTTGTTGCGTTCTTAAGATATATGCTGTAAGAGTGCATTCTAGCACAGTTTGTAAAGAAAAGGGGTGAAAGATGCAGGAGTGCGTGTCTGTGTTCTGCATGTTTAAGACATAACAATCCATTATAACACTCTGCTTCTTTGGATGAAGAGGAAAAAAAATGTGATAAAGATGGTAGAAGAGTAATACTGTGCTATCAAAAGATGCTCAGATGATTCAAATGAAATCTGCAGTACACAAAAATGCCTGTATAAAACACAAGGCAGTGCCAAAAATCACATTAGTTACAAGCTTCCAGTACATCAGCAGCAATTTATGAAGGGCCATGTGTTCATTTACTGTGAATGGAAATTACTTGCAAATTGACTGTTCTAACTCTTGTCAGCTGTAGGTGTGACTCTTTCTGCATGCAGACATGCCTAGTCAGGTGGCACTTTGAGTATTAAAACATAATAAAAAATGCAGAATTCATACCTGGCAATTTGTAGACTGCAAGCACTCAATAGCCTGTGTGTATTTTTCAATCTAATTGGTGTTGTCTTTAAATTGTACCTTTCAGTGAGCTCATTAAAACAGCAGATGGAGGACAGATTTCATTGGATTGGTTTGATAATAATGACAGCTCATATTATCCGGATGCCAGCACAAGACCCACTGTCCTGTTATTGCCTGGCCTGACAGGAACAAGCAAGGAATCCTACATTCTTCATATGATCCATCAAAGCGAAACACTGGGATACAGGTACTGTTGTATTTCATTGCTATTCATTTTGCTGCTTCTGGTAGGATCCAGTATCAGTATGTATGTGTATCAGATGCTTTCCTAAGGCAAATGAGATCTGAATACAGTAGTTTATGTAAGAAAGTGTTATTAGTAATAATAATCATAGTGGAATTATGTAACAGGCAGTACATTTGGAAGGGCTGTTTTAATACCTACAGATGTGCCCCAGAGATTGCAGGGAAAGCCGGCTAAGTCTGCATAGGGCTTTGCTGCTGCTGCTGCTGAAATTATTATATCAGTATTTGTGTTAACCTTTACACTTTCTAGAGAAAAGGTTTTTATTCAGCCTCCAAGAAGACTCTTGTGGATGGGTTGCTGGCAGTAGGCCTTGGAGGAGGTCAGCTTCTGAATGCCAAAATTGTTTGATTCAGCAGCCTCAAATTCCTGGGTGCAGAAAGGAGAGCTAGCCTACTCCTACTGGTGGTGTTTAAGGGGGTCTGTCACCTCTTCATTGTCACTGTGCGATTTAATTTCATTTTTAAGGCTTCTGGTCAGAGTTGGATAACATAAGTGGATTAGTCGATGAGTAGACTCCTTTATGTAACCATATTGCCGCTGCTGCGCATTAAAATAAGTTGTCATTGTTCCAGGATCTCTATTTGGAATATTACATTTTGTCTTTGCAGATTGGCTTCTGGTTCTGACTCTAATAAAGTTCTTCAAATATGTGTATATTAGCTTTTATCTACATGTTTGGCTATCTCTTCTCTGTTTGGATAACTACTTTACTAAATTATGAAAGTGAACCAGCACTTTAACTGTTCAAAGTACTTTTTAAATCACTTTAAAACTTACCAGTAAAAAATATCAGAGGAAAGCCCTGAAATCAACAACTTGTTACTATTAATTTTTAAAGTATTCCTGAAAGTAATATCTGCATTTGATCACCTAAGAGAAGAAGGTAGAACATTAAAAAAGGGAGCTTTAGGTCAGATTTCAAGAGAATGCTATAATTTTGTTTTTAAATAGCAACATTTGAGAAAAATACCAAATAAGTATTCTTTCATGCCTTTAACCCATCTAACTATGCATATTATTTAAGAAAATTATTTCAGTGAGATGGTAGAAGAGTAATAAAAAAGTAGTATTTATTAAGAAAGTATAGCGTCTTAAATCATGGTAATACTGCTAGAAGATTCAGAGACTCCCACCAACAGAGAGAGACCAGAAATTTCCGCTGTACCAGATGAAATAAAAACATTCCCAAGAACCTGCAAGTTAGATCCAGCTGTCACTATAATTTTGACTTGGCTCATTTCTTCCAATTTAATAGAATTATGTAGCTTTGGGGGATGTCTACACACGGATCTCTGACATTCTTTTTTCAGAGCACAGCTTTAGGCTCAGCCCTGCACTGGCAGAGCTCATGGCAGAGTGCAGGCAGGACATGTCTGTACCATCTTCAGCTAAACCTTGGAGTTCTCACCCTGCAATCTGACCTCGACAAATCATGGAGCTCAGACAGTCCCACTGACATCAGTGAACTCCATTTTGATATAAAGCTTGGCCCACACAGGTCAGCCTCTAGGATCTGTAGGTCTGTAAATATTTATGTGCTGAACTTATTCATAGAAGTGCCACATTTTTCTTTATGCATTTTCATTTTTTGGTGTATTTAAGTTACCTCTTTTGGTGAAATTAACACTGTGTACAATTGAATTTACTCAATTTTACTCTCAATTTTTAGATGCGTGGTTTTTAACAATCGGGGAATTGCTGGCGAGGAGCTTTTGGTAAGGATGACTTCTAAGATAAACATCTCTCACGTATAAGTGGTAATTATGAAATCATTTGTGTGTACTTGTACAGTTGGATTTAAATGAGAGAAACTCAGAGCAAGGGTTGAAAATGCAGAGAAGAGAATTCAGTCATCTGGTAGATCAATCATGTGCAAATATTAATTTTTTATTTTGAAACCCTAGAGGGTCAACTGGTCAACACACAATTTTTTCTGAACATTTCATTTTAGCAAATTATTCAGTTATTAATATCTGTAACATTAAAATGAACAATCCTTACACTTTTCTTCCCAAAAATACTGCAGTATGTAAAATGTGCAAATCTCTGTTCAATCAATGCAATTTTCTCCCAGTGATTTAACATGCATATCCAAATATAATCCATTGTAATTTCTTTCCCAGTTTAAAATATATTTTTGATATGGTTAAAAAGGTGTGCCATTAAAATGGATCCATACTACATGTTAGTGAATTAATAAACCAGATTTATATGGATTAAGCCGTATCTTAAAAGTTAAATGTGTTCTTGTATTTTTCTCAGCAATTATGACACAAACTCAGCTACAGAAGACATATTTTTGGGATAGACATATCATGTTTGCTTAGAAATAACTGGCCATTCCTCAGATGAAGAAATCTTGAAGCTAAATGTTTTCTGCAGCTAGGGACAAGGCATGATGAAATATTGCTGAATAAGCTTTGTTTTTTCATATGCGTTTTGTTGACAGTTCTGCAGCTGGAATGAATGTGCATAATACTTGGTATTGTTTTGCATTTTTTTAATCCCCTGGTTTCAAACTTTAAAAAGCTCAGAATGTTTTCCCATAATCAGATAAAGCATTTCAATGCAAATATTGCCATGTTAAGAGTAGTTTTCTGCATACTTCTGGAGATGGATCTACAAAGCAGTTTTGTGACACACAAAGTCCTTATTGATGAATTTCTGAATCATTAAGAGAAAAGATCCCTTGTTTGGATACATTGTGTGTATTTTACTGTAATCGGATTTACATCTTTAAGCTTTATAAGTTCTTGTGGTGCAGCAAACCAGCTAAAATTATCACATTTTCTGCAAAGAGCTTTCAGCATTTTAGTATAAAATCCCTCGTTAATGAGTCTGAAGCATAGTTAAGCACCACAGTGGAAATTAGTTATGTAAGCAGTTCTTTTTCTAGTCACTTTAAAGATAGATTCAAATTTACAACACATAATAGTTATTTAAAGAATGCTGTTCTCATTGATTATTGAAAGTTATTGTAAATTATTGATATGGAATAATCAAATATTGTATTGACCACAGCCAATGTGAGCTAAGACGGTGTTTTAAAATATCTTCCTACAAAGCACAGATAGCTAAACATTAAACTGTCCGGAATTAACTGAATTTAAAATGCAAGATATATCTCTAGTTATATAAACTTTAATCAAATACACTTTCACTTAGAATGCATTAGATCCTAGTTACCAAAAATAATTATTTTTCCTTGTAAAGTTGACAATTTAATTAAAATAAAACACATTCACGCTGTTTATAATTAATAGGATATAAAACAGTGAAGAGTGATTCATGCAGATGAGAACTGGAAATGCAACATAAATGGAAATTAAAAATGTCTTCAGTTTTAATTATCTAGATGTAGCTTTTCTTTCCATTTCTTAATCTTTGACGTCAGCATTTCAATATTCTTGTTAACTGTATTTTAACTAATTAGTTTAATGTAATTAAACTTGTTAAAATCACCCACAAATTGCCAGACAGTTTAACTGAAAGCAATTTAAAAAATTTGAAATCCATCGTTGCTTCAGGCAACAGATAAGTTCCATTAACTCATAGTTAGGTATTTTTATATTTAGTTTTAGTGTTTTACTGAATTTTGGCAGTTCAGTCAGTACCTATAGTTAAGTGCAGGTCACTAACATGTTAGTAGCAACTCTAAAGTTACAAACTTTATTTTGCTGTAGATGAGATCTGGATAACACTATAAGAAAAAAACTGATGTTACTGTGATTCTTACTGTGCCTAAATGGACTTGTCTCCCTCATACTTTGGCAGATAGTCCCTCAGGTTGGATTATGTCGTCTATTCCAGGTGTCTGTGCAGGGGAGGTTTAAAAGCTGTGCTTATCCTTCAATAGCAGGGAAGTGGTTAACCGAATCTTACCCAAGGGGTTACCCAATCTGATGCCAGAGGAAGTCATTCCAAGTCTCGATTCAGGATTTAAAGCGACACTAATGATGGATAAAGAAGGGCTAATACATGTTTCATTGCTTTATTTAATAGAATACTTTACTAAATTAGGTAAACAACACTGGGGAATTTATTTATCTGTTTATTTTGTTTTGTTGTATGTAGAATCTAAATATGGGTTAGTTTTCAAAAGCTGGCTGACAGAACTTGAAATCTAATGCTTTCTTTTGCATTTGAATGTGGGTGAATATAGTAAAATTGTTGTTAGAACTTCCTTTTCTGTAAATCACAGCCTTTATAATACGTTTCCATTTTCTTAGGGTATTTTAAAAATACCAGTGTCTATCTAGTTCTGTCTAGTTTAGGACATTGTTCTCTGCTCAGATTTTGTCTAATGACCTGGAGGTTGCAGATACTGAAGATTCGTGTGACCTCTTTTATTTTGTAATGATAACAAGTATAACTCCTTCCTTCACCTCCTTGTGAAACGCTCTGGATTTATATTTGCCATTTAGTGAAGCTTCACAATAAATGCTAAATTTATCTTCTTATATAATGATCCACTGTTCAGTTTGCTTTGTCCTTAAAGGATAATACAAAGGCTTATGATGGCATTTTTTCCCTCTTGACTCCTTACAGACACCAAGGACTTACTGTGCAGCTAACACAGAGGATTTAGAGGCTGTTATTCATCATGTGCATAGCTTGCACCCCTCAGCTCCGTTCATGGCAGCAGGTGTTTCTATGGGAGGGTAAGGTTGTGTAACACAAGTCTCAGCTTAAGTGTGGTTGTAAAATAAGATGTAGCCTGATTGTAAATTATTACTCTGGAATACTTATATTACTGACTGAACTGCAAGCAAGCTGGGTTTCTCTCCAACAGTTAATATGCAGAAGACCTTTAGAAAGTTGATATCTTGGAGGCTTTTTCATCTGTGTCAGGGAAGGTCAAAATTGGCTAACATTTAAAAATTGGGGGNGACCGGCAGATTGACAGCCAAACAGGTAGGCAATACAGTCTTCAGAAAGTATGGAGGCTGCCTTTGGAACAGAGGGATATAAAATCTTGAGCTAACACACCATGTTTCATAGCAACCTCTGGCAATAACAAGATTTATCTTCAATCTGTTTGAGTTCTGCAGTGTGTGGGTAGGTTAGGCTGGAAGAGGTGTGGATATCTGCTCTGTCTGGCTCAGAAGCAAGAAGTAGTATTGTTGTTCAAACAATATGGGTTGGTAGAGCATGTGGTATTAAGACTTGCTATGTGCTGGCTTCTCTCCAGAAAGCACAGCTAGAACAGACAACGATAGCACAGTTTCTTAGGAAAAAAAATCACTGCTAGAAGCTAGCAGAAATGTTCCAGCAGCCTCTTTAACAAAAATCGCAGCAGAGGAGAATTTTCCTTAGAAATAACTGCAGACACAGTGGTAACTTCCTGAGACTTCCCTTTTCTCTGATAAATTTTGGGCGGGGGGCAGAAACAGCCCATATATATTGATATTAATGTATATTACTATATATTGACATTACTCTTGACTTGTGACTTGTAGGAGCTTTGAGATAAATATATATTTGTTCAAGCAATAGAGTTATTGATAACAAAATAAATAATTAACTTTGAAGCTTTTCAAATCAGGCCAATCCTTTTCCATTCATGTTGCTGCAACCTTTCAAAAGTGATAGATGGTAGTCTGATAATGACATTGGCCGTCTCCCTTTGGAGCTTTGGTGCACCTCACCTGGTCCCATTGACATGCCTATGCCCAGTTTGCATAACTGGGCCCTAATTTGGACCCTAACTTGATCTTCTGATGCCATTGTCCCAAACTCTGCCACTAGGCAAAGGGACTGGGTAGGCCTGAGGACAGACCTCAGCAGTAAAGACAGGGAAGACTGGTAGCCTCTGCTTTTTTGCAAATCTTTAGTCACTAGTCACCTGTTCTGTTGAATAGTGGTCCCAGGAGGGAAAAAGGCTGGTCAGCCTAACTTGAGTTCTTTGGGAAGATGCTCTGGGAGCCATTTCCAGGCATATGGGGGATACGTTTTCATCAAGGACAAAACATGCCCAGGTGATCTGATTGCCTTCTATGACAAGATGACTGGCTTCACTGATGAGGGGAAAGAAGAGGATGTTGTTTGTTCTGAGTCTTTTTTTGTACCGAAAGACTTACAGAAGCTTTTCTTTCTGCAGAAACCTTTCTCTTGTTGTCTTGCACATCCCTTGCTTGTTCCAGCTCCAGCTGAACTTCAGTTTTCCTAGCTGCATCCCTGCATGCTTGGGCAATGACTGTTTCTCCCCGGCAGACCACCCCTCTTCTACCTTAAGGATACTTCCTCCTTGAAATTGGTCAGAAGGGTTTTTTTCCTCCATGTGATCTTCTGCCACTCTTGCTCAACTTCCTGCATATCAGAATGTATCACACTTGTGGTTTATGTCTGGTTATGTTGAAGTCAAACAGGTCTCCCAGACCCCTTCGCTCATCAGGGCCATCTCATGATCATACTGCAAACCAGATCCCTGAGCAAATTAAAGCCAACTCTCCAGAACTGTAATTCTGCTGCTTACCTTACCCACTTAGTTTTGATCTTAAAAATCCACCATTGAATAATCTCAGTGGCCAAGACTGTTCTGTATCTTCTTGTACCTGATGGGTTCTTCCTTACATACGGATAGCAGATCCATAGAATATTTTTCCTATTTAGGTCCTTGATTGTGTATCAAAGTATTGTCCTCAATACTCTCCAGAAATCTGGTCTGCTTGTGCCTTGCTGTGGCAGTTGATGCTGGGATGGTTACAATTCCCTGTGCCTGGCAATTATGAAGGGCTGAAGGTGTGGTAGAAGCTGGAAGTTCTGTGACTGGTACAAAAGGCCAGATCAGCCCTTAGTGTCATTTCTTGTCCTTGGCTTAACCTAGTTGTGGTATCCAAAATACTGGCAAAGTCTGTTAGTATGGCTCAGGGAATCTGTGTTGTGTTCCTGGCTTATATCTCACCAGCACCACTGCGCAATTTTAGGCAAGGTGTTCCACCTTCCCCCTCCAGTATGTTTTTAAAATCCTGAACCAAAAACCAGAAAGCGTATGCTTAATTGTACAGAAAACCAGAATAGTCTCTGATCATCTACATGAGAACTGTTTCCATGCTTCAAAATTAATTAGAGCACTGCATGTTTAAAATTAAGCAGGAGCAAAGATGTCACCAGGGACATACTGCAAAAATCATCCACTTGTCTTAATCTTACAGGAGTTTTTATCATCTATTGCTTTCCATAATTTTCTGAATAGCCAGATAATCTATATAAGACAGATTTGCCCCAGTTAAGGATTAAAATAGACATTCACTTCACGGACGTGTAAATGTAAATGTAAATGAAAGACCACTTGTTCTACTATCTTCAGTAGGTATTATTGTGGAAAGGGACTTTATTTTGTAATACAAAGATTCCTAAGCCTTCTCTCTACCACATATACTCTGTGAATTCTGTTAGAGAAGTGCTTCTTCTACTACTTTTTTTTTGGTTGGTTTATTGGACTGCTGTCCTATGATCTGGTAGGTCGTACAGAGGGATAAAGTCCCTGTGATAACAGGCTGGTTCATAATGTCCTTGCTAAAGGTTGCTGTCTCCTGAAGTACAGTAGATGAAGCCAAGGTAAAGAGTGTGGCAATCCAGAGAGCTATATTAATGTTAATAATTAATTGTAGTGTTTTGTGTTAAAGACTTGGTATTAAAATGCTCGTTGTAGACTTTGGGGTCTCAGGCAGTAAAGTAAGACTTAGAGCTTTTCTGTCAGTATTTTAGTTTACCCTCTTCCAGCTATTTTATTTTTTCTACTTTTGAAGGGTAGATACTTGTGAACTGCCCCTGTTTTCGACTCAAGTATACATTAGCAGTAGAGACTCTTAAGTTGCAGTTGGTCAGAAAGACAAGACCTGAGCCATTTATTTGGGTCATAATTTTGTTTCTCTAGTTTTATTCATTATCCAAGACTTCATTCGTCACATACTTTGTGTTAAAGAACAGCTGTGTTCTTTCATATGTGTGAGGTGGGCACTACTTTTATCAGAAAAGACTTCATAGTGAGGCAGGTGTGCCAGGGGCAGCTTGCATTTGTCAGGCACACTGATCAGATGTGTCACGTCGGGAAGACCAAGAGCTTGTAAGATGGTAAAAGTTACTAACACCTGGGAATACCTGTTCCATGAGTAAGAATCACTTGACTTTTTCCTCCCTTTAGTGATCGAAGTAAGATTAGTACATCTCTATTTCTAAATGCACTCCTACTCACACCCTACACAGCGCACCCTGTTTGTCTGTGATAGTAGAGAGAGAAAGTACTCATGAGTCCTGTGTTGATTAGGTGACTGCCTTCTCTGTGTACTAGGCGCAATTGTAGGACTCATATGAGAAACTATTGAAAAACAGACAAAAACATGGCTGACTGTTATATTTACTCTACGTTGAAGCAAGGAGTTTGATAGTTTATGTTTCTGTTTTTCATTTGTAGCATGCTTCTTTTAAATTACCTGGGCAAAACTGGCAGAGACACTCCTTTAATGGCAGCTGCAATTTTCTCTGCGGGTTGGAATGTTTTTGAATCTGTAGAATCTCTGGAGAAGCCACTAAACTGGCTTCTTTTCAACTATTACTTGACCACTTGTCTACAATCCTCTATCAGCAGGTGAGTTGCCTTCAGAACTATTTAGCAAGGTGGAAGGATGTTAACATGAGATCGACAGCAGGTATAAAAATATTGGCAAAATTAATGCTGTAACAACTATAGTTGTTCTTTGTGCATTATTTGGTAAGTTTTGAAATCAAAAGGGTCTTTTCAAGAAAGTTTGTCATCAATATGACTAAGTTCATCTGCTGCTCAAGGGACTCAGAACAAGCCCAATGTTCTTCTGTATTTATGGATGAAGTAAATGGATTTTTAAAATTTTTAGACTTGCACATAGTGACTTTGAGTAGATTTGTATATATAATAATTGTTTTAAGTTGGTATTGACTGCAAAAGCACAGAAAAGCCTAGTTCATCCTTGGCTTTATAAAACCAGGATGTATTTTGTATTCCCAAATATTAAGTTCTTTTATCTTTGGCATCTTTCTCATGGCTTATGCAGATTTTTACCATGTTGCTGGATGTGCCAACATATGGATGAACAATTATTCTGCTCTTGGATTCCAGACAGATTTTTAATATGACAGAAAATTAAAAACAAGCATGTTAGACAGTTATTTCTATAAATGTATCTGTAGAGCAGAAAAGTTCTACGTTTGTTTACATAACAAAAAACCAAGCCCTCCAATTTTTCTATCCTTCTTTTTAGGCATCGACAAATGTTGGAGAAATTATTTGATATGGATCTTGTGATGAAGGTATGTGAAAATGTTACACCTGCTTGAGCTGGATGCTGTTTTCCAAATGCTGACTTAGTTCCCTATTTGAATTCTGTACTTCAGGCTAGAACTGTTAGAGAATTTGATAAACAGTTCACTTCAGTCATGTTTGGCTACCGTTCAGTTGATGATTACTATGAAGATTCTAGCCCATGTCGCAAGCTGAAGTCGGTAGGAATTCCAGTGTTATGTCTAAACTCTGTGGATGATGTTTTCTCACCAGCTCATGGTAAGTTTAGGCTTTTTAAAATATATTTATCTGTATATACAGTCATTAAGACTAACTACATAGGTTTGAGAATAAACTCAGACCTACGTGTAGAAGTGTATTTAAATGTGACTTGCTGTAGGATCAAAACTTCCATAGAGGGATCAGTCTTGCAGTTAAGTTTAAGACACGTATAAAACAGATGATGATGGAAAGATTTGATTAATACAGAATGCAGAAGTATATGGGGTGGTCTCATTAGGCATTAGTAGAGTCTTTACAGTCAAAAGAAAGAAATATGCACATTTAGGGTATGAGTTATCTCACTGTACAGAAGATACCAGATGTAGTGCCCTCTTAGAAGCACCTGTTTCTGTCCACCAAGTATGAAGAGAACCCATAAAAAAGGAACTTGGATTCAGATGTCTGGATGTAGACATTCAGAATTCAAACTGGAAACAAGTAGGGTTTTTTACTGCCATTCTTTAAGTCCCTACAAAGAATGTCTGGGAGTTGCTTATGTTTGAGATGATGTGAAATCCTCATCTGTTGATCTCAGTGCCACCTCCAGTGCCTGTAAATTAAAAGTAAGAAAAAATCAAACTTAGATTAGTTACATCTAATCATGTAGGCCAAAATCTAGGGCAAGAGAAGAGATACACACAAGGTGAGCTCCTAGAAGGAGGAACGTTGAAATTAATAAGGAGCAGCAATATCAGCTAAGTAACAGGCTGAAAAGTCTGTTTTCCATTTTCTTTCTGTTTCATGCCAAACACACGATCATTATGAACATTGTGCTTTTCCTCTGAAGGTCAAAACCCTGTTGCTAACTATCCTGAAAATACGTGCTTGTTCTTGTGGTCTGCATATTGGTTATAGTTTCGGAGAAGAGAAGGAGAACATAAGCTAACGTAGAGGAAAACCACTAAAACGAACAGCTGGTTGAGGCAACAGTCTTCAGCAGTGAGCACCTGACACTTTTAAAAATGAAGTTTATGCAGCTGATTTATTTCAGGGAAGTTTTCTTCTGCCACCACAAGTGAAGTGAGATTCTTGCAGAATGAGTTATGAAACCAAAGTGAGCAGGCAAACAGCTTAGAACAACAAGCAGAAATTAAAGAATTGGAAGAGAATTTGTGTGTACTGTTTATCTACGTGCAGATGTACAACACCTACAGAAACGTGCACACACGTTACTATTTATAGTTCGAAGATCAGTTGGAGACAAATGTGACATGAAAAGGGCCACTCCAGTAGAGTGCACTAGAAAAAGACAGTCTGATTTCTTCCTCTCTGGAACAAAAAGCATCCATGCTTTGCATGCGCAATGTAAAGAGATGACAGACACCTAATATGAGGGGAAAAAATGGTCACTCTAGATGAGCCAAACTACCTATCCCTTACATTGGCCAAAACAGAGGCTTAAAAAAAAATAAGGTCTGAGGAAACACAGCAATATTATTCTAGAATACTGTATGCACCTTTAAAAAATGTGCAGTTCAGAGACTTTCTGAAACTGAGTTAGCCCCTTTGTATTTATTAGGCTCGGTGGGACTTTTTTTTTTCCTTGAAATTGGATGCTGGAGATGACTTTCCCCGTAGAACTGTAGGGAGGTCATCTGCTGTGCCATGTTTATTTCACAGTATCTGAGACAGGGAACAATGGCTTCACCTCTTTGTTTAGCACTAACTTAACCACTTAGTTTGTGATTTCTGTTCTAAAGTTGAGTAATAACTGTGGCAGGGACTACCTAGTTAGCATAGTGACAACAGCAGAAAACCAGTCAGTGTGCCTCAGTCCCTGAAAGATTTGTTAACCTTTTCCAGCCTATTGGGACTGGGACTGGGACATTTGTTAGCTAGATGAAAGCTAGTGCAGATAATGCATCCTCTTTTTATCTCTATCTCTCAAGAGCCAGCTCTTGATCTGACCCTATGACATTCAATCTGAACACAAGAGAACACTTTTTTTTACTGTGAGAGTGGTCAAATGCTGGCATATTTTGTGTGGTCTCCATGTATTGAGATATTCACAACCTTACTGGACACAGCCCTGGAAAACCTGCTGTTGGTAACCCTGCCTGAGCAGAGGGTTGGACCAGATGATCTCAAGAGGTCTCTTACAGCCTCAGCAGTACTGTGATGTGTAGTTTGAGTACTCAAAAGATTTAGTCCCTAGAGTACAGCTGTAGCAGATCTCTCCATCCTTGAAGCTGTTTTGTAGAAGTAACACAACTCTCGGTGAACAATGGGATGGTTGGTTTTCTAAAATTAGGTATCAAAACTATTGTGAGGATGCCTTAGAAGTCGTGAAGTGTAGAGGGTGGTGAGGTAGAGCACAAGTACTTCTGAAACAAGAAGTGCTAGGAGTCTGTTGTCATGACTGTCCATCTTCTCTTAAAACTCTGACCCTAACCAGCCTTTCTCCATGAAGATATTTGGGTGGTTAGGCATTACTTTATTCCTTGTTCACAGTTAATGCTATTAGCTGTAAACCCTTGTACTTATGAAGACAAGTTTACCTCAGAAAGGGCCACCAGGACGATGTTGATTTATAGCTAATAGCACGACTCTGTTATATCTGTCTATCCTTGGCTCCTTTTTTGTTTGTGCTGTGCACCCTCAGTGGGAATGGTTGTGCTGGCAGGAGACACAGAACATCCCGATTAGCAGCCTGGGATTTATGTCTGCTGCCATTAGTTACTGGAGTTCATTCATCTTGACACTTCTGCAAGCTGTTTTATGTTAGCAAACGTAAAGGGCTGGTGTTACTCTTGGAGGTGACTTTATTCTGGCAGCTGGCTTGTTTTTTCTGACTTAAAAATGTGTGGACACATGGAAGCCTGTGGCAACCAAAGGCAGTTTCCACTCACAACTGTATAAGGGATTCAAAGCCACAAAATTCATACTCATCCAAACCCCAGCCTTTTATTGACTTTGGGGACTGGTTATTTCATGCCTCATCTCTCCCAGTAATACCTACCAGCTTTTAAGCTACCTTCCAATTCTGTTGTAGATAGCTGTAGTTTTCAAGAGCTGGGAAACCGGCCTAGAAGACTCATCAGGGAGAGAGCCGTGCCAGAATTCCTTTGTGTTTAAATAGTTTCCATAAAGCCAGGCACATCTACCTTCCAGTAACAGAGCTTGAGGGATACAAAACCAAGTCTGCTTTGTCACTATACAATGGGGACCTAAAGACATACTCCCCTTAAAAAGTGCAGATGCTGCCTCAGTTGCTTGTTACTACCTGATCATTTCTTCTTATGTGCTCTTTGATACGCTTCGTACTTCCTAGGAGTTATTTTTAAATATATTGTGAAAATGTGCCACTTGATCGCAATCCAGTATTAGGAAGAAGCAATCAATTTGCAGTCCTTCCTTAATGTTGCTGTTGAAAGTTCACAGAGCTTGGCAGCTGATGTATCTGTAGTTTAATTCTGGAATGCAATTCTCATATTGCATAATACTGACTAATGACAACAAATGCTTTCTGCATTGCATGACACTTCTCTCACCGTAACTAATTTAAACAAACCACTGCTTCAGGAAATACGTAATAAAACCAAGTCAAGCCCTTGTATTTTGTAAATGTGAAAAATAAATCAGGAAGATGGAGTGATAGCATTCATTATCACTGTCACATTTAACTTCTCATCTGAGGTGGCATTTTTCTCTGAAGAGACTTTAAGCAGTGTATTAGGCATCTGACTTAAATTTCACTATACTAATGCTTAGCTAATTGCTGCTGGTGAGCATTGTGCCCGAGCTGGAAGCCTGCCCTTGGAGCTAGGTACCATGCCAGCTCTTTCCTGATCCACTGGGACAAGTAAGTGCACAAATAAGTGCATGTCTGAAGCTCAGTTATATATGTTGTATTGAACTCTCTGAAGCTTTTCTGTCCTCCTGAATCCAAACTTGGAGTAATTGCTCTTAGGTGTTACTTTGCATCCTGTTATGTAAACATCACAGTTGAATGAAGTTGTCAGGAGAGACCAAATGGCCAAGGAATGGCCAGACAGATAACAATTAGGTTAAAAAATTAGGGAGCAAAGAGAAATCAAGCAAACAATGGAATGTCTGACAGCAGTGACTTACCTATTTTTTTTTCTTTTGTTCTTTAAAAAAAGAATAACTTCTTTTTGGCAAAGAATGCACAACAAATTGGTTTTGAATGAAGTAATTCTGCATACAACTATTTACATTGTGGTTCTGTGATCACAAATCACAGGTCTGTGCTTGCTGGATCAAACAGCAGTACAGATTTTGGCCAGTAGAAACTGAACTACAAGGTGACATGTGGACAAAAATGAACAGTGGTATCTTTTGGCATGCCATCCTATCTCCTAGAATGCATCATCACATCAAGTGCTCCATTCATCTGTCCTTTACATTGCAAAATTTGCTCTGTTGCATTGTGGTTTTATTTATTGGATGGCTAAGAGTCCCTAGAAACAGCCACCACACAAAAAAGAAAAGTACCACACCACTGCCAAGCATCATTTGCATTTTGGCACTGAGGAGCAACACAACATACTCAACACTCTTCCGAGAACTTGCACAGCAAGAAACTCTGCTGGGGAGGGGTTACATGGACAAATAGGGGGAATTCCAGGATGGGGAAGATGACATTTGTAAAGACCTGCATGTGGCTTGTACCTTACCAGGCATGGAAAATAACCAGCATCCTAGGGCAGGACTGGTAAGCTTCTACGAAAAAGCCACTGTAGCTGTTTGGAGGCAGGCAGCACATGGCACCCACTACAGTATTTCCAACCAGTTTGGGAATGAATGACCAGCAGCAAATTGATTTGGGAGCTATGATTACACTGGCAACCTCTGAATGACAGGTTTGCAGAGGTTACAGTGAGATTGGCCTGTAAGGGCTTCCCCAGCTGGGTTGGCACGGTAGAGGAGACATTTATTATGATCTGCCTTTTAATCCCCCAGCAAAGCAGTTTCTTATCAGGAAAGGACGTTCTCCCTACACACTGACACTAGTCTGCCAAAGTGAATGACTGTCACGTGTTTTAGCTAGTGAAGAGGTATGTTCAGGCCAGTTAGCAGCTGATCCTGAATCCGTTAGGATTGATTGAGTTCTCATGCCTGTCTCTGATTTTTGGAGGTCTAATCTGTCTCTCCTCACGTATTCCTCCCCATACTCCTGCACAGAAGCCTGTTTATTAGTCCCATCAGTGACCAGGCAGACAGCTGCAGAACGGGTGTAGAAAGTGTGATTTATTGCCTGAAGCAGTCATGGGGTTTGTGTCTGATCCCCACTTCTCTCTTGGGATTCTGTTTAACATGGACCAGGGGGTACTGGAGGGAAGAGGAGCAGATGGCTTGGTACAGATAAGTGGGCAAATTCCTGTGCAGTCGGCAGAAGCTGACATGAACTGCAGCCACTCTCTTTGTACATGGCAATGCGTTCATCCACAGAATCCAAGAGAGGCAGATCAGAGACTGCTGAGCAGATTAACTCAGGCAAAACTCCAGACAAATGCTTGCCAAGTCTGAAAATGATACATGTGTTGGATTGCAAGAAATAACACATTGTTTTCTGCATCTCATGTTCTCAGTGTGTGCTATTCCCCAGGCTTCTACATCACTGACTTTTTAGTCTGGCCTCAGTAGTGCTTTAAAAGGCCCAGATCCTGCATACAGTATTTTCAGTTTTCCAACTGAACAAAGGAAAAGCCAAGGACTTCTTGCAGAGACAGTAAGAAGCAGGGTTTCTTCCTCCTAGTAGAGAATCAGAATCACTTAGCAAATGCTGGGATCTATAAACTACTTAGATGCATGCAATTTTGAAAGGAGGGAAACTGTGGAAAAAATGGACAGCACTGAGTAGCAAAGAACCTCCTATACTCAGCAAGAGAACACCCATTGCTCTCTGGAGCTCGGTCTGTGCTCTCCCAGGGCATGGTCAGGTACCTCATGTTATGGGCCGGGAGCTTGTAACACACATTCACAAAAGACACTAACCCGGCTATGCAGGCAGCTGGTTTTGCTTCCGTGCTGAGGCCCTGGAGTGGAACACAGCATGTCGTTCCAGGCACTGCTGGTAAGGACCTCTGAGGCACAGACTGCTCCCCTGGCTCCACAGGTCCAGTGCTTCTGCCCTGATCTATTTTAAGTAGCACAGCTGTTCACCACAGTCATTGCACTCAAGTTCTCCTGTGACTTACTCTGGCTGGGGGTCCTTTTTTGGCTAAGCAAAAGGCTACTCTGTGCTCTTACTCTAGTTGCTGAAAATGAAGGCAAACTGGCATCTCAAGCACACAGCTATGCGTCTGCCAGCATCCAAGTGAAATTAAGGAGCACATCGTTGAAGAAGGTAGTAATATGCAGAGATAGGGACTATTCAAGGATAATGACCTTTGAGATAGCAAATGTATAAAAAAAGGGGTAAAGGAACAGACTCCTAGAAATAGGAATGAGTGGAAGGTGTCTCTGAAGGAAGTGCAGTTAGAAAGGGATGTGAACAACTGAACTCACCCAAAATTGAACCCAATTCAAAAATACTTTAAAGTATATGAGGAAGTAATATAAATCATGTAAACGACTTGCTGCTTTGTGTTGTAGGGACAAGGCATTTTTAGGTGAGCAGTGTGTGACTTAAAATCAGCTTTATTTTCTTGTCATAACCTTTTTTAGACAACACAGTGAAACTACTGCTACACCTTTCTTTCTGGACAAAGCATTTTTCTTTTGCTGTTGCTTTTTCTGTCAATCCTGAATAATCAAAAATCTGTATGATTTTTTTTTCCATTTCATAAAGTTTCTTACTTGAAAACTGGAACTTTGAAAGGCATTTTTACTGAAATGTATTGAGATTTCTGCTTGTTCAGAAGCATACTTAGCATACCTAAGACTCCAGAGGAATTTGCCTAAATAACTTAATTTTAATGGATCTATGGTGTTTGCACTCTTGATACAAAGCTCCACTGCTGTGTCAACCAGTTTAAATGATAACAGGGTCATCCCATCGCACCAAGTACCTTTACAAAGGCATATGCTTTCTCTGGTGTCAGTCTGTGCTAACTGACCTCTATTTTCCTTCACAAAGGGAACTGCCCAGGTGGTGGAATTGATTAAGCCACACATCTATGCAGAGTCAAAATAGGAGGCACTGAAGCCTCCCTCCTACACACTTCCAGATCAGTGCATATCTCAAGTGTCATTCACTGATGATTCTAAGCTAATTGTAGGCCGTTGCTGAAATGGCCACCTCACTGAAGGCTCCATCTGACTGGGGCTGCCACTATTCAGATGTTGGCATTAACATGAGGAACTGGATTAGGGCGCTAATCAGATCAGGAAAACTAACCCAGCAAAAGAAAAATCCTTGTACTATCCAGTCTAATAATCTACATTCTAAAATAGTTTCTAGAAGTCACTATTCAGTAGAGAACCACTAATCTCCTGGGTGGCGCGGAGCAGCTTTCTGTGTCCTTGTGCAGTTGTTTGTCCCTTCCTCTTTCTCTGTTTACCTTGTGGCTTAGATTGTGGGCTCCTCAGGGCAAGAACCAGAGTGTTTGCATGGTGTGCTCTAAACATGCAGGTGTAAATGTATGGCAGATCAGATATAATGATAATCTTTTATATTACCTGATAGGATATCTTACAGACCAAATCTTAACCTTGACATTAAAGGTTCTGTGCTTGGAGTCTCATACAATTGCAATTGATCTCCCAGTTCCTCAGCTTTCCTAAAGTTGAATATTGCAGTAACAGTTAAATACCAGAGGGTTGATTGTCCTTTTACTTACACTATTTATAGCATATCCTAAGTATGCAGTAACATGAGTGCTGTTCCATCAGTGTGACTGAAAGAAAGATGAAGTTGAAATTTTTACAGCAGCCAGGGGAAAAAAAAAAAAAAAAATCACACAACTAAGGCGAGTTAATGATGAAGAAAAAAATGGCTTTTAATACAGCTGTAGTTCCAAACCCCGTAAGACGTTTAAGCATATATTAATGTTGTGCCTATTTATTCATACATAACATGAGAAATGTTTACGAGAAATTATTCAAAGACTGGCATTTCATAGAAGATTAAGGACTTAAAACGTTTTTCCCCCCTTTTAGCTATACCAGTAGAAACTGCCAAACAAAATGCAAACGTTGCTTTGGTTCTGACTTCGTGTGGAGGCCATATCGGTTTTCTGGAAGGAATATGGCCAAGGAAGTGCACTTACATGGACAGAGTCTTCAAGCAGTTTGTGCAAGCTGTGTTTGAGCATGGAAATAAAATCTTTAGCATGTAGCTTTGGACCACTATTATAGCACAGTGGCACATTCTGACAAGGGCAGTTAAGCTTAGTGCACAAATTTTAACTCCTGTAAGCCAGCAAATGGATAAAGTCCATTACTACATGCAAAAGTATTTTTGCCTAAGATTTTGTAGCAAGAAACTAAATATTATGTTGTCACTTTTATATTTATTTTTAATATGCCTTACTAAGAATGACCTTAAATGAAACAGTGTTCTGCATACATCAAATTGCACTTAACCAAAACTATCAAGTAGAGAGATTACAATTCCTCAGGATTTTAATTTAAACCAGTATGTATTTAGGAGACTTTATTTAGATGGCTTTTACTATTAGAATGGCGACACTCAAAATAGCTTATATTATCCTGTCACATATAGTACCAGTTGGCCCGTTCCTTCGGGCACTGATGGTAAAAATCTTAAAATATCAAAACAAAAGGAGGGATCGAATAAAAGTACTGATTCTTCAAATAAGTCAAAAATTCAGCATGTTATTCCATAGCATTAGGTTGATACCTGCTTTTGCTGTTCTGCCCTGAGAGTATTCAGATTTAGGGCTGGTTATTGTTTTATAAACTATGTCAATGCCATACTTGTCTTACATGGTTATTTTTTAAAGAGCTAATTTATAGTGTTTACATATAACCAAAAGATTCCTTTAAAACAGTACTGTAATAACTTACATAATTAAAAGACATTTTGCATTTCAGAGTTTATGTAAAGCAGGGTGTTGTCACATAAGTAAGTAACACATACTTCATATAACTGGTAAACTCGGTGATTGAACCTGCTATGTTTATATTAACTTGCAAGAACATTTCAGTTTTAAACAATAAATATTAGAGCATCAGGAAATTATTATATAATCTGCTTTAAATTAAAAAAGAAAAACAAATTCAAACCTTTTGTCTCTGCTGTTGTTTCATATCATTTCTGAGAAGAATGGAACAAACTGTTTAAAGAAAGTTGGGATGGAGGTCAGAGCTGTGCCTCTGGTTTGTTTATGTGATCATTTGTCAGCATTCTGGCAGTAGGTTGTCAAATCACTGAAGCCACTGCAAACAGACTTCTGCCCTAGCGGCTTACGAGCTGTGAGGGTGGCTGAGGCATCGCTGTTCTCCTGAGCCCTGACACACAGTGACAGCCAGCGTGGGCCTTTGAGGAGAAAAAGAGAGTTGGACAGAATATATTCTGCAACTGTTGGGAAGCCCCAATTTAGGGCATACTGAAATTTAAAACAGGCCCTTAAGCAGCATCTGTGGAGCTCCTATCTTTTGCTGATCACTGATTTGGGCCCAGCTGAATAAGTGAAGTCAGGAAAGATGCCTCTGCATTTTTATTTCTGTCTTTGAGCAGGGTCAGTACAAGAAGAAAATGCAGCTAAAAAAAGCAAGTCAGGTCTTTTGTCTCAAGCAGTACGTGAACACTCCTCTTGCAAAGCATGTTTCCTAGTAACAGCAAAGGAAGAACAAAAATACTTTTTGTCTTTAGAAAAAGAAATTGGGACATGCTATACGAAAGCTGTTTTGTAAGGTGGACGGTTGAATTAAGAAAATTAAAAAGTGCTTTCAAGATTTGACTTTTCAAACAGGCACTTCTCCAAATAATGAACTCTAACTTATTTTTTCTCTAATAATAAAAATGAGAAAAGTGACTTGCAAAACAAAAATGAAATTTTGTGCATGCTACGACAATACAGGAAATCAGCATTATTAGTAGGGTGCCTTATTTATTCTTGTATTCATTTCCAGGTTTTATGTTCATGCAAAAACAATGAGCAATAAGCAGTGTATTTAGTGTTATATTTGTAAAATTGTTTAGGTACAGTACTGTTCCAAACTCAGCATCAAGTATTAATAAAGATAAAACCACTTACATTAAATCACACCTTACTGTTTAAATAAAAGTAATATGATTAATGGCAGAATTTCTGTCTCTCTGCACTGTCTTACTTAATTCAGGTCCAATCCCTATACAAATCTCCACGAGACTTTTCTCTTTAAAGCTACATCAAGCAAAAATCTGTAAAGTTGGGGTTCCCCCCCCACCCGATGTACAGTGTTTTTCCTTATACCCCATCAGGGAAAATACATTGTTCAAAGCACAGTGTGCAAGGTGGTAACAATCAAATTTTAATATGGGTATCTTCAAGCTTTCCCAGTCAGATTTTCTGAAACAAAAAATGCAGACATTTACCTCAGATCTTAAAGGGTACACACAAGCTAGAAACAAGTGCCATAAACATTTTTGCTGTGTAATAACTTTGTACTAAACACACAGTTTCACAAGTGAGCCGAAGTCCACAATGTGCCCTCTATTCAAAACAGTGTGAATTCACAGGGTCTTTATTTGGCTTTTCATGTGATCTGACTATCCAAGCATCAACAGGAATATGTAATGCTGAAGATGGGAGAAAGTTGTTGGTTATCAATGTACTCATTACTGGAAAGATGGAGTAGAACGAAAATGAAATTCCAAGCCACAAAGGCTGCAGACACCTACCTCTTAAAGAAAACTTTCTTCCTCGTTCAGAATCCCATAGTAGCTGAAGTCAGCAGGGTCCCCTAGAGATTGTCTAGTTCAGCCCTCCTGCCCAAAACAGGAGATATCACATACATGCTCCAGAACATTCACCTCTTCTCACTTTGCCCTTGCCGTCAATGCATGGTACAGTTCTTTTTATCTGTGAGGCCTTCAGTCACCCAAGAGCCATTTGTGATCTCAGCTGTCTTAGCACCAGATCAAAAAGACCAAGATTTTAAGGTGTAATTTATTATGTCCACTCCTGGCAAAAAAAAAAGATGTAGAAAGCCTGAAAATTTCCAATATACAGTATGGTTCTTCGAATACAGAGAAACTGACCCATACTATACATTTCACACTGAACAGATGAATTAATGCTCTTTTTAGAAACCAAGACATGTAAGAGCACCATTTAAAATACTTAGAAAGGGCTGTGGAGGACAGGCTACAACTCCACAGGAGCTGGTGTCAAGAAAATGCCAGTAAAGCAGTGGTGACTCCAGACAAGTCAACATGGTCCTGTCAGTGTGACACTGAGTGTCACACTTTAGATACCAGCATGCTCACTGTTGCAGAGTGCAGTCGCTCCAAGGCCTAGACTCACCATTACAGGGATTGGAAAAAGGCTCCACATTCAAGAATTACTCCGCAGACGTGGTTCAGGAAGCTTCTTCTCCATGCTGCAACTTGCAATTTCTAGCTGAAATCTAATAGTCAACTGTTTGAGCCCTTCAAGTCAACAGAATGGAGCAGTTTATCTCAGCAGTTCCCAAACATTTCAGACAACAGCCTCCTCCCCTTTTCCTGTAATGGTCTGGACCCCTGTGTACCACTCACACCCATATCCACACTCTGTCCCAGACCCAAATCTCTGTAAGCCAGCTGTACCAGCCTTCCCTCCAGATGTAGCTATCCGCAGTCCTTTTTATCCCTGTTCCCCTCTTCCCCTGAAAGAAAACCCCACAAACTCACATTCAGCATGCAAGCAAAGTGGACAAGTCCCAGCCCGGTTTTTTTTCCCTGCCTCCCTGCAGAAAGAAAAACACCAAAACAAAACCAACTACTCAAATTCTACCTCCCCCCATTTTGAACATGGCCCCCTGCTTTTTCAGCTAATTGCCCTGTAAAGCTCTTTAACTCCAGGCAGTCAGGGCACTCCCCAATCCCTGTTGTCCCACGTGCCATCTACAACAGAAATTTCAAAGGGAAACTGCCTCTTTCACCTACAACTCCTGTAGCTACCTGGCTCGTGCCAGTGACTCACACCTCCCAGGAAGACTTTTAGCCCTGCAATCTGCTTCTCCCCGGGTCGCTGCAGCTGAATGCATCATCACCTTGAGGGAAAAAAAGTAAACATTTGTTCCCTGAGTCATCAAGTTGCTGTAATGCATGGGCACCCTTCAACCTGTGCCACTTTCTGAGGTTCTCATCCCAGCATGCCAGCTGGTCAAAAAGAGCCTTGGAATGCTCAAGGCAATGAATAAGAAAGAGGAGGGTATAAAAAAGCCCAAGAGACTCACCCTGCGGACTTGGCACTGACCTCCAGAATACATGCTAGGTCCCCCCCAGTAACTCCTCCTGGATCAGCCACGTTTTGGGTTTTTGTTGTTGTTTAATTTTCATTCCAACAGAAGAAAAGGAAAAATCTGCCAAACAGAGAGTGGTTCTTAATTGGCAAGCATCTCTTCCTCTGAAGGATCTGATTTTCCTGTCTTATTCCTGCTACTGGAGATGCAAAAATCAGCCTGTCCCTTCTTCCTAGGATAGAGGGACTTTTTGAATCTGCTGAAAGGAGGGAAATCGGGGCCCTGTGCTGTCTCAGCTGCTCCTCCAGTTCCTTAAAGGTTCTGTATATGTAGTGATTAGAAAGCCACTGGTTTAAATGAGCTTCCCATGTGGCCCTACCTCACCTGTCTGAGGCATTCTGAGGCGCAAGCGGTGCTTGCAAGGTTAATTACCGGGGAAAGGTTAAGCAGCTCCTGCCTCTTGGTTGTCTCTCGCCGCTTTCTTGCTCAGATGAGATGTCTGGTAAGCAGCAGGGCAGGCTGGGAGTGTGTTTGCATGTCAAAAGGGGCTGTAAAATCTGCGTGCTGGCAGGACCGCTGGGATTGAGTTTGGGATCAAGAGCTCAATCCTGGAACTACGTGGCCCGCCCTAAGGCTGCAGTTTCACAAGCAGCTGTCAATGTTAACAGCTCCCTCATGCCAAAAGGAGAAGGCTTGCGCTTCCTCCCGTCTTTTCTTATCCTCCTGATTCCAGTCATACGGTCTTCAGCCTTTCTTACTCTGGTAGAATATGATCCAGTTTTTCCACTCGGTTGTTTTCTTTTGCTAGCTCAGGAACTTAAATTTGCTTGCCTATAGGGGTCCCTCAGGTGCTAGATGGAGGCTGGCATGAGGTAAGGAGCTGGAGAACACTGCTGGGCGTGGGGAAAGGAGGTGGAGAAAATAATAGCAGAAGCTTCACTTCTCTGGTGAGTCATGTCCCAAAGCTGTAGCCCAACAGGGCCCTCTTTGCAATTAGTGGAGTGATCCATTATCAGCTGAGTTACTCCGTGAAAAAAGGCATAACCTAGAAGCAAGTAATTTTTCACTTAGCTGCAAAGAGGCACTCCAGCAGTATTATTGCAGTGGTAAACATGGCTAAATTAACAAAGAATCCTTTTGGGGTTAAATCTGTCCTACCCACATACTCCACCTATGTGAATGCAGTTCCTCCTCCGTCCCCAGGTTCCCCAGGTCTGCAACAATTCATGCCCAAGCACTCCTGTTAATATTCACCACAACTTCGAGGAGAGTAAATGTCTGTGAAGTTTGTGTTCTTTCAACAATGACGTTTGCTAGCAAGTTCACACTGACATCAGTGCTTCAAAATGCTGCCACCTTCTGTGGAAAACTGGAAAATTACTTATCTTCTTCTATCCCCTGAACTAAGTTTTTCCAAATTTTGGAATGTAATGCTTTATAAGAATGCCTGCTACTTTACTATTTCCCTGCTGTACAGCAAATTACTATTTCATGGAAGGATGTGCAAAAATCTAGGTTTACTTGCTTCGTGTTGCTAAGAAAGAGAGATGGGAAAAGATCATTTTAAATTTATAAAAATAATGATAACACAAAGAAATGCTTTTATCATCCTCCAGGAAATTTACATGGAGCCCAGTGATTAAAATATCCTTCATCTGGAAAATATTCTGTAGGTTACTGAAGGAGAGCAGGAGACCACATGTTGCTGCATTCATTGTAAAGTCACAGCAGATTATCATGCATTAAAGAGGAGCTGCTACAGGGAGTTATAAATAACATCTCCTCCTATCAGCTTTTAAAAAACACTACAGCTGCTGAAAATTCCCATTTGTCCAGTACAAACTGTGCTTCAATGAAGTGTGTCCAGAAAGAGGACTTTCAAAGTCCTTTCAAACCAAGGAAGGCAGTTCCTTGTTTCAGTTAACAAAGAGACAAAAAACTCTACAGGCAAAACAGAGTATCTCCAAGTGAACTTGATGTTATACAAATAAATTTATGCTATTCAGAAACTTGACAGCAATTTCCAACAATTAATCCTTATATATGTGATAATAATAGAAATCACTAAAATGTTTTGAAGATTATAAAACAGACCTAAAAAGTTTATCGTAAAAACAAATATAACCATTTTTAAATACCTCAAGCATTAACAAATGAATATTTACAAGACCAAATACTAAAATACTTCTGTAGTCTCTTTTAGATCAGTGAACTGTAACCAGAAATTGTAAAGGAAATCAGAAATCTCTGGGGAGAAACCCTGTCACATATTATCATTAAAAACCTTTTCTTCTAACACCTTTCATGGCTACTGGCTGAGGTTCATCACGCTGTTCTCCAGTGGTGTATACACACCACTAGGTGAATTCATGGTCGAATGAACTGAGGCTGTGTCTATATTGGCAAGTAGAAGATAATAACAGCGGACATGCCCAGCAAAGATACGGAATGTCGAGATCTTTGTACAGAAACTTATGTGCATTTCAGGTAGGACCTACTTCAGGTTACCCCTAGGAAAGTCATATGGATGGAGCACACTAGGTATGCATGAGGTACCTCTCCATTAGTATTCCAGTTAGGATCAGCAGCTCCCTTTTGAAGGGAATCCTCTGATGGCTCCCACTTACTATCCAGGGTCTTGGAGTGTGCATAATGGATTCCTTTTGAAGGAAACCAAACCCACACTTACATCCCCAGAACATCCCCAGTGTATTCAAGCTCCAGCTGTCACTGTATCCATAGTGACAAAAGCTGGTCTGGACTGCCACATCAGTGGTGTGGATGTCAGATCTTCAGCTTTTTGTTCAGAACTTCTCTTACTTGCCAATGTAGACAATAGGCTCAGACACAGAAATATCCTGAGGCAAAGAAGCCATGATGTAAGGTTAGGTGAGGTATAAACACTTGACAAGTGTAGCAAGGACTGAAATATCCCAGACTCTGGCAAAGATCACAAATAGGTGGTTATGCTATAGAATGAGTTGTGAAACACTGTGCAGAATACACGGAACAAAAGAGCTAGCTGGCACCTTCAGAGTTACCGCCAAACTTAGGAAAGTAAAACAAGTTGGACAAGTGGACTCAAAAAGGCAGCTGAGTGAACTCAGTGCTCTGGAGAGGAGTGGACACAGCACAGGACCAAGACACGCCCAAGAACCCTCTTTAATCTCCCAGACATAGACAAGCGTCTGTCCTGCTTTACACCTAAGTGACATACACTGGCACCATGATGCACCTATACCAAGGGGGCTGGCAGCTGTCTCACACCTGCACAGCTGAGCAGCAGCTGAGTAACCTATTTCAGAAGTGTCTGCAAACACTGAGGAAATGCTGCTGCAAGCACATCTGCTGTAATACCACCAGGAACTTGGTGGGACTTGGAATCACAGAAACACAGAATCAGTCAGGCTGGAAAGGACCAGAGGGTCATCTGGTCCAACCTTCCTGCCCAGGCAGGGTTATTCTAGAGTACATGGCACAGAATTGTGCTCAGATGGTTCTTGAGTATCTCAAGTGAGGGAGACTCCACAGCCTGTCTGGGCAATCGTTCCAGTGCAGGGTCACCCACAGAGTAAAGAAGTTCTTCCTCATGTTCAGGTGGAACTTCCTGTGCATCAGTTTCTGCCCATTGCCTCTTGTCCTACTGCTTGGCACCACTGAGGAGAGCCTGGCTCCATCCTCTAGGCACCTCCCTTTAGATATTTATACACATTAACGAGGTCCCCTCTCAGTCGACTCTTCACGTTGCATTTCGCTACGGCTGCCAGCTGTGAGGTGTCAGCCTCTGACACAGCACAGGCCGCCAGCGCAGTCACTTCGTCCCCACTGGCCCCACAGCACGTGGCGCCGCTTTCCCCCCTCGTTTTTGGCAAAGGACGAAGCTCGGACAACCCACCCGGGCGCCCGGCGGTGCGAGCGGGCTGAGCCACCAGGACATCGCCGTCAGAGGAGAGCTTAAAGATCGTCTGGTTCCAACCCCCTTGCCGTGGGCAGGGACACCTCCTACTAGACCAGGTTGCTCAGAGCTTCATCCAGCCTGACCTTGAACACTTCCAGGGATGAGGCATCCACAACTTCTCTGGGCAACCTGTTCCAGTGCCTCATCCCCTCACAGTAAAGAATTTCTTCCTAATACCTAACCTAAACGTACCCTCTCTCGGTTTGAAGCCATTCCCCCTTGTTCTGTCAATACATGCTCTTGTAAACATCCTCCAGTCCTTAGATGCGTGTTTTAATTAGGACCGTCTCTGGATTCCTCACTGAACATTCCCATATGGCAGAGACGCCCTCACACAGGCGGCTGCGCAAGCGCAAACCACGCCGCTTCCCGCCCTCCCCGACTCCCGCCGGAAGATGCCCCGTCCCCGCCGGGAGAGGCTGGGCCGGCGGCGGGCGGGGCGCG
>VZTD01005870.1:269963-311902 GCA_013397725.1 Rhagologus leucostigma
TCCCTTCCCTTCCCTTCCCTTCGTCCTGAGTTGTGCCGTAGGGGCTGCCAGGCGCTGCCGTGGCCCTCAGCCGGGACGCCTCAGGCTCGAGACCCCCGCGCCCTGTCCGGCAGGTGGGCAACCAGCCTCAGCCCCTGCTCTAAGGATCGAAGGCTGTGAGACTCGCGTTTCTCTGTTTTGTTGGTTTGTTGGTATGGGGTTTTTTGGGTTTGATGTTTTTGTTTGCTCTGCTTCCTTGTTCGGGTTTTTTTCCCCTGTTCTTCTTGCACCAAATCTTTGGTCGTGTTCTAGTTTGTTCTGCACTTCTGTGTCTTCCCTGCTTTCCATAATCCGGCTTTTACTAGAGGGTGACTTCTCCGGGGCAGAGACTGCCAGTTCTGGAATGTCTGGAAAAGACTTTGTTCTGTTGTGCAAAGTATTAGTAGTAAAGAAATTACTGTTCAAGAGCTCTGTGGGAGGAGAGTGTATTTTGTAGTTTCCTGAGGAGTGCCAGTGAGGGAAGTTTTGTACTTTCTGTTTTGTACTTGAAAGTCTTCTGTGAGTGTGCCGTGTCACGTCTGGAAAAAACCGAAGAAGGTCCAGGTGTATACAGTGTGTGTCATGGTATTCTCAGATTCTGAGAGTCAGTATCGTGCTCTAAGAGACCAAAGACCTACTCAGCAACTAGGGCTGTTATTTTCGGGATGGGTGGCTATACCGCAGCTCTGAGCCATACCGCAGCTCTGATGGATATTCTTTGACTGGTGGAAACCCATAGGCATGTGAGGTGTTATGGAGCTCATGAGCTATTAGAATGTTGGTGCACAAATTCTGTTACCTGCTCCTTAGGGAGAGATGTGAAAATAGCACCACAAAAAGCACTGTTAGAGATTTCTTCGCTGGGTAGAATTAAAAAAATATACCTCAAATATGGGTTGTTTGTCATGTATCTCCTTGAAAGGAGAAGGTCAGAAGACAGCACTGGCATCTGGAATCTGAGTTTTTAATCAGCTTTTTAACAAAATTACCAGTTTTGCATGGTTAGAAATGCTTTCAGAAGTGGATAAATGAAAATGAGGTTAAGGACAATATAAAGTCTAAAGAAAAAAAAATACAGTTGTTTAGTTTTGGATAATGATTAATTATTAAAAGGAGCTTAACATAAGTATTTTTCAAATTGTTAGAGAAAGACATTTATTTGTCAATACTGGAAGTTGTACTTTAGTTGTAATGAACTGAAAGTGTCTGGTCTGTGTTACACAATTGGTGACTTGTTCCTGTTTGACCTTAAAAATCTGTCAGATTTAACATCAGATCAGTTAGGGTTTGAAAAGCAATGTAGTTTTATAGAAATCTATATATAATTTGTCAGTCTGTCAGTGACAAAAATTAATAGGTAATTCTTGATTAAAAAAGGCGATGTAGAAGTTCTGACTACTGAGTCTTCCAGTAAACTTAATTTTATAAAGTTACTAGTGAAACTTTATTGAACAATTATTACCTATGCCATAGTACAGTAACAGTGTCTTTGAATAAGGGAACTGAAACGTTTCAGAAGTCAGAAATGTATATGAAAGGGATGATCAGCCAAATCTGTGAAGATTTTTTTTACCCAGAATGTTAGTTTTCAGACTCTTGTGCAGAGTAACTTTTGCATTGTTAACATCATTTCAGTTCTCATGAAGACATTGTCTTTAACTGCCCAAGGTGTCTCTAATAATGCTACTTTCTAGGTTTTCCATCTCTGATTTGTAGCTTAAGTCATGTTAGAAGGAACAGTTGTAGGTGGTTGCTGATGTCTTTGAAGTTCTGTTGTAGCAGCCACAAAACTTGGTAACTGAGTCTAATGGATTTATTCCCTGTTGCTGTGAAGCACAGCACTGACAGCAGTCCCACTTTTTTGCAGGCTCTGAAAGAGAGCAGCACACTATTTTCTGGAAAAAGGTGAGAGGCTGAGTAACTTCCATTTGAATTGTACTGTTACCTGCCACCTTTTGAAAGGTAAAAAGGTAGTGCTTAAGACAGCAAAGTGCCAAAAATTGTTGGATATGGAAATAAAAAATAAAATTTGTTGGTTGTATTTTGGTTGATTGTTGATTCGGGACTTTTTTTATTTTCTTATCAGTGAAACATTAACACTATGCATCGTTTGAGGAGATGGAAGAGGGTGGGAATTCAGAGTCTGAGGAGGAAGTTAATGAAATGTTTACTGCATGAACATTTTCTTTTCTTCATAGGTGGCATGAAACGTCCTGTTTGTAAGCGTATGCATAAGGAATGCTCTTGGCACACCTTGATAAGTTACTTTGGCCTAAACATCGATTGCCGCTTGTAAAAACCTGTAAGTAAAATAAGTGTCATTTGGTTTGAGATTGCTTTGATGATTTGCTTTCTGATCACAGCGTGATCTGGCTATAAAAGGAAAAGTGAATCTATAGAACTGAAAAGTTACGATGTTTGACAAAGAATCTAAAAGCTGAGTTTTTTTACAGAAATGGCAGCTCAGAAAAGGAAGTCTACGTTAGTAGAGCCTTCTGCTAAACGGCCAAAGCTGGACAAGAACAGCAAACCATCTTCGTCAAAGAAGGAAAAAGAGGTGTCAGATACAAAAAATGGCTCAAATAAATCAAAGCCCAATCAATGTGCAGTGCAGGAGAAAACTGTACTCAAAACCTCTGTCAAACCAAACAGGTCAGTGACAAAAAAAATGCGTACTTGTTCCACATTATCTTGATAGACTAGACTAGTGCAGAAACAATCTAAGCAGAGGGAATCTGAGTTAAAGATGCAGCTAAATAGTTAAATAGGGCTAGAAGGGAGATCGGATTTAAATCATTATGTATGCTGTCTGCTACAGGATTTTTCTCTGGAACCATGCAAGTGTCTTGAAATCCAGAAAGACCTTCTTCAAAAAAGTTTCTGAAGCAAAAATAAATTTAATATTATCTAAGCTCATACTTCATTTGAAAGTCACAAGTGTCAGTGATTAAAAACTGCTAGAGATATTAAAAAGCATTCATCTGGGGTTCATAGTTCAGTCTTGCCATGCATAGAAACTATTAAATACAACACTGAAGAGTAACCAGGTGGAAGTGAACTCCTTTTTGGGATAACTCTAGGGCAAATTCTTCTAAAAATATTGAGAGTATAAGATCTAATGTTTTAAAAAAGAAAAGAAAAAAAGAATCTTATGACCAATTCTGCTTTCTGGATGTTGAAAAAAATATTATTTGAATCTTTCAGTGATAACACCAATGAACCTGAAGTAGGAACACGCATGACTACAAGATCATCAGCGTTGAACTCTAATAATAAGACAATACCTGGCAAAACAGTCCAGCAGCAGCAGCCTAAATCTGCAAAAAAAAAGGAGGTATGCCAGAAAAAATCTGTGCAAGAAATTCCTAAGTCAAAATGCTTAATTGCACCAAACGAGCCAGTAACGAGGAGATCACAGAGACTGCAGCAGTTAACACATGTACATGTTCCAGCAAGATCCCTGCGCAGCAGAGAAGTTAAAGACGAAAAGGTTTCGGAAGTTAAGCACAGTAGCCAGACAAAAAGACACGCTCACAGTGTTGCAGCAAAACCACTGAAATCTGCTGGAGGGAAAACAGAACAGAAAAACACAAAGATAAAGCCAAGCAATACAAACGCGGATAAAGAAATACACGTAGAAGTGACCAGCTCTCTGAAACAAAAAAAGTGTAAAGCAGACGATAAAAAAGATAATTCCAGTAGCTTTCAACACAATGTTCAAGGGTCCTCATCATGTCCTGATGAGAGTCTTGAAGAGGTCAAGAAAGACCAAACAGGCCCTGTATCTCCTAATTCTAGCAACACAAAGAAAGTGGAAATTGATTCTCTTAAGCCAAATTCTACAGCATCTAAGGAAAAGCAACAAACACATCAGAACATAAAAGCCAGTACAAAACCAAAAACTACTTCACAGCTGTCTGTAAGTGAGACAAATGTTGCTGAGCAGCCAGAGAACGATGCAAAATCCAAGAGGGTGAGCATCCTTGAACTTTGTGAAGAAATTGCAGGTGAGATTGAGTCAGATACAGTAGAAGTGAAAAAAGATTCCCCTAATGCAGAGGATAGCAAAACAGAAGAAAAGCACGATGACACGCAGTTACAGCAAAGTGAAATGCTTACTCAGAAAGAACCCAGTCAAAGTACTCAGTGCAAACGGTTTTTCCCTAGCAAAAAAGCAATGCCTGTCAAATGCACTCTGAATGGTAGAAATAACTCCTCCAACAAAAACTCTAAATGGACCAAAATTAAATTGCTGAAAGCTAGTAATGTGAAGCAAAGTAACTCAAGTTCTCCAAATGCCCCCAAGCTTCCTTTTTTAAAAGATTTCCCTGAAGTTTCAGAGGCAAGTCAAATGGCTGCAGAAGCAGAGCTTTCAAAGGCACAAGGCAAGCTGTCAACAAGACTGACTGAGAATGAAAGTACAACTTGTGTGCAGGATAAATCAAATACTTCATCTGAAAGAGCTGAAGCTAAAGAAGTGACATTAGAAACAAAACAGCCCACAAGGAAAGGTGCAGAAAATGGTTTGTTGCCTAACTTGACAAAACGTTTATGTGAGCCAAGACCAGATGAGGTAAGTTATTTCAATTATGGTGTATAGTGGGAGGGTTCTAAATCTGTTTTGTTTTCTGAGAATCCCGTGCTCAGAATTGTTTTAACAATGACTTTCTTTTACAGTAACTTGAAATTTTCAAGTGTATTGAAGATTTACTGCTGTGTTGTCGTAGATGGGTGATAGTAAGCTGAAAAATTAATCGATTCCACCCTCGTAGATTCTGTTGTTAATTAAATGTTGATCAGTAAAATTTTGTGCTGGAGCCAAAGGCTGTACGGATTCATATGGACACTTCTTCGTGACGTCAGCTTCCATAGCTGTTTTGTTGTGCAAAGGGGTATTAGGAGAACACTTATTTCCCTCTCATTTCCTTATTTGAATGAGTTTCTGTTACAGTTTAGGATTTTAAAGACAACTCTGTTATACAGGAAATATTTTACAAGCTTATATATAAAATGAAAAAGATCTTTTTCAACATTAATACCACAAACTTCAACATGGACTAGCTAATCTAAGTTGCATTTTGTCTGCTTAAATTAACACAGGAATCAGAAAACTGGTGCTGTATTCAGCATGTTAATATTTAGTTAAATTAGTAGTTTTGTTAATAGGTTAAAGACATTGAATAGTTTGGACATTTTTTAATTTAATGTTTTCTGTTTTGCTTAGAACTTTCGATTACATTTGGAATCAAGTCCAGAAAGTTCTCCAGTAAAGTGTGTTACAGCTCCTAGACCACCAAAACAACTGAAAAAAGAACCCAGAGAAAGTGAACTTCAAGGTGACTTTCTACTACTAATTTCTCCACTTGGTTTGATCAGTTTTGTGGGAAGTATAAGCCTCCCTTTAAGAGGAGTGCTTCACAGAGTAAGGTATACCTGGTAAGGTAGAGCTGGCGCAAAACTAAACTTCTGGGGTTGGAGCTGTTGGCCAGGGGTTTTGTATTGCTTTGTGTCACACCCAGGGCCACTTGAGCAGCACTGAAATGTACTTTTTTTCTCTGGGGTGTGCAGTGAGAAAGAGAGGAAACCCAACCAAATTCCTTCCTTTTCCACGTAATAAAGCAGTAGAACTTCCATATTTCAGTTGGCTTCTTCTCTTGGCTTGGTTTTTGTTAATTCTCTGCTCTGTTTCCTTTGAATAAGTATCTGCATTTCTTTCTTCTAAATTTTTCTACTTGATCTTAACCAAATTACTGAGTAATCACTCTCCTGTTTTTATTACGTAGCCTTCATTTATCAGCATGTGCATGCAGTTTGTCAAAGCTTATGATGAGTGTGATGTGAATATTTTGACTGAAGTACATTTGACTAAAATACTGTCAATAGATCACTAACGTGTCTCTTCATTAATTTTTTTTTTCTGTTCCTAGTGGTGAGGGGTTTGTTCTGGGGTTTTGATGTATTTTTTTTAGTCTGAACCTCAGTTTGAGTGCACTGTTTTATTATTTAACTTTACTAAACAGTTGGGGTTTTTTCCCTGCATTGTAGAATACTTTTGAAGGGTAAATACTCTTAGTTTCTCTTAGAGAATTAAAAAATTTTTTTTTTCTTTTTTTTGCTGTTCTTGATTGTTTTTCTTTATGCGTTGTACAATCTGCCTCAGATGGGGGCCTACTATACATTTATGAGTCTAATAAAATATAGACAGCTATTTATATGTGTGTCAGTATAAACATACTTAAAGTCCTATGTAGTTTACTGCTGGCCTTGTTTAGCTGCTGGCAAACTGTTCTGCAGAATTGGTGTCAAAATGCTGGAGAAAAAGGCTCTTTTTTTTATAAGTATACCTGGAGAAATATGCCAATACTGCCTCAAACTTGAATATTTTTTTTTATTGGCCGTGAACAGATTGGAAAATTGTCTTGAATATGCTTTTTGAAAATCACTGTTTGTGTAACTCAAATTTCCTTTGCAACTAAAAACTTTATAATGAAGTTATAATCTTTGATTTATTGTAGATTTGGCTCCCACACAGTTGATGCAAACTTCACTTACAAGTCAAGCTTCTGAATCTGAGAACAGGTATAGTATTTCATACATTATGAAATTACAGTAACCTTGCATAGAGTTGTGAGAGAATTTATTATAAAACTGTTGTCTCCCACCCTCCCAGTTTTCAGTTTCAAATAAGTGACTTGTCCTTTGTAAAAGCAGACTTTCATTTTACCCCATTGTTAAGGGATGTTTTTGCTTTGCTAAGAAAGTCAATAAGATATTTTTAGCTGCACATTTATTTCAGAGAGTGTTATTTAACAGAGTTGGAAAAACATTTATACTGGTCTCTTCCTCAAATCAGATGAGAACCAGAGAGTAGGGGAAGGATTTGCCGCATGATTTTCACTTACTGAATTATTTCACTTATGTTTGGAGGAGTTTTTTACTCTTTGAACTATGGGAGTCTTATACATGTGAAATTGTTTTAGGTAGGGAAGAGGGGATTTAATTTGGAATTTTGTGATTGCTGTGAAATGAAGGTGTCAGCAGCCATATTAAAAAGTTCTTAGTACTAAGTTTGTCTTACAGTTCAGGTTTGCACTTTAGCCTTGATCATGTAGACTTACAGTTTTTGAGCAGTTTTGACATAGGCTCTGGTTTTAGCCAGTTACGACCTAAAGACAAAAATTTCTTTGTACCTGATACCTTGAGCAGCAGCAGTGGTCAGTGTGTTGTTACTGCTTTCTATATTCATAATGGGGACAAGAAGAAATGCTTCAGGTAATTTTCAGTACATCTCTCTGAGGCCAGATTAACAATTCTGACTAACCAACTCTTTTGTACGTGTTGAAAAACTCTACTACTACAGAACTTCACAGAAGATGGATAAGTAAGGTAGATGCAAACTGGTTATATGAGTGGTTTGAAATGTATTGATAAGCATTACAATAACTTTGATTTTTCATATTTTTATTCTCATCTGCCCAACCCGTTTATGTTATCTAGTTAAATTTGTTATCTTTATTACCTGAAAAAGCTCATATTGCTTTACTATTATTGGGATATATATTTTAATTTTGAGACCTTTCTTAGGCTGCTTTCTATGTGATATCCAAGATTTAAGCCATCATTCTTTCTGTGGTACTCCTGCCATAACATAGAGTAATCTGTTATCTGTGTGCATATCAGCAGTGACGTAGCTCTCTTTAGAGCTTTGTAGGAAAAGGTTGCAGCAGGAAAAGGCAAATCTTGACGTAGCTAGTTAATGCAACGTTTAGGGCACATGAAAGGAATAACAAAATTGACCCTGATTTAACACAAAAAATGCTGCTTTAAAAATGTCTGGCAAGAGTTTTAATTTTTTAAAGAGCTCACTGGATTAACCTGCTACCTGTGCTACAGCAGGTGCCACAATTAAGCGTTTGGTCCTATGTGCTTACTTTGCTCAGAAACAGAAACTACATAAATACCTAGTTGAAGTATGTGTATTTATGTGTGTGTTTTGCTTTGGCAATCCCCGCGAGTTTTATCCAAACCTGAAATAAATGTCTTTTTTTTTCCCCTGAATACAGTAGCAAGTTCACAGAATTAGTTTGGTGATGTATTTTCCAGTGTTTTCTTTCAGCCGTGACAAGGGGAAATTTCAACTCAGATTGCACTGATAGCCCTGCATTT
Organism: Rhagologus leucostigma; assembly: GCA_013397725.1. Taxonomy (NCBI): domain Eukaryota; kingdom Metazoa; phylum Chordata; class Aves; order Passeriformes; genus Rhagologus; species Rhagologus leucostigma. Next base: position 278,148 of record VZTD01005870.1, read on the forward strand.
ATTCTTTGGGTCCTCTTCTTCCTCCCTTCACTGCCAGTTGTTAGAAGAGAATAGGTTTTAATCGTAGGGGTTTGACATCTGATTTAGATTTGTGAGAATATATTTACATGGTCTGCTTTAGCAGCCTAATGTATTATACCTAAACCTTACACTGGAAATACACAGCGTTAGGCACCATCGGTCGTGCTCTGAAAGTGCCTCTTTTAAATGCTGGTGCTAATGGTTGTGACTGATCTACCCACCCTGATAGTATTTTTTTCTCATAAATCAAAAAATTCTTGTAGGTAGGCTAGTCACAAACTGTGTTTTTGGATTAATCCTTTTATTTCCTTATTTTTCCATTTGAACTGCAGATCAAAATATACAAGACTGTGTTTTATGTAATTAATTTGGATTTGCATCTTGGTAAAGTTCGTTTGTACTAATCACACATGTACCAATCACTAATGTGATTTGAGTATCTAGCATGACATGTATAAGCAGTTCCAGTTTTAACATGAAATATATTTATATTTCAAGGGTTCCATTGTCAAATCCTTCATTAGCATCAAAATGCAGTAACTTGCCATCATCTGAGGAACATATTCAGAAGCTAAAAGAAGCAGGAAAAGATGGTGATAAGCAGCTGATCACAGTAAGTAATACCCTTTTAGTAAAGCTTATAGCTTCTCAAAGAAATTACTTCTGAATTTGCAGTGCTGTGTTTAAATGAATTTGTCTAAAAATCATTACTTATGTATGCTACTTATCACCACTGTAAATGACTTGTAAAAGTAGAACCTGTACTAGATTGCCATTCAGTGTTGATGGGAAATTGGTGGCAGCAAGCCTTAGTGTTTAATGTTTCTTGTTAAAATAAATTTCTGCAATTTTTAAGTAGAATGGCTGTTCAATGAAAATAGGGAGAGTGAATATGCCTGTACTTATGTGTAAATTCTCAGTTTCTTAAAATTTCAGAATTATAGGGGGAGATGCATCTGGTAGATTGTGTGCAAAATTAGTATCAACAGATTTGTTCCTGTGTCATTAAAGTGTCCATTGTTCTGAGACCAACTTAAAGATTTCCCAGGGCACAAACTTATTTTTACCGTAATATTCAAGCAGCAGTATCGGTTAGATTATTTATTCTTACCCATTTGGCTATTAGCTACAAAATACAGGTAACAAGAAAATGCAAAATGGGAAGGGAGTGACACAGTTGTGTTGTCTTGTAGAATTACTCAACTTGATAGCAAGGCAGTTGGAGCTTTTGGTTGTGTTTTGGTTTGTGTTTTTAATAATCCACGTATTTTATATAATATATATTCTAAATAAATATATTTTAATAATATTATGTCGGATAATCCTTGAGAAATGAAAGGCTAGAGAGGGAGAGGAATCCAGGCCATTAGGAAGGAAGGAAGTTTCTTATGGAATTATACATCTCATATATATAATTGGAGATGTTACAAAATCGTTATTTTTTCATGTAATACATGGATTATACACATGAAAATATTAACTAAAATAGAACCAAGTGAATTCTGAACATTGTCTTATATCCATACTGAAATATTTTACAATCAGAGCTTCCAAGAACTACATTTATAAATATATCCTTCAGTTGCCTGAAGTTATACAAATCTAGGCACATACAAATCTAGGCATGTGAATGCCCAGCCACAGGATAACTGAACTGTGTCTGACATTTAAGAAGTATTTCAGTTACTGCCTCTTTGAAATTCATTTTACCAGCAGAATAAAAATAAATTATTAAATATTTTAACTATATTAAAAGGACTATAAGAATGTCCCTTTTAGTTTCTGTAAAACTAACTTAATTTTTACTCGCACAGTAATAGAACTTGGCTGAAAAGTTGCTAGGGTCTTCAACAAGAAGAAATACAGAACTCCCTGCTTGGCTACTGAAGAGGGGTTGTGTAGCTCTCTGCAGTGTTCATTGTAAAAAGAGATTTTTTGCAAGTTACTGACTATGCTTGTAGTATCCTTGTATTCAGCTAGAATTAGGAGAGTAATCTTTAGGTATACAACAATAAAAGTTATTTACCAAGCAAAATTTTAAAAAAAGGTTCATCAATGAAGAACAACGGGGAAAATGAGAAAAAACAGGAGGGAGTTAGTTTGTGGTTTTCTATGTGTATTTCTGGAAAATGCAAGTGAGCACTGTATTTAATTTCTGAATGTGAAGGTAACAGCCTCACAATATCTTATGTATTTCAGCACTTCATACAAATCTAATTCACTTTGATTTCATTGAGTTCAGAGTAGGCTTTTTATTGTGTGGCAAGGGCATTTCAATAATGCCTGTATTTCAGTTTACCAAGAAAACATTAGGTAAGGTGTTGGTCTGTTCTTTTACCTTGAGGAAAACTGCTCTTTTGTCTAAACATACAGAGGAACCCAAATATTAGTTAAGCCACTTCGTAAAATACTGTCCTTGACCTTGATTACAGTGGACATGAGACACGGTTATGTTTAGAATAGTTTGTGCCAGCTTCTGGAGGTGAAAAGTGGCTAAATTAACTTCTAAAGTACTAGACTTTCCTGCTACAAATACTCAAAAGATTTGGGATTAAATGCATGTAATAAAATAAGGTACATTTTGTAATTAAAAGTTTTGCTTGCAAAACCATGGTGAGTTTTTAAAGTGTGGCTTCAGAATGGCTGGGCTTATTTTTCTATTATTAGTAGTAATTATTTTCAAAGGTGTTTATGTAGTTCCATAATGATCCTGTGAGAACAGAGAAATTATTAATTTGGTTTAAAAACTGCTGAGGTTGAAATTTCTCCTATGTTGAGAGCAGCCTCAGTACACAAGGTCAAATCACTTAAATTAGCATTTATAGTGTCTAAAAAATTACAGTTAAGAGCTAGCAATCATTTTTATTTCAAGTGTCTACCATGTTGTATTAAGAGAAGCAGTTTCATTATTCTTTACCTTGAGCAAAGTTGGGAAGTCATGCTTTTATTCTTAGCGAGAGACATTTAATTAATACTTCGTTACACTTTTTAAAAGAAATTAAATGCTTGAAAGATGCAATTTTGGGCTCTCACAGTGTGAGATCTAATTCTCTTGGAGATCTGTCAAGCCAGTCCATCTTAATGTATGTACAGAATCCTTTATTCTTTTTGTAACCAAAGCTGAAAAACTAATTATTTATTTGACTAGTCACATAATGCAGTATCTTTCTTTTGCTGCTTTTTCGCTACTGAATTTTCCTAGTCTTTTGTATGTAAGTTTGTCACCTGTCCTTTCAATTTTCTTTGCAGTATCTGAGGCTTGGAGTCTGGAATGTTACAGTATTGTCTGTGTATTCTAATCTTTTTGGTCCCTGAGCTATATTTAGAGAGGTGTTGTGGTAAAACTGGGCTTTGTTTTTCACAATATGCTTTGGTTTTTTTTATATTTAATCCTTAAAGATGTGTCTTAGCTTCCTTCTTCTCACATATGATTGCTGTAATGGCTAGATTCGTTTTCTTTTTTTCTTAAGTAATACAATCTTTAGAAGCTTTAAAGCTGTTTGACTGTAACAGAAGTAAAATAACACAAATTCCATTTGTAGAAGAAATATTTAGTAGCTGCACTTGCACCAGTCTCTTTCTTGGTACACATCATCTGATTATCTGGGCAGCTTTCAAACATAAAATTACCTTCATTTTGTAGAAGTATGTCTAAGTCAAATGATGGGTTGTTTCTGTTCAGATTTGCTTGCTGTCACACATCTTAAAAAGCAAGTCTCTTCAGAGCGTAGAACTTCAGCTGAGAACAGCAAAGCATCTAATGCTCCAACAAACTTCATAAAGCGAACAGTGCCAAAAACGAGCGGTGTTTGAAGTGATATGCTAAGACTTAGGTTCAGACTGAGGAGAGTATGATCTCTTTTTCTAGGGGAAAGAAACTAAGATCAAGGCTAAAAATCCTTTACATTCCAAATCCGTGACTTGGTGTTTGATGGAATAGCCTGTTCTCAGTATTTGTGAACTGCACCCCCTGACGCTTCATTTAAATGAAGCTCAGTTGGTAGGTTGGCAGGTTGCATGAAGCTCCATACGAAGCTTTATAGGGTAATGCACTAAAATTGTTCTTTACTTTGCCGTTACTTGAACATGATTTACAAATACAGAAACTTGAATATGATATCATCTGTTTCTTTAACTTCTGAAATGGAAAGAAATACAAATGCACAAAGCACGTGTTTTCAGTTTTCATCAAAGGAGAGATGCTGTACAGCCAAGACAAGGAAAGTCAGTTGTTTTCATCTTGTAAAAATTCTGCTTGCCTGTCAGACCTAGGACAGAATTTTGACCGTAAAAATAAGAATTGATAAAAGCATTAATGCTACAAAGGAATGTCCTAAATAATTACCTGTGAAGCACAGGAATACTTACTCCTTTTTGAGGAGGTCTGTTGCTTTAAATTTGGCTAGTATTTTGAAAATAAGTAATCAATTTTAGGAAAGAACATACAAAATGAATGAACAGTGAAAACAAATCACTGACTTGATAAGAGGATAGTATAGAGTTACGGAGACTTTTTTTGCCTTTCTAGAGCTCCGAGTTAATGCCTGGATGCCAGCAAATGTGGTTAAACGTAGGTGATCTTTATAAGTATTAGCAACTGCATTGATCAGGATTGCTTGATGGAAGGTCCTTTTGATTCTGAGGTTTGAGTTGGTGCTACATGTGGATATGATGTGCGTGCTGATCCAGTTTATGCATTTGGATATCATACTTGAATTTTTCCTTACATACGTTTTCATTAAAATTGAACATGGTTTCCTGCTTGCCTGAAATAGGTTATATATTAAATAAATATTTTTATTTAAGCTGAAAACATAGCCCTTAGTGGAAATAATAAGTGTAAGAGTGATTTCTTATGAGCCTGAAGAAATTTGCATAGCTATCATTTAAAGTTGCTATTTTCTTCCTTAAGCTGGTATAGCCTGGTTAGGCTATTTCTCTGAAGATTTAGAGAATGGCTTTTGGGCAGTCTTTCACTGTTCTCATTAGCTGAGTACTGCCTCTCTCCTGTCCTGTAATCCCAGTGAAAACAAGACAGTGACTGCTGTGTAAGCATAAGGGAGGAAGTTTGGTAGCTGAGAGCAGTTACTTTTCTTCCCACAGAAATGGTGCCGTTTGAGATAGCTCTGTTAATACAGGGATGGTATTCTTTCTTATTATCACTTCTTCCCAGTTATTCTTCGCTGCAGCAAGCCGGTTTTGTCTTGCAAATTCAGGTGGGTTGTACACGGTGTCCTTTGTCTTGAGGGGAGGTGAGAATGTTTTGTAACATTAGCTGGGAGCTGCTTCAGGCACCAAGGCCGCTAACACTGTGTTGTGGGTTAACCCTGGCAGGAGCGCCATGCAGCTGCTCCCTCATCCGAGTAGGATGGGAGAGGACAGTTTCACAGGTAAAGCAGAAGCTGTGTGTGCAAGCCAGGCAAAGTAAGGAATTGATTCACTACTGTTCATCAGCGTGCGGGTGTTCAGCCTTCTCTGGGAAAACAGGACTTCATCATGTGTAACAGTTGGGAAGACAAATGCCATTTACTCCCAACACCCTCCCCTTCCTCCCTCTTTCCCGAGCTCTTACTGCTCAGCCCGATGCCTTATGGCATGGGATACCCCTCTGGTCGGGTGGGATCAGCTGGTCCTGTCCCCTCCCAGCTTCTTGGCACCCCCATCCTCCTCACTGGCACAGCAGTGTGAGAAACAGAAAAGGCCTTGAATGCTGTGTAAGCACTGTGCAGCAATAGCTAAAACATCCCTGTGTTATCAGCCCCTGTGTTATCAGCTTTGGTCACAGATCTAATACACAGCACCACAGCAGCTGCTGTGAAGGAAATGAACCTCATCTGAGCCAAAACCTGTGCTCATCAGAACACTTTCTGTAATATTCCTGGTTAATAATTTTATATGGGTTAAGAGTGGATTACCTGTCCATTGTAAATATTGTGCAGATTTATTTTCTTACTTTGTATTGTTTTTCATATTGCTTTAGCTTGTGACCAGTGGAGATATATTTTCATGATGGATAATGACCCTCCATTTTCATTTTTCAAATATGTTAAGTAAAATTAGATACATCACAGCTTTGAAAGTTTCAAGTTGGTTTATATCCTTTTGTTAAAATAGCTTTACAGGAAGATGGGCACTGGTGATGGATTGGTTTTTTTGGTTTTTTCTTGGTTGGTTGGGGTTTTTTGTTCAAAATGAAGACTGGATTTTATTCTGAGATGGGACATGTCTTCTGATCCTCCTGGTCAGCAAGGGGATCTATCCATCAGCTTCAGTCCTGAATGGATCTTTCCCTGAAATAGCATTCTTTGACCTTTTAATTTTCTGTGGAGAGCCCCAAAATCTTTTTGTTGTTTCTTCCTGCACTTCTTGTATTTCCTTTCCAGCCTGCCTGTTTCTCTGGCTGGGCTTTATTCTTTTGAAAATACTAGAGGAGAAGAGGAAAAAACAATCTTCCTCTAACTAATACTGGCTAATCAAGAAGGAGGTGACCTAATCTGTGCCTGAAGAGAGAGAAAAGAAAGGAAGAAAAAAAAAAAAAGGCTCCTTTTCGTCTCCAACAGAGGCACCAAATGCCTTTTTTGCTTGCAGGGTTCCTTATTGCACATATGGAGGATCAGCAGACATGCACCTTCTCAAAGAAGATATTGGTAAGACTTTTCTTTCTGTCTAAACAGAATTAAGAAAGCCTTCTGAATTTAAGGCAATATTGTCTCAATGTTCAATTACAGTTAGCCTTGAAACAGTGGATATCCTGTACTTGAGGATTGCCTGAGATGCTGGAATGCTTAATGTCCATCTAGACATGCAGAATTTGCTTAGGAAATAGAAGTATCTTTTCTCTTTATTGTTATTGTTTAGAAAATCGAATTCTAAATGAAATAACACATTTCTTCTGCCTGAAACCCCACATTTTCTTGAATATTTCTCTGAAAAACATTTCTCTGAGTTCTGAGAGTCAAACCCCTTGCATCTTTATTTAGTTGTGGCAAGTCAGCACTTTATTTTTCAGTATCTGATGTTTGCTGAGAAGATTCCACCCCTTCACTTTCAAATCTCAGTTATATTTACTCTCATACATAATACAGAACGGGCTCCTAGGTTGTTGGGGTTTGGGATTTTTTGGTTTTGTTTGAGATTTTTTTGTTGTTGTTTTGGGTTTTTGGGTGTTTCTGTTGTTGTTGTTGTTATGTTTTCGTTTTGTTTTTTTGGTTGGTTGTTGTTGATCTCTTCCCATTAGGAAGGTCTGGCTAGCTTTAATGCAGTATTTCGATTTGGGACTTTCTACCTCTGGATGCCTGCCCTTTTCACTTTTGCTTATGCAATGGCATCTGTTTAAAAACAGTCAGATCCTGTAGATGTTTTGTTGAAGTACAAAAATGCATTCTTCATAATTCCTTACTTTATTTTGCATATCCTTTTCTGTTGTTGTAGTCTGTGTTGGATTTTAAAGCTCCTGCTTTTAATTTTTGCCTGAAGCGTTATGTCCTGTGCTGTGGCTTTGAAATAGTACTTCAGTTATACAAAAATCTTCTTACTTGTCTTCATGAGACTGTAAAATATTTCCTGAAGGCTATACTCCACATTTATCAGGGCTATGGAGTTCAAAAGATTGCTTTAGATACTACAGTGTGCTTTTTTTGATAATTCATGAAACAGGGTTTTCATATTAACCTCTGTTGGTAGCCCATCGATACAGCTGAACGTGTGTAAAATAGTAATTTCAGTGAAATCTTTAAAAAACAAAATCCAAAGGAAAAATCTCCCCCCAAAACTCAAAGCCGCTGATACCAGCAACATCTGAGAAAGTCTGACTGTAAAATAAAACATGGCAGTAGTATTCCAGGGAAGTAATCTGTTCCTGGAAACTTGCAAAACAGCATTTGTATTTACAAGGCAAGATGAGGTGAGCTGGGAAGCTGGAGAACTTTGAGGATATCCTTGCCTTGAGTTTTCTGATGACTTCCTACATAACCAGAGGGGTTTTTTTGGCTTGACATTTTTGATAGTAAACTTACACGTTAGTTAAATACCTTGAGCTTCTTCATGATTTGAACAGAAATCATTTCACGAGACTTACTGCGGTACAAATACTTAAGACTTGCTTTATGTAGCTGATTTTCTAATTTACATGGTGGGGTTTTTTGGCATATATTCCAAGTATTAAAGTACACTTCCTTTTCACTTACCTTCCTGTAGATATAGGGGCTACATTCTCCTTCTTCAAGATAGGATTTTTAAGTTTGGTTCAGTTGGTTCATCTTAAGATAGTCAGCTGAACTGCCTTTATCTTTCAGGTATTAACCCTTGAAATGCTGTATCTCTTGGTGGATAGAATGGGTACTTTGTTTTGCTGCTTTAGAGGAAATCTGCAGGTGAAATAAAATGCGTTAGGTTTGATTTTTGCGCTTTTAGAAAGCTCATCTTATTCTGACTTTACAAATCTAGCCTCAGGGTTCATCTTTCCCTTCAGAAATATAGTGTACTCCTGTTTCTCCTTCTCTATACAGTAGGGGTCTGTACATTGATACATGGTTAAAGCAATGACTTCCCAGATTCAGCTTCTTTTTTTTGACTGAGTTCCATAGATGTGCTCCTAAGGAGATGTTCAATTCTGAGTTTGTCTGGCCTGTTGTGCCTTTAGTCTCTTCTTGGAAAGAAACTGATACCTACACTTTAGATGGCACTAAGGTCTCTTTGAAACAAGTTGCTGTTGCGTGGAGAATTGAACTGTTGTTTAGCTCTTAGACATTCCTTTGAAGATGGAAGGAATAGGAGATGTTCCATAAACACTTCTTCTGTGTCGCAAAATGCTTTCTTCTGTAAAATAGGCTTTTTTTACGATGAGTATTTTCAGCTCTTAGAAAACAACATTAAGTTCACGTGATCTGTTTCCTTGCAAATGGCACACACAGATCAATTTAATGTTAAAAAACACCCTCAAATCTTTTTTTGCTCATGTAGTATACTGGTTTAGAGTAGAATAGAATAACTTGTTGTTTCTCTATTGCTTGTGATGTATGTTAAAATAAATTAAAAGTGACATTTATTGCTGCAAACATAAGCTCAATTTCCAAATGTAGTTAAAGAGAAAAAAATGTAGTTTGAGCATTAAGTGGTAATTTAAATGTACCTTTTTGGCTAGAGATTTCATTTTAACTGGTATTCTTTTGCTCTTTGCAAAAGGCAGCCCCAGCACCTGATACTTCACTCTTTATGAGGCAGTGGCTCTGAAATCTGAGCGTGTTACCAAATCAATAACACTTTAAATGAATAAACATAAAGCAATAGGTACTGAGTAGTGCCCTGAGTTTGGTAATGGTTGCATATAGAGTAGAAGGATAATCTAGAAGGTCATGAGTGCTAGGATTTTCCATGTGCAGTGTAGCTGCTATATGATGTCTCAAAAATTGCCTTAAAAGATTTAGTTTTCGTAAAAAACCAAAACAGGTAGTGATCAGCTGTTGCAGACATATTGCTGATCTTAATGATTATTTCTATAACTTTTGTTTTTTTGTAATACCCTTCCAGATTTTCAGGAAAATGGCTCACCTGTGGCCTACCTCAAAGCAGCTCACAACCAAAAGACAGGCAGCAGCAGAAGTGTAGGGAAAACCAAATAGTGTGAGGCTGGATACAGGAATTTTCTTTGCGGAAGATGTTCATATTTCTGCAGATGGGGAAATGAAGGAAGAATTCTCTGTTCTTTGTATGTCATAAAATAAAAGTCATTTGTTCAAAGGTAATGGGGGTGGAGGTAGTTTTTTTTAGGTAGGGTTTGCCTTGTGATTGATGCCTGTGCCTTTTAAGGGTATATGGGTTTTTGAAAGACGAAATTCTAAATTCTGTGCTTGTTGTTTCTCCTGTTTCACCACATTTTAGCCTTTGTGTGTGAATTTCCTGAAGATATGCTATTAGGAGGGATATTCAGTTCAATGGAAGTTATGTTTAACTGTATTTACTGAGCAAGGAATTGACAAATACCTGTTTTGTGGGTTCTTTGTTGGTTTGGTTTTGTTGTTTTTCTTTTTTTATAGGATGGAGGACAGAAGAGATTTGGTGCTATTTCCTGTAATATTTGTGGAATGCTTTACACTGTGTCAAATCCAGAGGATGAAACCCAACATCTGTTATTCCACAACCAGTTCATAAGTGCTGTTAAATATGTGGTAAGAAAACCTTCTCTTTTGAAAGACATAAACAATATCTTTTGTTTGCTGTGTGCTAGTTAAAATTCGTATTCATTAAGTTGTGTTGTAATGAATTATCATCACAGTAGGCCATAAATGGTCCACTTTGGGAAATAAATGTTTTTAAGAGCCAGGGTAGACAGATTATATGTTATGTATAAAATTAGTTAGTACAATAGTGGTGTTTCATTGCCATATTATTATTTCTGCTACCATTACCTGATCTTGGGGAGGTGTGAGGACAGTGATAGGAAAACAAAGGAATGTCACTGTTCTGCAAGTACTAAATACAGGTTTCTGTACAACTGCTGTTTGCAGCAGTTGACTTAATAGTCAGATGAAGGGCTGACTGTCCTGTTTTTGTGTGTGATCTTACAAGTGACTGATAAATTACTTTTCAATTAATTATGTGTAATTTGAGGAGAGACTAGGAGTTCAACTGATACAACTTGATAGCATATTGAAGCCTCCTGAATTTATAATGAGACTGTGATTTCTAAAATACAAAGTATTATTTCAAAACTTCATTATATGTATGCTGTATCTGAGTATCTCTCATATTAAATCTCAGATTTGAAAAATTTTGCGTAATTTCAAGTGTATTGTAAGATCAGCTACTTCATACTAGCTGATATTACAAGAATAGGAAATGCCTGTTCATATGTCTGAAATCCAGAATAGAATCCACAAGGTCTATTTTCTTTATCATACATGTTACCTTCAGTACTCTACACTCGAATAGATAAGACCTCCAGGATAACTGAACTGAGGCCACCTGTTCATTTCATGTAGGCACCAAATGGCTGTTGGGCTACTCTTAAATCTCAAGCACAGTTTTATCCTACTGTTTGCAAATATAAAGATATAACTTCATAGCTAAAGTGCTTGAAACTCTCTGGTGAATAGTTCTAGTATTTATTCTTTGTTTAGTTTCCTCCAAATAATCCAGACATCTTGAAAGATCTCTTCTGATACACACTGGCTACATTGTAGGGTGGGACTGGGCAGAAAGTGTGGTGGAACTCAGTACATTATAATGGCAGCATAAAATAAGTTTCCCCATTTTATTCCTGTTTGTCCTCCCGCTCCCCACCCAAGTATTTTCAGATCTTGAATGTTACCAAAGATGTAAACATAATTTACAGAAGATGGTGTTTAGTTCTTTTGGACAGAAGCTGGCACATGAGTTCAATAGCTACTTAAAGCTGCTATGTTCATGTAGGTAAGAAGCTGTACTAAAGTTTTGGAAGTTGAAAGAGCTGAAATTTCTCGCTTGCGTGTATGTCTAGGATAACAACATAATTAACATAAAAGTGAATGAGCAGACTGCCTTAAACCTTATAAAAAATAAATAACTTCATAGAGAGTTAAGTATGCTTTTAATTTGAGGAAAATTTTCCCTATTGTTTTCTCAGTTGCTAGCCATCTTCTTAAAACTTCCAACAATATGTACTCAAGCAAATTATTTGTATTGTCAGTTCAGTGAGTAAACAGTTCTCTCTCTGTAATCTTCTGAGGATGTAGTTGTGTGTTGTGACGTTGTAGATGACTGTAGAGCCACGGAGCCATGATTTACATGGTTATTCTGGAGAGGAAACTGTAGAGTAAGAGGTGAAAGAAGAACTCTAAGGAATCTTCAAATTCCCCTCTGATTTTTTTTTTTTCACCCTCATAACAATCTTTTTCCCTCATACAATCATAACGGTCTTAACACTGTTTTCTGCATGGGTGAGTAACTTTTACCATGCTAAATAGATGAATTTTTACCACTAGTCATTTGATCTGGAGTCAGTAGTTCTTGGTTGATAGTATTGTGACAGAAACATTCTCACCTCCTCTTAGAAAATAATTTCAATTTAAGATAAGCCTTCTTGTCAGTGAATTAGTACACCAAGTGACTACTTGTTAGTTCTTAGTCATCCAGAAATACCAGAATGATTGCTAATTATCCTGGTTTTGCTAGGAGGTTTTTAGTGGGGATTGTTGGGAGGATGGCTCATGGGTTTCTGGATATTTGTATGTAGGTACTGTGTTGAAATTTTAACTGCCTTCCTTGCCCTGACAGCGTTAACTGGACAGTAGCATCAGGGGATTAAAAAAAGTTTATTAGGGAGTGTCCCAGTAGCTCCTTGGTTAGACTTCCTGGTCCAGGAAGACGTGGTCTCGGTGACCTTGACGTGTTACTGTATTAGCTCTCCAGACCCCCTTTTGTATGCAGTTGATATGTTTCACATTACTTGTGGTTTAGAGGCCTTTCTAAGATACCTTATAAGCATTTGTCATTCACATTCTCCATGCCATATGATGAGGTCCCAGTCTGACTTGAGGAAAATTTTCTGGTTTTTTTTCTCTTTTAAGCATCTCTTGTTATGGGCTTAGTAGGTCTATGAATGATTCATTTCACAGACTCAGAAAAAGTAGGTCTTTATACATTATCATGCTAGAGCTTCTTGCTGTGAACTGTGAAAATGGACATTATTCTTAGTGTCTTGCCTGCCTGCACGCAGCTGCTCTGTGGGTTTTTTTAAAAGTTTGGAGTAGCCAGAAGGTAGTTTGCATGTAAGTAATAAATTATGTATTATCTTCAGCAAAATAAAATTTTGTTTGGTGGGGGTTTTTTTTTGAAGTAAAAAATTCTGTTTAGGTCTCTAGAAATACTATGATGCCCCCAAAAGAAGAACAGGCTAACAAGGAGATGGTATTGGATACTTGCATTGTCATGGATGTCTGATAGAGATGATAAGGAAATTGTAGTCCCTTTGTGCAGAGAGAAAGTTTGGCAAGTGTAATGACATTTTCTAGATTTGGGAACAGAAGACTGGCAAGGATTGATAGAGGTTTTGATTGATAGAGGTGACACTTACTATTAATAGAAATGTGCAAATTAAATTAGCAAGAAGGTAAAATGGCCAAGGATAGCACTGGAGCAGGAATGAGAGATATCCCCGACTGCAGACAAATGTAGCAATTTGTCTCACTGTTCTGGTTTGAGACATCTGAAAGTCTCTAGACAAATGATGCCATTCTAGCGTGTGTGTGCACTGAGTGGTGATGTGCACATCAGGTGGTAGCTCCAGCAGGATGGGCAACTCTGTGGGATGGATAAATGATTCAGTTTTATAAAATCCTCTAGCTGCAATACCACACAGTATCAGTTCTGCATCCTCTCTTTGATACCATGCAAGATCAACGTAGTATTTCTGCAAAATTTTTTTGTAAGAGCGAGGCATTTTTAATGGTCCTTTGAAGTTGCAAAGCCAAAAACTTACGTTAGCAAATGCCTGTGGATTCAGGTGCCTGTGTGATTGCAGTTAATGTGTTTGTATTTCAAGCTGATCTTCTTGGTTAAGAACATCTTGATCTCAAGAAAATGGAGGAAACTGTTATTTGGGCTGTGTAATCTGATAAGTTTAAAGCTGTTCTGCTGTAATTGCACCCAAGTTCATCTCTGAATTTCTTATGATTTTCACATTTTAAAAAAAGGCAATATTTGACTTCTTGGCATGTAAAGTTAATAGGATATTGGGATTGAAGATGGTGATGAATTTCATGTCATGTTCGAAAGATTTCATGCTTGTCTTAATTTGCATTAATTCCAAAAGTAATGCATCTGTGTGACATAAAAATAATACTGCAAGTGAAGTTCTTACCATTAGCTATCTTCTGCGAGAAGTTTTAATAGAGGATGGTACTTGGTAGTTACATCCAAGGATCTTAACATGTTCCGCAGTCAAAAAGGCATTCTCTATAATCCATTCATAGGAAAGAGAGGCAGAATATCTGCACTTGTCCAGAAGAAGAATGCAGTAGACCCATTTCTCTGCTGCAAATTGTCAAGGACAATAGTTTACAGGATTTCACACTAGACTTCAGTACTAGGGAAAAAATTAATAAATGCTTTTTTTAGTGAAGACCAAGAATTACACAGTATTAACAATGTTTTCCTCAATACCTCAGTATTTTTGAGGAAAAAAACTTTATAAGAAAGAAACAGCACTGATTTTTTTTCACATATTTGCAATAATTTGAGAAAAGTGAGTACAGAAAAGCCAGAACTGACATATGCAGAAAGGCACCAGCATTGCTGTCCCATTTCCTACTCCTATGTAAGATTTTCTGAAAAATGAGGAAGTTCATGGGAAGCAGACCATCACATCTGCTAACTTACGCTTTTAAAGATGAATCTACATCAGAGATTATTTTAAACTATTAAGCAGAACATAATTCATGAAAAACAGAGCAGTGAACATTTAGTTACTGTGCTGTTAATGCTGGAGCCATCTTTACTGCCTCATTCTTTATATACATACATCATATCCAGTGAAAGCAATGCACCGCACTCTGTAGTGGTAGCTACTGTCCATCGTATTTCATGAGGTGGTAGCAACTGCTTGTCTGTATTGCCCTTTTTGTAATGATGTCTTTCTTTAGTAATCCTACTGCCATTGCACCTTAAAAAACAAGCAGAAGCAACCTTTATTCTTGTCTGAATTGGGAGGAAGTTAGAGGTAGGTTGAAAAGGAGCTAACTGTGCCTTGCAGAGTTGCCTTATTTTCTCAAGCAGTTACAAATACTTGTAGGATAAATAGTCCTAACATGGACAGGAGGAGGGTGTTGGAACAGCTCTTACACACCCCTTACAGCACCAGTCTGCCCAGCTGTGGTGAAAGGTCTCTGCCTGCCTTACTGCTGCTGGCTGCAAGTAATCTGTTGTTGGGTAATAGACTCCTCCTGTATCAGGGAGGAGTGCTGAAATCGTGTGCTTTTACTCCAGGCCATGCAGAACATGTATCCCTTTGGGAAGAGTAGCTTTCCTTTTAACTTCTTTGGTCATCACAGGCCATGTATATCAATGCTTGGGCATCTGATTTAACAGTAAATAAGTCTTAATGTCCTACAGTAATGTCAATTGAAAGGTAAGGCAGTTTGTCTGACATTGGAGTAGAATACTGTATATTGCAGACATAAGACTTTTGTTTCTTACTGTACTGAGGTGTTCTTGTCATCTGCCTGCTGAAAGAGTCCCACTTTAGTTCTCAGTGATTGAAATACCTTGCAGACTAGTATTTTAGTGGTGTTAAAATAGTGGGGTTTGGTTAAAAAGTGTTAATAGGTGTGTTTAGGGAAATAATTTTCAGATCACATGCAAAATACTGGCACTAAAGCATATTTTGTATTCTGTGAATATCTAATAGGATTAGTCCCAGCTGTAGCTGTAGCACTTTCACTTTAATGTTAGACTGTGACAGAGCTGTGACCAGTCTTGTGCATTGCTTCTGTCTGCCTGGTTTAAAAGGAAGCAAAACTCAGCAATAAGGATACTAAAGGTGCAGATAAATACATGAAATCATAGTTTTTCTTTTTAAAATTATTAGAGCTGCATATGACTTTAAAGGCTCAATGTGGCTTTAAAATGGCTTCACTAAAAATCTGGATGAGCTATGGGTTTACAGAAACTTTCTGGAACATTGCATCTAAAAGATGCATTTCTGAATAAATTCCAAAATACTTCAACTGAGAAACTACCCCTCCTGTGAATATCATCAAGTCTCCATATTGTACAAATCATTTCAGAAGATGAACAGGTGGACAGTAACGAAAATAATGAGTCCTACACATTTGAGAATCAATTATTGCATTTTTACAGAATAATTTTTAGGCTTGTGCTAATATACTGTTGCTTAAAAGCATGAATACTGTGATGTTGAGAAGTGTTCTGTTTTTTATTGGATTTCATTTTGTGGAAATACCTGGCTATAACATTAACAGGGTATCTTAACCTAAAAATTAGTGTTGAATTTTCTGCACTAGACTTGCAGCAGTCTGGATGCTGTAATGGCAGGATTATCAAACATACTGCATTTATATCCTGAGTGATGGTTTAAAATAGGCTATAAAAAGCTCTTGCAGAGCAAACAGGTAGCCAAAAGGCAGAAAAAGACAAAAATTTGAGAGGCAAGGTTTGAGGTTGGAGAGTAGTAATCCTTGCCTGATTTTTTGATGCCTTTCCGGACAGTCTCAAAAAACGTGTCACAGTC
Organism: Rhagologus leucostigma; assembly: GCA_013397725.1. Classification (NCBI taxonomy): domain Eukaryota; kingdom Metazoa; phylum Chordata; class Aves; order Passeriformes; genus Rhagologus; species Rhagologus leucostigma. The sequence continues at coordinate 294,394 of VZTD01005870.1, forward strand.
CCACAGATTGCACTTTTCTGCTCCCCTAAATATTATGACACTGCTGTTTATTGCCCTTTGTGTTCAGACCATAACGCATATAAATTCAAGCAGGATCTTCATTTGTGCAATTACTACTGCGAAGAAAAGCAGACAGGATTAAACTGGTGTCTGTTGCAACCATTGCCTTGCTGGGTGCTAAACTAATACTTAAATAGTTTCAGGGCTAGCAGCGAGTAGATAAATTTCTAAAATTTTTCTCTTCATGTCCTCCTTGGGGTAAGGGAGTAAAATCAGTATGAATAAAATGAGGAGCAGATCAAGTATTATAACATTGAAGTTTAACATTTTTTGTGGTAGTATATATGGCATTCATCCAGCGCCAAATTCCATTGCTTGGTCTTTAGTCAAACGTTATTTTATGGGAAGGTACAGATTTCAATGAGAATCAGTCCATCAGTATTGTTTCTTCAAAGACTTTTTTATTTAAAGTTGCTTTGAAGTAAGACTTTTAGATCAGCCTTTTTCGTGGCTGAAGTTACTTCTGCATTCAGTGTTTTTAGGTCCCATCAAAGCAACTTGAGTTCTAATATCTACCAGTCCCATCTTGCTAGATTTAAGTGGCTTTTTTGTTTTGTTTTTTTCCATGCAGGTACTGCTCATTATTCACCACGAGTGTGGATCTGAAGAAGAGTTAATTACCTCTATTTTTTTGAGTATGTTTATACTTCAGATACACACAACGTAGTCTCCTTCCCTATTAGATTCTTAGAAGGTAGTTATAAATTTTTTTCTAGTATCCTTCTTGTGGCTTTAACAGTTATGATCAGTAACAGAATAAGCTATTCCTTACATTTTGGGCAACTGCATGCCAATCAGTTCACTTAGAACCTCCTGGAGGTCTTTCGCATGCCAGACTTTTAAAACTGAGTGTGTATTTGTGGAGGTAACTATGTTAAAAAGAATTCTTCTAATAAAACTTAGGGCTTTCTCATTCACTGGACTTGGAGAAATAAGTATTTATGTAGGTTTGGAAATCAGTTACGTGAGCTGAATTTGCTACTTCTGTTCTAAAATTGAGTTTGCACTGCAGTTCTGGGGGAAAAAAATCTAGCTGGGAAATTGGAAGACACTTTCACATTGTTTTTAGATATAGTTAGGTTACTGTATAAATTATTGTATAAATAACATCATTATTTTATCTGTTGTGCTCATTTTAAAAAGCTAGCTGAAGTTTCCTTCTCTAGCAAAGCAACTGCTAAATTGTGTGAAATCTGCATAAATTCAGTGTCTAGAACAATAATTTGCCACTTCTGTTTGTAAAAGTACATCTTGTATATGGTTTAGATAAGTGTTTGTTTTATTTAGGGTTGGAAAAAGGAGAGAATCTTGGCTGAATATCCCGATGGAAAGATAATAATGGTTCTTCCTGATGACCCAAAGTATGCACTTAAAAAGGTATGGTGAGAAGGACTGGACTTGGATGTCTTGCTTTGTTTGATGTTTTCATATAAATAATGAGAAAGTTCATAGTAAAGTTTGTGTAATTTACATGTGAACAGTTGAAAATTGGACTCAAAACTGCAGTGGTTCTGTTCTCTTTTTGACAGGCAGGTCAGATACCTCACGCTTAATTACTGCCTCTCTCTTCATAGAGAGGCTGGGCCTGGGCAGGGGTGGGAAAAGCATTAACCAACTGACTAAATAAAGTTTGGTGTTGGTTTTTTTTTAAATATATTTGCAAAATGTCTGACAGATATTTTGTGTAACATAAACTTCCCATTATATTTAAATTAACTGAAATTTACTAACTTTATTACACAGCACAAATACGGCACCATTCTTCCGGTGACTTTCTGATAAAAACAGAATTAGGTGGGAAGTGGGCTCAAAGTCATCTAGTCCATTGCCATGTCCACAGCAGGACTCGCTCTGGTTATGATGCATCTGACAACTTCCAAAAATTCTACCACTCGAGATTGGTCTGATCTCTTCACACTGTATTACAGTGCTTTGCTATCCATAACATCAGGAAATTTTCCCTAAATGTCTAACAGAATCTCCATACTGCAATTTAAGCTCATTAGTACTAATCATACTGCCATAGCTATAAAAAACATCCTTCTTTTTCTCCTTGCAGCAGATTTTTTGTGCCTGAACAAACTGATTTTTTTCACCTTAAGGAGATTGACTGGATGTGCTGTTTTTTTAGTTACTCCTAAATAATGTTTCTTAGAGCTCCATTCATTGTTATGCTCTCTTCTAGATTGTCTCCATTTGTGCCATGACTCATGTCTTTCTTGAAGCTCTAAAACTGGGCCCAGCACACTGATGGGGACTTAGAGCAGTCGGGTACTTCAGGGTCCTGCTGGCTAACCTGTGTTCATACATCAAGTGTCATTTCATTGTGGCCTGGCACTGACTCTGTTCAGATGGGGATTAGCTGTCACTAATAGGGACTTTTTACAGTACCACTCTCACAGGGTCACAGAATGGTTTAGTTTGGAAGGGACCTCTGGAGGCTGAATTGATGCCCAAGACAGCTCTTGCTGCTGGTGTGGCTGTAGCAGGTTTCTTTAGTCTAAGTTACTGAATCAAAAAGAAACTACAAAATTTTCACATGTAATGCAGATCAGTTTATTTGTTTAGTTTTATTTTTCTGGTGGGCTTATCTTAATTTTAGTACATTTGTTGCACATTCATTTTTTAATGTAATGGCTGAAGAAAAAGAAGGAAGACTGTAGCAAATTAAGTCATTCAGGATAGAGTTCTCTGTAGTTCTGTGTAGCTGAAGTTGATAGAATCTACAGCTGTCATAACCATGGATGCCTGATTTCAAGAATAGTTTTACTTAGTGTTTCAAATCAGATAATTGGATGTGTCATTAAATGATTAGTACCTGAAGGTTAAGTGAGAAAATAGAGAGTAACTCATAACATACCTGTTAAAAATTATTTTTTAAAGCATTTTTAACACAGTTTTCTTTACTGTGCGGGTGCCTGCGCATTGGAACAGATTGCCCAGGGAGGGCATGGTTCTCCCTCACTGGAGATATTCAGGAACTGTCTGGATGCAATCCTGTGTCCAGTGCTCTGGGATGGCCCTGCTTGAGCAAGGAGGTTGGACCAGATGTGGTACCTTCCAACCTGACCCATTCTGTGATTCTGTGATATTCATAGCATCAGTAATTCTATTTTTGCATTACTCCTGTAACTACAACATGCATTCAAGAAGCTTATGCCATTTAATTAACCACATAGGTGAGGGCACCTTATTTGTGTTACAGGAGATGAGGCGTGATAGAGGCTGTTCCGATGTCCAGTTGGAGGTTCAGGAATCCCTCAGTAAAATACCAGCTCATGCATAAGCTTTCATTTACATTTATGCTGGAGTTTATCTGTTTCTTCTAAACTTGCTAATATTAAAATTTTATTTTTAGTTTCAGTTACTCTTTGCAAACCCAGTGGAAGAGGAGAAAGCTGAAGGAAAGAGAAAACAGTTATTCCTTTAAAACAAATGCATACATCTTCTACCTGCCTTGGCACTGTGCCTGCTGTCATCTGCTCAAAACCCTTAATGGATTAGTTCTTTCAAGACTTTAAAAATGACAAAAAAATCTTAAACTGTTTTAACTTTCCTTGTAGGTCTAATTTACTTCTAAAATATCAGAGCTCACACTTTGATTATCTGCATTCTCTCCATTAGCCTTTGACTAGTGGAGTTTGGACTTAATGGAAGCTGACTGAGGGGTCTCTACTCTTCCTATTTCCAGACGACTATATTATTTAAGGAACATTTACGTGGATGATTTGTTGCAGGTTACTGAGGTTAATCCTTAACTTCTGGAATAGCTTTCAGTGTTTTAGATACCCTAATACATTTTTGCAAATCTGTGATTTTAATGTAAATTTATAAAAATGTGCATTTACACATGTTTCTTATACAGCATTTAAACTTACTTTCACAGGTTGAAGAAATCAGAGAAATGGTAGACAATGACTTGGGATTTCAACAAGCTCCTCTCATGTGCTACTCTAGAACTAAAACTCTCCTTTTTATTTCTAATGACAAAAAAGTCATTGGCTGCTTAATTGCAGAACATATCCAGTGGGTAAGTGATTGAAGTGGAGAAAGATAATCTGTGTTAGTGCTTAATAACAGTTTTTCACAGCAAAGTAGTATTCTGTGTATGCCTTTTCCAACAGAGGAAGAGGCTGGGTGGTTGGACCATTCTGAAATGTAGTTACTCAGCTTTGTGTGGTTGATGCTGAGCTGAGACACATGGATGGTGTCATACTTGGCTCAGACAGACATGATCATCTAAAAACCTGCTACAGCTGAGGGCTGGAATTTTTCTTCCTCTGCTGTTATGCAGCTCTGGCTGTGCTCTTGCTTGTCAACAAGCAAGTTCAACTTCCTACCCAGCAGAAATCCAGCATGGATGAAAGAGTGGATGCTCTGTATGATTGAGTTGAATCACCACATGGTCAAACAGCTCCACAGGAAATAGAAGCAGAGGAGAGAACTGCACTGGGTTGCGGGACAAGAAGTCATGCTGCCTGTTGCAGTACTAATCACTGATGGCGCGTAATTTGTCTGTTCCATTCCAAACTGTAGTGTTTTCTACTGTCCCTTGGGAATATCAGACAACAAGCAAAACAATCCTAGCTAAAGTCAGAGAAATTGATGCAAACACTTTAATACAGATGGTAATAAGAATTGGATTATTTATTGCTGTTACTTAAGTGAGATAAACTTTAGAAGGTTTTTTGTTTGTTTAATCTTTCACCATCTGCTTAATTTTTGAAACTGTTATGAGAACTTAAATGAGACACAAATATAAAGTCTTTTTGGTAAGGCATTTTAACAAACCAAGTATGTTTAACTGAAATAAATTAAACATAAATTATTTTCTTCAGTCATTACTGAGGCTTTTATAAAGTGACGAATGTTTTTTGCATCATCTGCAGGGCTACAGAGTTATAGAAGAGAAGATTCCAGAAGTCAGTTCAGAAAATGAGAAAGTCATATTTGAGAGACAGAAAGCATGGTGCTGTTCAACTTCTCCAGAACCTGCTATCTGTGGGATCAGTCGGATCTGGGTGTTCAGCATGATGCGCCGGAAGAAGATCGCTTCTCGGATGATAGAGTGTCTTAGGTAAGACAAAAGCGTTCCTCAGCTACACGTGGTTTAGATAGAATTCAGTCCAAGACGCTGATTGCTTTGTGTGTCTCAAGCTTGTATTTCCAAGCTGCTGGTGATACAGGGGATATGGATTTGAGCACGGTTGACAGTTCTAGTATTAGGTGGAGTTCAATAACTGACGTCAGTACTCTACAATAATTTGTGTTCCACAGAAATCTTTTGAGTGCAGTAGTAATGAGTCACTCTGGCAGACTTCGAGGGGGAAATTACTCCACAGTAATTATGAGTAAAGGGCACAGGACTGTCTTTGGTCAAAATGTGTGATTAGCCATGGACTGGCACCGAACCATTGGCTGATTGTCCATTCCTTAGAGGTAGAAAGAGGGAGGGAACAGAGACCCAGTGCACCAAACTATTGGGTGTAGACTGGTGGCTTCCAGCTGTTATTTTGGTTTGTTTTTTTAATATATACTCAGGTTCACTGAGCCTTATGGATATTTTCAATTTCTGTGGAGCTTTAGTAGCTAGTGGTGAGTGTATTCTAGCTGAATGCAAAGTGCTACATCCATAAAAAGGACTCAAACATCTGCGCTATTGTCTAGATAAAAGTTAAAAATGTTGAATCTCCAAACCTTAGATTTCTTTCCAAGAAGTTTAAATGACAGTTCTGAGTAATGGCAGGAACTGCTCAAATCTTAGGACTGCTGGGCTGTCAGGTTTGTCGTCACCCCATCTTGTTGGAGTTTCTAGGACAGGTACTGCTGCCTGTGCCAGTCCTCACCCACTTGGGTATTTGGAGAGCCTAGCAAAGCTGTTCTGCCCTACACGATGCATCTTGCCCGACTGGTGGAGCAAGTCATGATCAGATCATGTTTTGGCTGACCTATTGACAGTAAAGCTATATTCAGATAAGCATATTAGCTTGATGGTTTGCTTATGGTTTTGGCAGATTAATAGTGTGTTCTGTAGCTTCCTGGAAACGATTTCTAAAGGAAAGATTTCTCCCGCAGAACAGTGCTCAAGTTCCTTCCTCAGCTACAGCCCTAAAGGATCTTTAGAAATCAGTTTTGATGGTTTGTTGCAGCTAGCGAGGCCTCCGTTTTCCTTTTAACTGTGCACTGCACCTCCTCTTTTGCAGTGCTCTGGTGCTTGTTTTGCCTTCCAGTAGCTCATGCTGCGTTCACTAAAAAGTTTTGCGTTATTCTGGTGCCCCATTGGTTTGTAGAAAGGTGTGATGAGCTCTGGTGTAGATGGGGGAGCCCAGGAAGTTGCAGAAGGCAAAGGAAAGGAGTGAGACTTGCTTTGGGATGGCAGTAAGCAGTTAGATCTGCCCAGCTGCCAGTGAAACTTCAACCTAAACGTTTTCCATAGCAAAAGGTACTTGGGATGGGATGATTTTGGTAACCAGCTAAATCCTGACTTCAAAATGTTGAAGGCATCGTAACAAACCAGGTTCATTTTGAGAATGTCTGCCCCATTTCACTCAGGTTTTGTCAGTACCTCGGAGTCACAGAAAACCCAGTCAGATAGTCTTAAGAACCTTGCAAAATCATCTTACTGAACACATGGAAGAGAAGAGAATAAAGCTGCTAGTAATTAAAAGGGATTTTGTTCCTGTTATCTTTTCCGTAGTATTTAATGGAGATGTCCATATGAGTAAAGCTCATGCTTGCTCTTCAAGTACAGTTATGATTATTTTAGAGAAACTAAAAAATTGATGTTTAAAGGGAGTTTTTTCTTTTTCAAAGGGTAAACATGACCTCCTCCTCCTTCCCCCAGTCAAGGTCTTAAAGCCTGAATTCAGTTCTAAATTTGCTCACAGAGCCAGGCAGAGAAGTAGAATGGTATTCCTTGATTTCCACTCTTCCTTCAAATAAGACTAAAACCTACAGGAAATACTCTTCATGAACAAGTTAAGCAAATGGATTCTTTCTTTTTGTATAGTTTATTACTCAATGTGTATTTAGGAATTATGCCTTGAGGTTGGTCCTTTGAGGCCCCTTCATAAGCACCCCAACTTGTTTTGTAGCTTTTCATTCCTCATGATTGTAGTCACAGCCCTAGTGGTCTTCTTTCTATTAAAAATAGTTGGAATGAATTCAAACGTTTTATTTTAAACCGTGAATTTGAAGTCTTGATGCAATTGTTTTGTACAAACATTCCTCATAAAACACTAGACCCTTATAAAACCCCTCCCAGAGCGAGTGACCCTCCTTGCTGTTTGGATTCATGCTATTTAGAGCCATCTCCTCCTAACAGAACTTACTCCTTTTGAATGTCTGTGCCACTTAATTAATGGTTTGTGGCCTAATAGCATAAATATTTTTCATTATGCCCTGAGGGTAATTACCTTTTTTTTTCTTTTTTTCCTTTTCCCCTCTTTTAAACAGGAGCAACTTCATATATGGCTCATACTTAAGCAAGGAAGAAATTGCTTTCTCTGACCCCACTCCTGATGGAAAACTCTTTGCAACACAATACTGTGGCACTGGCCAGTTCCTGGTATACAACTTCCTCAATGGACAGCACCAGACTTAACTGCTCTGCAGGAATTCCATTTTTATTGGACACTTCTGCCAAACTGCATGGCTTGGGTGCAGACCTTCAGCAGAAGCCAGGGCCATTTTTATTACAGTGAACTCAGGACTGGTAACAACCGAACGGTTGTACTATTTTATTAAAACTGTAAACAATGCAGTAATAGGCTAACTTTGTTTTTTTAAAAGAAAGATATTTTATTAACTTTTACAAAAGTTTGATTGTATTTTATCTAGTTAGTCATGTTTACATGCAGCAGAAAATTGTTCATAGTGGACTGTAAACTAATGCAAGGACTCTAGTCTGGCTGACGAGTACATGCTGAAGTTCTTACTGAGGTGATATACCAGTGCTTCCCAGTACTGGAATGCTGGGCTCCTGCCCCAGCTCCCACTGCCAGCACTTGTCTGAGAGTTCCAGGCTGTGCCCAGTGGCATCGAGGCAGGAGGTGTTACAGTGCAGACATTGTGGGCAACAACCCTCACAGGCTGTACGGTGCCTTCTGGGGGGCCCCTGTACTCTGCTCCGTGTCAGGGCGCCTGCTCCTTGGCATCAGCATCAGAATCTTGTGTGCCCTGCCCCCTTCTCCCCCAGATTAGTTGTGGAGTAAAAGGTGGAATGAGAAGCCCAAGGGCTGGTGTACTCGTCATTCTTCAAGTATTGTACTGAGTATATACCTTTGTTAGTGGACTTCACTTTGATACTTGTCACTCCTTCATAAATCTCTCCTCTTTTAAAGGGTTTGTATGTTGAAAAACTGCTGTGGCCTTTCTTGATCTGTACATAATGTAGATAGATTCAAAATAAAATACTTCATAGCTTTTTTAAAGTTACTCTGTATAAGACTAAGTGTGAATGAATCTTTAGTGTATTTCATACTTTTCTTGGTGGGAAAAATATAACACCCTGAGAATCAGAGCCCCAGGAGCTCTGGATCAAGACGATCCTCATACAAGGTTCATGGTAAGGTGAGAGGGGATACCGTCAGCCTCAAGTAAAAGTTTAAAACCCTAACGGAAAATGGGAAAGATTTAGTTATGGTTAAACTTAAGGGTTTGTTTTGATTTTGGAACCCATGTGAAGTCAGGATGCACCTGTTTATGGTGTGATGTCCTTAGCCTTGGTCTAGAACTAAAGCAAAGAACTCACACCACATCCCAAACAATGCTCCAGAGTACTTAAAGCTGGAGTGGCAGAACAGGGTTGAATTCTGGGCTCCAGAGGCTCCAGGCTGCCACGTGTAATTTTCCAGGGGCTGGGGAGCAGACTGTAAAGGGCTTTGTCAGAAAAGTGGTGCAGGTGCACAGGAACTCTAGACGCGATCCTCTGTAGCGGGCTCAGAAAGCAAGAGCAGGACCCATTAAGAGAGAGGCAGTCTGAACTGGTAACTTAATATATTCAAATTTAATGAAAGCACATTATAAACATACCATAGCCACAACTTCAGACAGTTTCAGTTCATAAACAATAACATGAGGTAGACTGACTAGTGAAGCTAAATTCACCAAGTTTTTGGTTAAGAAAACTTTACACTAGGAAAGCAACGTTTTTAACCCTCTTCCAAAAGTCACAAAAGCAATTACATAAGTTAAGCAAAAAGCATCTGCATATGATTCTTTATATCTTAGTTTACATTCATTTTAAACCTGTGAATAGACAAGAACATCTACAGGTAAAATATAATGCTGGCCAATTTTCATACATTCATAAGAATGGCCTTAATGGCAAGGCTGAAAACCAAAATGGAATAGCAGTCATGGAGCTATTTGTCAAACAAGGGTCTCCTTGCCAGGAATTCACAGGCAGCCGGTTAAAGTGTTCCACAGGACAGGCCTGCGCTGTTGGGGCTGGTGTAGTGCACTCGGGCCAGAGCGTTACCAAAACTCCTTGCTTCCATATGGGAGAGCACTAAGGAAATGGGTTTACTATTAGCTGGTAAAGGCAGGCAAATACACTGATTATCTAAATGCACTCTCAGCCTTCAGGACAATTTCGCTGTGCTCCACCAGCGGGCTAGCTCCTCCTAGTAGTCTCAGCACCTGGAATTTTTAAGAACTTAGTGCAAACATCAAATACACAACAAAAAGGAAACCATTTTTGAACATTTAATACCTGATACTTCTCTACACCATGCTAAGACTTAGGGCTGGCCTTAAGCCCTCTGGCAAAACCAGAGCTACTGGAATACATTCAGGCGTGTAGCAAACACTTCAAGAATCACCTTTTATATCCCTACTTCTTCCCAGTGTTCAAATAGGTAAGGCAGGTTGTATCTGAAGGAAAATAAAAAAATAAATTTACAGAAATGGGTTGTTCATGTGAATTTTGCTAAATTGACAGCATCAGAAATAGTGCTACATCAACATAGACATATGCAAACCATTTTCCTTTGGCCTCTGTCAAATATATTAGGTTTATTCATCTGTAAACGTCTCTTCACAAGATAAAAGTTGCTTAATTAACACTATGCGTTAAAAAAAATGCAGCTTTGGCAGGTCCTTCTACAATGACTGCAGGTCAGGTATAAAGATGTGTTAATTTCATTGCTTTTTGGGGAGTAAATTCGTATGCCTGAATAGCATTTAAGAACTCTGCATTTTTCTTACTGATAAGAGAGGTCACGATGCGCAGAAAGATGATTGTTGGGGGGGTGTGTGTAAACCTCAGCGAGGTAACACCTGCGAAGTGTGAGGGGAACAGAGCACTGCTACATTTAACCATGACAGCCAAATGCTCCTGCACCGAGTTAATTCCAGAACACCTTCACAAGGATCAGTATTGCAGTTGGAAATAGAACAGCGTGCAACTGCTGCAGAGCCAGGATTTACAGAGGTACACAGATGACAGCGTCAGGTGATGTGTTCTCAGATCTTTGCTCCTGGAGAGTCCCTCCTGAGCAGTCCCAGCTCCCTGGGGTTTCACCCCTGCTCCCCCGTGAAGCTACTGTAGAATACTTTCTGTTTCTCTTGGATCCAGCTCAGGCACTGTTACTCTCCTGCACATTTTTTGGTGTGTTGCTTCTTATATGGGTACAACTCAGACCTGAGCTCAACGCTGCAGCCAGCTGGAGTTGAGTGTAAAGGAAATGGAGAGTGAGGTGCAGACAGTCCACCACAAAGGCACTGGACAGAGAGGAGGACGCATTTCCAAACACAAAGGAGGATGGACCACAAGTTTCCAAAGCTCTGAGGAAAGTGAGAAACTGAAGGTGATTTGCCGGGAAGTTACTCTGGCCTCTAACTGAGGAGAGAGCAGCTCCGAGAAGCCTTTTGCTTTGGCCCCTGGAGCTGAGGAGGGGGTGCTTACTGGGGCAAAATACCATTGCTAAGGGTGCACAGTGCCTGCCATGCGTTTGCCCATTTGTTCAGGTTTAAGTAGTAAACTTTGAACACCTGTGGAAATTTTGCCAAAGACAGTTTCAATACGTACACAATTACAAATTTTAAACTAACACTGCACAGAGAACAAGACTATTCCTTGTAATACAAATATCTACTTTATATTGTAGTTTCAAACCCCTGAGTATTCCTGTACCACAGCACAGAGCTGAAGAGACGCGGTGGGCTCTCCTCCACCTATCTTCGATAAATTCCACATGCTGGGGTGCGTTTCATGTAACACATTCAAGCTTGCAGCTGCAAGAGGAGAGCAGCTTCTTCCCCTAACTCAGCTGAATATAAAAAGGATTCTTCTTTGACCAAACAACATCCTCTTCCCAGATCCTACAGCTTGATTGGCTGTGTGATTAATGTTGGTGGTTGTGACTGATACGAAAATAATGAATCCAGGATCCTGTAAATCATAACCGGTGCGGTAATTTTATCCCAAGGAATAAAGCTACTTCAGAATTGCAGGGAATCCTTTAGAGCAGTCTAGATAAATATTGGTTGCACTTTGCTCCACAGTGATTGTACTTTTTTTTTAAAAAAAAAGTTCTTTTTTTTTCGTTAGCGGTGTCTCAGCGAAGCTTATATGTGGCGTCCCGTAAGGAAATAGAGTGGCTCATCATCACTACTGTTTGCAGTTTGAAACTCATCCCGAAGTCGGAACTGCCACTCATCCTCCAACTCCAACCGGACTATTGTCTGCCGTAGAGAACTTCTGTCTTGACATATGACACACAGGGTGGCACCTTCAATTGAAAAGCATGTTAGATCCTTGGGGTACAATAACAACTCATTTCCTTCACTGATTTTCCTAAGATATTTCAAAGAAATCTCTGCTGCTGGGGAGGAGAAAAGTAGTATTAGAAAGGTCTATCACCAACCATCCAGTGCAGGCTCAGATCAGTCCTGTGAGCCCCAGGACAGAAATGAATGTGTCCATTTGCAGGAAGGCACAGACACGGAGAAGCAAGCGTGGTGTGGAGCCTGCTCTGGATCACAGGTTGTCACTGCTTGACAGTCACGCAGTGTTAATATCATCAACTGCAGCAGAGAGAATATTAACTGGATCTTTAAATTACTACTGATAATTATGCCCAAACAATAAAGCCTACATTTTTGTTTGTTTATGGGACATTTGGGTTTGTAGAAGGTCAGTGATGAAATTCTACTAAGCCAAACCAGTCCCACAACTGACTTAAGAAAATTCCTTAAGTATGAGCACTGCCCTTGGTAAAGCACTCCAAGAGTCTCTAATTTCTTCTGTGGCTTAACAAACTGAAACTTCGTTCCACCTGTAGTTACACACAGTTCTTTAATGAGCAGGAGAACTGGACACCTTCAGGACTTTCTCTGTTCTGTTCCCCAGCCCATGCACCCAACACATGGAAAGTTTTGGTTCAGATCCCTCCTCTGCTTGACTGAGGCAGGGAAAGGCCCTTCCTACCAGATTTCCACTGCCTGGTTTTGGGAAGAAGCCACCCCTTGCCCAAGAAACAACAAAGTGCTCTCTGGCTGCATCAGCTCTGGGGACCAGGTGGTGGGCAGCACCATCCCCAGCATATCTTTGTGCCTTCCTCCTCTGTCCCTGCCCTGCAGGGCCCAAGAGGGCACAGGAGCAAACTTCAAAATGTGGTTCTTGGGACTGGCTAAGGGTCACCCCCACGGCCCCCCTGCACATGCACCATCCTCAGTCAGCAGGAGAGGGAAACGGCTCAGCTGTGCCACCACAACTGCACTGGAACTCAGCAACACACTTCAGCATTACTGAATACCTCTGGCAATTTGGTAATTGTCAGCATTAAGACAAAAAGAAAGATTTTGATGAGATTGATCAAGTTCTGGTGGGGGTAGACCCAGTCATCCTCCAGCTAAGGGCTGTCCTCATTTACAGAACTGAATATTTACTGCCATTATAGACTGATTGCCCAAGCAGAATTTCCTGTCCTCATCAGTAACACCTATGCTCAAAACTCTCAAGTGGCTGACTGCACAATTCACTGCCTGATTTCCACAATCCTTGTTGATGTCACTTTAAAATAACTTAATTAATGTAATTTATCAACGCTTACCTAAGGTTCAATTATCTTTCACCAGGAACAGAAGTTTGATACACCCCTCAAAAACCACTCCATCTATTTCTTTTGAAAACAGTGCCAAAGCAAACTGTGAAAATAATGGAGCTGTTTACAGAAGCTGGTTATTCCTCTGCCTTTCCCTTTTCCTCCATGCTATTATTAGTTGGTGGGAAGCACCCAGGATGCCCAGCAGAGCAGTGAGATTACCTTTGAGAAACCTGAACCGCTTGAGGAGGTCTGCACCGACAAAGGAGTCACAGAGATAGAGCAGAAGTCCACTGAAGAACACCCCTTCACAGTTGACATTGACTGAGTGTGGGCGAGAGCTAATGTAGCATATGGCCACCTGAAACGCAAGGGGGAAAGAAAGGAGGCACTTCGGTCTTAGAAATGTCTAAGGATGACTTACGTGGAATGGAATATAACTTAGTGATAACAGCTGGTGCTTGTAAAAATATGATCCAGCAAGATTGCAGTACTGAGCAAACTTCCCCAAGGAAGTAACACACGGAACAAACCTCTAGATTCAGATTTGGTCGCCAAGTCTGCATCACGTTATTTCAGGGCTCTCTGTAATTCAGTTTGATTTTCTCTTTCTCTACGGATTACCTGCTTATGATGACTATAGTTTATATAGGTTATTCTAATAAGGACACATTTGTCAAACAAAGTAAGCAATTCCCTGAGTACGGGAACTGCTGACACTCGTGGTTCCAAGCACTCTTGTGTCTGAGTGCTGTGATGGCTGTTATATATCAAAGGCTGTCTCCTCTATCTTACCTGTGACCTCCATAAAATTTGTCTGAACAACACCCTTGTTAGACACTGACCATGCTCCAGACCCAGTTCAAACTGACCACTTCAGAATTCTAATCTCCCCACCTACAGACATCTAAAACATATTTGCAAAAACGTAGTTTCCCTGAAACCTGGGTTCATAAAAAGTGTCAAGAGATGGACACCAAGTTATTTCAAGAATGGCTTTGCTTTTGGGTTTTTGCTTTCTATGCAATCTTATTTCAGACAGACACGCCCAATTCCTTTGCAAATCATAGAATTGTTTAGGTTAGTGTCATTGAGATTCCACTGTTATCGTGGATCCATGAGATCCAAGATCATTGAGTCCAACTGTTAACCCAGCACTGCCAAGTTCACCACTAAACCATGTTGCCATGTATCTCATCTACACATCTTTTAATACCTCCAGGAATGGTGAATCCACCACTTTCCTGGGCAGCCTGTTCCAGCGCTTGACAAACCTTTCCATGGAGAAATATTTCCCAGTATCTAATCTAAACTTCTCCTGGCACAACTTGAAGCTGTTTCCCCTTGTCCCATCATTTGTTACCTGGCAGAAGAGAACGATCCCCAGCTGGCTACAGCCTCCTTTCAGGCAGTTGTAGAGAGCGATTAGGCCTCCCCTGAGCCCCCTCTTCTCCAGGCTAAACAACCCCAGCTCCTTCAGCTGCTCCTCGTCAGATCTGTGATGCACACCCTCCGCTGCCCTTGTCTGGACAAGCTCCAGCACCTCAGTGTCCTTCCTGAACTGAGGGGCTCAAACCTGAATACTGGATTTGAGGTGTGGCCTCACCAGTGCCGAGTACAAGGGAATGATCTCCTCCCTCATCCTGCTGGCCTCACTATTTCTTATCCAAACCAGGATGCCATTGGCCTTCTTGGCCATCTGGGCACAGCTGGATCATGTTCAGCTGCTGTCAACCAGCACACCCACGTCCTTTTCCTTTGTGCAGCTTCCCAGTCACTCTGCCCGGGATTGTTGTGACCCAAGTGCAGGACCTGGCACAGTCCAGCAGTCACATTAATCCATCACAGACCTCTGGTCTCTACCTACACCAGCCAGCTGGAGGCTTCACCACCAGCTCCTGCAGTGGATTGGTCCTTTACTTCCAGCAACAGAATCTGTTTGAGACCAAAGTCTTCAAACGTTACCCTTGATGCTGAAGAAGGTTTCCAACACAAGAAAGATACTGAAGTAAAGTTTTGCATTTCTTTGTCCCCATCATCCCTGAAAATCTTTTGTACCTCGAGCCCGATGTTCAGGTAGCAGTCGATGGCCAATACCGGGTTCTTGAAGTTATGGATGGCCTTGGGGAAGAGTTTGTACGTCGCGTGTTGAAGGAATTTCTCCAGGAGGAACTGAGATGGGGCTGCCAACAACGTGTGCTCGCTGTCAGGGGCACAGACGTACTGAAGTGGCATTATTGGTGCCACGCTGTCCGAAACCTGCAGCGAAACCAAGAGGAACCCCTTTTAACCCACCTACTCTGTGTATTTGCTCTGCAGGAGTTCCTCTAACTGGGGAGGATCAAAAGGATCACAGCTCCCCATTCAATTGTCACATAGCACCACAGCACAGAAATAAATTAATTGCTTGTTCTATGCTTGCTAAGTACTTCCATGGATATCTCCTTGCCTAAAGAAGGGACATAAAACAGGGAGTTCAAACTGTCACAGTGGCCTTCATCCTGCCTTACTCCTGGGCATTGTATGAAATTACATACTCCTTGTGTGGAGTCATCCATAAAAAGTGTTGTCTATGGAGTTGTCTCTTAGGCCAGTCCATCACTACAGATTCCACTGCAACCACAGGAAAAGGAAAATCAGAAAACGATCTTCCAACCCAGGGTTTAGTCAGTTAAGTCCTGAAGTATGGGAGGTGGTTTTTTAAAAGAGGGATGGTGTGGAATATGTTCAAAACCACCAGGAACACAAACTGTAAGATTCCTAGATTAAAGACAATCCTTTGAAATACACCTCCATTTAAAGGTGGCATAGGTGTAACATACTCTGTATAAAATATCTGGTATATTTTTATAAATACTTGGATTTCCTGGGTGGATTTCAGAAGGCTGCAGTTTTCAGAGCCTTTCCTCAGGCCTCTTCTTGTCAGGAAGTGCAAGGACTGAAAGTCATCACAAACCAGCAAACACCAGACCGTTGTGGCTCTGCTAACATTTTTTAAACTGAATCTGGTACAACTTGCCTGCTTTTGATCAGAATCTGCAAATTCTTCCTCCATCAGAGATACCACTGAAAAGCTAGACCAAACTCTTCCCAATCCCAGTCCATCTTCTAATAGATTAGGAGGATTTTTGTTAGTAATTTATAAATAGCAAAATGTTTCTCTTTTTCTATTTTTGAGGTGGCAGCTCTACCATCTTATTCATGGATTAAGCCATGAATGTAAGATGTCAAATAAGCACAAAATAAACCTAAAAAAACAGAGAATTCATTATTTCTAGGGAAAACAGGTCCTGATTTTACCCCTTAACTACAACAGAGCATACTTCCAGACTTACCATGATTTTTGGCTTAACAACAAAGTCCTTTTGTCCTCCAACCTGAATATGTTTCTTCATGACACTGAAGTTGTTGAAGCGGCAGATGAGGAGGCCGCTGCTGTTGGTCCGCAGATTAAAATCCACATCTTCACAGAAATACCTGGACATTAAAAACAAGATCACTGTGCGCCTGCTGTGCACGAGCATTCAGCACATCCACTGCTGAAATGCACCAGTATGGGCTCAGCAGAGATTTTTGGAGATCATCTCATACGGTGCCACTACAAATTCTCTGCAGAGCTCTGAAGATTCATTCCTTTGATGTGCTCCTGGTTTAGGAAAGCAGCTGCTGGTCATCCTAAAACCAAACTAGTCTTCACTTTTCAGTGTGCCTGTATGCTTCTTCCCCATACCAAATCTGGCTTACCTTCTCTTCCTCACCACATACTGGCAACAATCATTTCCCCCCCATCCTTTACTTTTTTTTTTGTTTTGTTTGGTTTTTTGTTTGGTTTTTGTTTTGTTTTGTTTGTTTGGTTTTTTTTGTTTTGTTTTTATGTTTTTGGTGGTTTTTTTAGTATTTATTTTGGACCTGACAGAAACTGTCCAATGACCAACCTCCACTCCTGAACAAGCCAGTTCCATCTGACATACTCCTTCATAAACTGGAGTCAGGGGAAAAATGTGGCTTTAACAAGTATTTAGCTATGGGAGAAAAAGCTGCTGGGAAGTAACCTTAGTCCTGCACTATTCAAGATGTAGTTGCTCATTTCTATGGGCTGACTCCCAACTCATGATTCAACCTGACACAGAATGTGAAATCAAGAGCTCTGAAAGTCACAGCAGCTTGCAGTGACAGGCTACAATTCCTTGCTGAAACACACAGGATCTCTGAAAACAGCAGCAGGAGCCCAAGGTGAGAAGCCTGAGGGCCATGTGTGGCAAGCAGAGACAGGGTTTATTTGGCACTCACTAGGCTGGGAGGAGGAAGAATTGGATATTTCTTCAATCTGTGATGAGAACTAGCAATAAAAACCCACGACAGATGTGGGTGCTTTATTGCAAATGCTTTAGGATGAAGTT
>VZTD01005870.1:311913-377189 GCA_013397725.1 Rhagologus leucostigma
AGGTTTGTGGAGGAGTGTGGGGGGGGGGGGGGGGGAGGAAGGGAATAGTGGAAAGTATTTTTTTCATCTGTTCTTGCAAACTCAAGTGGCAACAGGGAGGACAGCTGTCTCTGAAGGAAATACAAGGAATCCCTTCTCCTAGGCACTCTGGAAGCTCAACATTCTTCCTGTGACTGATAGCATTTTGGCTCCATTCTCCTACTTTTGGTATCCCAATTATTTTTTTTGTCCTAAAGTTTCTTCTTCCCTCATTTTTTCAGTCCTCTGTCTGAAGCCCTCCCTTGCCCTTGGTCTGTCTGCCCCAGGTTTTCTTGGCTTATGGCAGGTTTATTTTGATGCCTTATTTAGATGAAACGTATATCACACTGTGATTTATTTTTGTGATTGTGCACTCATTACCTTAGGCAGGATCTTTCTGTTTATCTCAACAGCATTCAGAAACATTGTGACAAGGTTCTTATCAAGTCAAAATGCTATTTTTCCACAGATATATATGTACTGCCTACCTGTTCAGATCATATTGCACATTCTGGGTCAGGTCTATGTTGAGCAGTATAAAATCACGCACGTGGCACCTGGAGAACGGAGCCTTTGCTTTCCTGGTATTCAGCTTGCTGTTCCATTTCTGAACACCCAGTATTGCATAATGAACAATTTTGGGGGTGGCTTCAATGTGTTGGAGGACGCTTTTCAAAGACACATTCTTGCTGAAACCCCCAGGCTCCAGGGACTGGCTGCAAAACATGATCATACACAACATACAAACACATTTTATTATTCTTATGTAACATGCACTGCATATATATATACATATGTGTGTACAAAAAGGACCAAGAAATTCCATTGACAACTGAGAATGTTTACTCCAGATGCTGTAAAAATATATATGTAAGTGCAGACTTTTTAAGCAACAGGGAACTAATGTAGCCATCAAGAAAATGTAGCCATTAAGAAAAGGAGCCTTTCGGCAGATTAAGTTCTTACACAGCAATTTAGGAAGGGAAAAAGAAGTCACCTTACACATCATTTTTGGAATGCTATTTTCTCTGTACTGGACAGTGTAAGCACTGAGAAGGTCAAGAGCTTGATGCCTTCTAAGTTCCCCAAATAAACTGTTTGTACTAAGAAACATAAATTGAATCAAAACAAAGTAACATATTGAAAAATCACTCAAACAGTCACTAGAAGCAGGAGTGGCTCTAAGCAAAGAACAAACACAAGCAGAGGTCTGTTGGTGGTACTGACACAGATGTAAAGGGACAGTCAGGTGGAAGTGTTCAGCAGAAGGTGGTTTCATGTTGGTGGTCAACAAGACAAACATACAGCCTTCCTACTTCTCTGAGTACCCTGCCCGATGTTAGAGATCAGCCTCGGTCACAGATGTGCTGCTGTCAGTGCTGGATCAGTGCAAGGACCCAGCGTGGGTGGGTACCAACCTGGACTGCTCGTGGAGGCTGTGCATGTTCCACAGGACGCAGGAGTCGTCCATGACCACGATGAAGGGCCACACACACTGGCGCTTCACTCCCAGCTCCTCCAAGCGGTTTCGTTCCAGTTCTAGGTTGTGGTAGGAAAGTTCCTTAATAAGAAACCTGGCAGCACCTGAGGAAATACCATAAAGAAGGCGTACAGACATCTTTATTAGACTTCATCACTCTTCTCAGAGAAAGGTTATGTGAACATCTGCAGTCATTACCCTTTATGAACTTAGTGAAGAAACTAAACACCTTAGTTTAAAAAGAAATCTGTATGTCCCTTTTTCAGTGTGATTAAATCTACGAGGCAGGTTCCAAGAAGACTGGATGCTTTAAGACACCCTGCAGAACACAATTTTGTGGGCACTAATGAAGTAATTTGAACCAAGAAGGGGCTGAGATTCTAAAACTGAAGCTACTTCAAACTTCTTGCAGAATAAACTCAGCATCCATGAAAACAAAGTCCAAAGTTCAAGCCCCCAGTGTTCAGCTGCAGTTAGTATTTACCTTCTGCTAACTAAAATGTTGCGATTTGAATATGTGTAAAACATCTAATATGAACATTCACACAGCAGGGCTGAGTAAAATGAGTGACTATGGCCCATAAAACATCAGATTTTAAACTGAGAAGGGAGTGATCCGTGCAAACATATATTCCATGCCCCTGACAGCAGTTCTTCCACATTTTTGCACAGACATTGCTGCTATTATCACAGCAGGAATGCGAGGAGCTGCTGCAATGTTTCCTGCAACAGCATGATCCACACTGTCCGACATAGATTTTGATACCTTCACAGCACAGATTTTGATACCTTCACAGCAATGCACTGATGGTGTCTCTTACCAACTCCAGCGTTGTTGAACATGCCTGGCAGGACAAGCATGATGTGATTGGGCCAGTATTTTCGGTAGAGTGGCATTTCATACTCCTTGACTACCAGGAGGTGCAGGTGGCTGATGCCTTCCATGGCATGGTAGAGGTTCAAGAGTCCATGTTCATGACGTCCACTCGATGGGGTGAAGATAGGACTCTTGACTGCATTCAAATTCTGCTGGAACACAAGATATTGTGGCAACATTAGGTAAAAAGCAGGTTATTCCCGATAGGGACTTTTATTTGTTTCTTTTTTATACCAGATTTTGAGATCACTGATTATTGCAACACATATTAACTGGGCACTAGGACCGGAAAAAAGGATGTTTGCCCTCAAGAAACCCATACTAAGGACAGGCAAGAATTACACAAAGGACATTCAAACAAAAAGAAAAGAGAAAAAACCTCCCCCCATTAATTTGCAAGTGTATGTCAAGCTGACTGCGTGCAGCAGATGGGTAAGAGCAGCACACACACCTTGTCAGAAACAAGTGGGAGTCGCATGCTTTCGAGATGTTTTCCCTGCTTGCTGAAGACAAAATGGTTCTCTTTGGACTTGGGGATTATAAAATGCAGCTGAACCTCTTCTCCCAGCATCGAGGATGAAAACGTGAATGCATGCAGAGTGGAGTCAGACACCTGAATACAAACAAACAGCAAAAAGAGATTTCCAAGCAGGTAATACATAAGGAGTATGTAAGGAGGAGTTCTTACAGTCACAGTACTGGAAGCCATCAGAGAAGAACAACAAAACATTCTCTTTCAGTAACCATTTTCCTCACAATAAGGTAAAATATTTAGGCCATGCTATTAAAAGAATCAGCTTTCTGTACCAGTAATGGTCTTCGGCCAAACTGGACTCTTCTGAAGTCCATTTCAGCTAGGAATTATTTATCAATATTTACAAAGAGAAGTCAAATATATATATATATATACACACTAGGAAAAAAACTGTCCAAATAAATTTCTCCAGAAGATCCAAAGAGCCGTGCAGCCTGTGGGTGCACCTCCACAGCATCCTGCACTGCCATTCAGACACCTCAGCAGGAGCACTACTGTATTAGTATGGTATTTTTCCTGTGGCAATACTCTCCTAAGCAGCTGTGTGACCAAAGCAGACCACACCATTAACAAGGGTATGAAGAATTTGGGTGAGCTTAAGTTTGCACAGCACTTCACTGAACCACGTAAGTGTATACAAATGCCTACACAGCTGATAGATTTCATCCTACAAAAGGATCTGTCTTACTACAAAGTCAAATCACTTACTTTTACCAATGAGCTTTCTATAATCTTTGCTAAAAATTGAAATAATTAGCCTAAGATGAAAAACGCAAGGGACTTTACTTAGGTTCTGTTAAAGCATTTAAGAATCTCTCTCCCTTCGTAATGTTTGCTATCCAATGACTCCCCTTTGAAAGTGTAATTTCCCTGAGCTTAATTATCTTAATTCTACATACACAGCTCACACTGGCACATACAAGTAGATGTTTATATCTATTCGTACTAGTTATGTTTGACCACATGCACAAAGTGAGTGGAGGGAACAACGGATGTCCTTGGGGGGGATTTGCTTCTGTCAACGGACTTAATGAAGCCTAAGGTTTAGATCAGACCTGCTCGTGCTGCTTCCAGGGAACTGGCATTGTGCACTGCCAGGTCGGGGTGTCTACACTGCCATATCTTAATAGCAAGCTGTTGGAAAACGTTAGCGAGCAAGGAAGGAATGATTTGAGATAAGAAACTTCCAGGTAAACTGCTGGTGGTGGTTAAGAAATACTGTGTGAACTATTAACCAGGAGTAATCTTACTTGCCAGTCTCCAGTGAGCATAACTGTTTGCTTTAGAAACTAAAAGTTTTTTAACTAAACAGATTAAAGTGTTCATTTCTGTCCAGTGACTCGTAAGATACTGCTGAGAAGGATGCACAGTTACATACAAAGGGAGGAAGAAGTAGGCCTTGCCATCTCCCATCACAGGTGTGGATGGCTGGCATTTAGGTTAAGACAAGCATTTCTCTTAACTTTTACAGTCTTTTCCTGTGAGACACTGCAAACCCTCTGGGCAGGCTGAATAATGCTTTGGCTTGAGACAGCTAATCATAGTATTCACCCTTTGCCAGAGGCAGCTGCAGAGGAAAACTGCTCATTCAGAACGTGGCAGACACACTTGATGCTCCTGGGTCTGTAGCTCAATATCTCCCCTGAGAATGGAAGAATTAAACAATTCCATCTCAGGGAAGGTGAAAGCATGAATCCTGAGATGAGAGCAGTATGCCTGGAAAAACCACTATAAACCAAGGATGCAGTTTACCCTTAGACCTTGACACCAACCTGTGCAGCAGGATTAATGTCCATGTACTGATGGCACTGCTCACAGTGATGGAAGGTATTGTAAGCTGCATATTTAGTCAGCATCATGGACACGGTCTCCCTTTTCTTAGGTTCCTCTGATTTTGTTTCTTTGCTTGTTTCTGGGCACAAAGAAAAGAAGTAACAGAAATTTTAGGAGTGTTAAAAAACAGAGATTGTGATCCTGGTAAAAACTGTAAAGAACACACAAATTGTTTTGTTCCATATAATTTTGGAGACTAAAGGTTCTTGCCAACTCATGTTCAAACAAACTAGTAAAAACTGATTCTTTGTAGGAAAGTATTCCTAAAAATTTCTACATCTTACTTACCTTGTTTCACTCTTGAGAGTTGTTCTGTGTATACAGGACTTATATTTCTGTACTTAGGATCATGTACACTCAGGTCAAAAGATATTTTGCTGAAGATCTCAATGTCTGGCCAGTGGTCATTGCTAGACTGAGTAATTTCGCTGTTTTCAGTATGATCTGCAACAACACACTTCAGGTAAGCAGAATCAGATACCCACCAAATTATGCTTAAGTGATGGTTGCTGCTTTACAGTTGCACTGGAACTCACACAGGCGCACACACACACACAAAGCAACATCTTTGAAGGTCATAAATGTTACCAGTGAAATTACAATCCACACAAAGCCATTTCAAAGAAATGGCAATTCCTTAGAAACTGTGTGCAGGTGAAGGAACCTCCTAGGTATCTTTCTGCTCTGTTCCTCATCATGCTGCTGAGGTCTAATTCACTCTGGTTTAAGCATAAATGCTCAGATGAATGGTCCTATTTGTGCAGAAGGCACAGGTGTACTTTTGAGCCTCTCTGTGATGGAATGAAGAGCACTGGATAAATGAGAAGCAAAAGTATCCAAAGGCAGAAGGATGAAAGCAAGGAAAAAGAGGCTGTATATATTTATGAACTAGTAGCTGGTGGTACATGATAAAAGCAGTAAAAGACACACTCCTATTACACAATGGGATGTGGCCAGCAAGGATCAAATGAAACTTTTTTGCTTTGATCCAACAGAGATAAGTCTAAAGTAGAAAATCAAGTTTAAGCAATGGGAATGGTAGAAAACACTAGCCAAAGAAAACAACTTTGGAATGCAGCTTGAACATGAGTCAATTCAGATCAAAATGAGATGGAAGAACACAAGAAAGTAGGTGTGTTACTGAGGTTACTGATTTTAGAAAAGTGAATTCAGGTGAAATGAAGGTTGCGTCTACGGACAAGCACATGTTCACCCTACCCTGATGCAAGAAGAGAGACAGTAATCTACAGAGCTCTGAGTCCATTACTTTGAGCTTGATAATATTCAAAAGTTGGAGAGGATGAAGGAAATAATTAAATAAATGAAAAATGGGATGAAATGCAGTCTAGGCTGACTAAAGAAATCCTGTGTTACTTTCATTATATGGCTATGAAACACCTATTTCTCTGAACAAAGGAAATGCAGTGAATCTTATCCTTCTGGACTCAAGTACTTGGTATGACACTATAGGACAAATTATTAATACAGCTGAAGAAAATGAAGAGAGGGAATGGTCTGTAAATTGAAAGAGTTGACTAAACAGATGGCAGCATGTAACATTGTAAGCTTTAAGGCAGGTGAGATTACCAGTGACGTTAAAAGGTCAGTAGAGGGGCACACTGTGTAATATTCTCACTAATGTCACCTGCTTAAACCAAAAATTGGCTTAAGTTTGCTGGTGGCACACTCCTAAGAGTCACTGTCAGCGTGGAGAAGGAATCAAAGATAGCTGGAAAGAATTCAACGCCCTCGAACACCGTAACAACGAAAACTTGGTGATATTTAACAGAAAAGAATGTCAGTCATATGTACCATCAAGGACTAATAGCAAGCATTTCCGCAGCAGATTGGAAATGACCAAATTGCTGAGGAACCTTGGAGTACAAGCTAAGCATCAATGCCCGTGAAAAGGGAGAATGGAAAAGACCAGTGCAATTATAGGTTTCATCAATCATGGGGCTTTCAGTGGGGGCGGGGGAATACATGAGCTGTTGTAGGCTGGGTTGGTTAAACATTCAGTTCTGCTCACCCATGCACCAGAAGGATAAACTGAAAATAGATGTGCAGGCCAAAGTACCAAACTGATAAGGAGAATAAAGGGTCTGTCATTTGTGAGGATCGTGTAAGAAGATCCAGTCTACCTAGATGAATGCTGAAGAAGAGGTAAGATAGCTGCCTGACCACTCCAAAGAAGCAAATCTCAAAGAAGAGAAAAAGTATTTTAATTTAAATTAGTATGCTTTTTGGTCCCAAAGAGAATGTGTATAAATGGGACAGAAACATATCTGGGTTGGAGAATAAAGTATTATTTTAAATAATGAGAACACTAGTGCTCTGGAGAAGCATTCCAACAGAAATAGTGGGAGCAAAAAAGCCACAACCAAAAACCCCAACCAAACCCAAACTGCTCTTGTGCTGAAGTTCCATGCATTCCTGGCAGGGGTGTGACACATTGCTGGGATCTCAACAAGCCAGTCCGCATGATGCAGAACATCTCTTACATTGTGATGTTTCATCCTAAGTTTCTGAGGTACTTTAGTTCAAATAATAAAGGAATAACTGCCCCCAAAGCTCCAAATCAAAGGAAAATCTTTCTTTTTTTTTTTTTTCATTTAATAGCACTGTATGAACAGAAATACAAATTAGTCCTTGCAAAGGTTTGACAACAACTACATTCTCAGGATGTCAGTCTAATGGTCATGAGAGTTATGCACCACAGAAATTTCCCTACAAAACCACAGTTACGTAAAGAACACCATGAAGAGGACTACTTTTAAAAAGGTTTTGCTCTTCTCAAGGCAAAGTCCTGCCACAACAGTCAATGGATCTGTGAGATCTGACAAATGAGCACAAATCCAAAGAGTATCCTGCTCCCCTTTACCCTCAGCATAAAACCTGCAAATTGCAGACAGGAGACAGTCTAACTGAAAATTGGTATGTAACTTATAAATAAACATAAATAATAGTTATGTTTCATCTAGGAACAAAATATTCTTAAATGTCCTGTCTGCTTAAAAGCAGCCAGCACTTAAAAACCCGCAAGAAGAGAATACATGGGCAGATGTTCCCCATTTACAGCTTTGTGCACACTTTCATTTGAGTGCTATACAAATGCATCAATCCAAAATACATTTAATAGTTCTCAGATAAGCCCATTATAAAGTTTACTTTTTTATTAATATATATTGAAATATATGCAGACACCCAGAGTAAACCTAGCTACACACCAGTGGAGAGGACATGTAGTAGGTGTAATTCATAGTCTTTGAGTGAGCCTAAAAACTTCCTTGCTGAATAATATATAACGTAGGCTCTTTAAGATACATTTTAAGAATGCCGACTAAATACTTACTGGCATTAATCTCTTCTTCATCATACACATCTACTTCCAGCAACCGGATCAGCATGCGGAAGAGAATCCTTAGGAACTGCAAGTAGGAACCAGTCTTTCCAACCTGAGCCAGAGATGGAAAAAAGTCTAAATGCCAACTCAAACTACTACAAGGGAAGGGTAAATTTCAGATAAATGCCTCTGGGCTTACCCCAAAGCTCTATGTTCAGCTCTGCCTGAAAACACTGCAAGATGTAATATTGCCCACTATGCTGAAAACGCTTCTACTAAATTGGTCTCTGAGCACAACCTGGCCACAGCCTGTGTCACTTTTGTATGCAGGGAGATCAGCAGTGATAACTGCTTCTCTCCTGGTGTGCTCATTGCAGTGTTATGCCCAGTGCCATCCACATGTGTTTCATTTAGGCTAAAACATGACATAAAGCATCACCCTTCCTCTCCTTACCACTTTCAGCATGGACTTAGCCTTAAAATTTGACTTTAGATTTTTGACCTCAAAACACACTACTGCAAACCTGGCCCTCTCAGACTGCTGCAAGAGGAAGGAGCTGTGGTCTTACTTGTGGTGGTCCTGTCAAAAGCAGCCTCCTGGGGTGAAAAGTCCTGGTGCCAGACGCCTCAGCCTGATTGCTGAAGTCTGCGTGGTGCTGTCGGGCTGTTGTCCACTGCCTGTAGTACAGAGACTGCTCTTCACTGCTCATGTCCTTGCGAAGCAGAGGCCTCAGAGAGCTCAGCCAAGACACATCAGCATGAGGCAGGAGGGAAGAGGAGGAAGGCAAATTCCCATTTTTCTGCGAGCTCAGGAGGCAGTATGCAGCTTTGGACAGGATGACGATGCGTGGCAGCGCCGCACGGAGGGCCTTTCTGTCTTTGGCTGACTGGGCAGGCCACTGAAAGGCCTGGGAGACTGAAGACAGTGAGGAGAGTTTGGGAGTGGTGCTGCTCGCCATCTGGTTACCCAGCGAGTCACACTCTTGTTTCAGGGTCTCTCTGGCTGTAAAACTGGAGTAAGTTCCCTCATCTACTGAGCTGTGTGCCACAGTCTGGAAGTTAAGGAATGGTGCCTGCTTCTGAGACTTGTCTGCAGCACTTGAGGAACTCACACCATTGTCAGCCAGGGAACCTGGGAAAACAAAAAGCAGGCAATGAAAAGTTACTGACTGACATAAGAAAACCATTAATTCATTTGATCTATGTGCCAATCCTAACATACAAATACTTCTGTTCAATGAGTGCTGCTGTGGCTTAGGTCAGTGTTTCACCATGTAAAAAGAAATCATTTACATGTGTCTGTCCCTTTGGCTGGAGAGGCAAACGCCCTGCTGCAACAGGGTTCAGGCTCCAAGTGTTCAATCCTAATCTCTGTGTTCTAGCTATCGTTTCCCATCTAGGATTTGGAATTTGATGGCACAATGTTCTGAAAGTCAAGTTTAACAAACTACTGTATACACAGATCAATTGCATCTTCCTTTCTATGAACAACAGAGCATTTATTTCACTGCAGCTTGAACATGAACTGGGCTTTGTCCCCTCCTCCATACCAGTCAGGTTTAGTTAGTGTATGGGAAGACCTGGTGCATAGCAAAGACCAAGTTCAGCTGTCTTAATACCTCGAACTCATGAAGAAACAAAGGCAAGGACCCAGAAAGGTCTGCAAAGGGAAGCCTTGGTGGGAAGTGAGGCTTCCCTGGATGCCTGAGGAGGTAGGGCAAGACCCAACCATTTTGCTGGTCTTGGCAAGGAGGCAATTATCTATCCCCACCCATAAGTATTCCCAGAGTTACAGAGCATTTTTCTATTCCTAGAATTTTATACTACCCTTTTTTGCCCTGATTTTTAAGATCTTTCCAGGATCCCTGAACAAAGCTAGCAACAAATGTGAAATGTAAGTTTAAAAATTAAAATCACAAGGGACACTTAGCTATGGCATAGCATGCCTCCCACTGAAACACCATCTCCTTTTAGCACTAGACAGGAAAATTGCTCACTGTGTGAACAATCTGCAACTAACATTTCATTGTCTAGCCTGCAGCTGGATACAGCTAAGCAACCCACATTTGAGAAAACATCTCACTGTTTGCATCCAAATTCCAGTGACGCAGGAATAAAGACTTGTTTTTCAAACCAACAGCAGAATAACTGACCTGAGGTTCCAGTGACAGCGCTGCTGTTGCTCTGAGGCCGGTCCAAGTCTATCAGCAGCTCATCAGAGTCATTCTCGCTACCATTTGCCTTCTCCTGCTCCTTCTCACTGAGGTCAAGAGCTACAATAGGCCCTCGAATTGCCTCCTTGGAGACATAGCAGCATGCCAGGCCTACTTCTTGCTCTAACGCAGTACGAGTTAAGTAGCTGGAGTCAATTAGTCGAAGGTCACAGTATTTCAACGACCTGGAAAAGCCAACACAAAAAAAAATATGTAGTTTTTGTTTTCTCTGACTTTGAAGAATACTCCCTATCTTTAATTGCTTGCTAAATATTCATGAACAATTTTGTTAGCCCGTACATATAAAATTATTTTAAAATATTCAGCACATAAGTTGTGCTCCTTGGTACTTTGCACAGACACAGGCTGACCCACCCAGTACAGTAGCATGACTTTTCACAAATTGCACTTTCCAAAACTTTAAATGGTTCCTAACTAAAGCCTTCAAAAATACACTTCTTTTGTGAAAAGACAGCCAGATGGTATCAAACCCCACTTATCTAAGCATGTTAGAGAGCAGCCATACTGAAAGAGTAATAACAGCACCTGGGGAAAGTCTCTCCCAGAGGGTCTTTGCCAGTTAGAATAACAATGCAAGGTAGACCTTCCAGATCCTGATAGGTGCGAGGAATCCAGTCATCCTGCTCATTGCCCCTCCAAGCCTGTGAACAGAGAATTTTCCAGTCACACCTAAATGACATCTTCTAAATCTTCACCTGTTTTCTTTTTTCATCAGCTCCTGCTTTTGCTTTGTATATAGGGCTTGCTTACTCAATGGCCAACAGGAAGAGACCTTAGGTACAGGAATGCGTTTGTTTTCTGGTAGCCAACTGCTAGCCAAGCATTAAATGCAAAGAAAAAGGAGGTATAGCATATGTTATTCAGTGCTGGAAACATTCACCTGCTGTGGTACTAGTGTGGTCTGTCAGAGAAAAAAGCAGTCGATGAGTTCAATTTGGCACAGATAAAAGATATTAATGTAAAGCTAAAGTAAGACTTTCAAGTGGAGTACAAAAATGGGCCAATGAACCTTGTTTAACTATTTTATACAATGAAAGATTACGTGAAAGAAACACATTTCACCTTTCCCTGCATGTAATCCCACCTGAAAGAACCCCTTACCTACAGTCTATCAAGGCCCAAGACCACAAAACTGCACCATTTTCCCTTAGCACTGGACAGGCTGGTAGCATCAGTCCCGTGTCCTTACACGCTTCAGTTCCCCTGGTTCAGCAGAGCTTACTAAAAAAATTTTTTTCTCCAATTACCTAGCAGTATCTAATGGCTTGGTAAAGCAGCCTTGGCAGCAGAGAGAGAATTTCTGGCTCAACAAGGTTAGCCCAACTGTGTGTTCCCCTGCCTCTCCAATGACAGAAGTTTCTGTTAAAGTGCATGACTAGAAAGTGAAATAGGGGAAGACAATTTTTCTTTTGATTTTCCTTGATTTTCTTTTTGCTAGCATAAGGACCTAAAAAGAATGACTGCCTGGGGCTTTGAGCTGTAAACTTGCATCCAGAAGATGTATTTCTTGACCATCTTTCTCAGGAAGGGCAGAGAGGTGCAGCTCTCAGGGCTCCTTACTTCTGAAAGGTCTCCCAAACAATTTGATTCTTGGTACACTTAAAGGGTTTGCCATGACAGCATCCCTGGTCAGTGAAATAGTTATTTAAATTGTCTTCCATCTCTTGTTTCATTATGTATCTCTGGCTCCCTGATGGAGAAGAATGACCTGTCTGGCTGACCAGCAGGCTTGTCTGACAGAGGGGAACCGTGTAGCCACCAGCACTTCAGAGACAGCTGCCCACCTGCCCTGCCCTGGCACCACACACCCTGCTAATGCCATCTGAGAGAGAGGCTAAGTTAAATCACACTTTTCAGCTCGGTTCACTAACACCTATAAAGTTTCCCTCCCTGCCTCTGAAAACAGTCATGATGAGTTCTCATCCTTCCTGCAACCAAGACTATTTATTGGTGGGAGCACATTTTGAGCCTCAGCCTCACCAGAAAGCACTCAGTACCCTCACATTGCTCTCTCCCCACACACACAACAAAAAAAGGGCTGGGGTGCTGGTAGTGAAAGCAGTCAACAATCAGCTGTCCACTGGCTCTAGCCCAGCTTTAGTACTCCACCTAACATCAGAACAAATGCCAAGCAGCACAGAGACTAAATAAAAATTGTCTGCAATAAGCTAGGCTCAATGGTAGTATGTCTGATGAAGTTTATAGTGGGAATCAGTTCCCCAAACATATGCTCGCACCATGTCAGAAATCTTGTGTTATCCCGGGCACCAGACTAGCAGGTATGGTAGCGCAGCACAAGCCTCACAGGTGACCTTTATCATTCTGAAATACTACTGGGACACTCCACCTAAAAAGACACTGCAGGCTTATATTTGAGCAACTGAATTCCTCTCCTCACTCCCTTCATATGCATGGTTCAGATTTGAGGGCTTTTCTTCTAGTAACCTGCAGGAAAATAAACAAATCCAGAATCCTACAGCTTTGTTTAGTCCAAAAATGCATCTTATGTTTTGGAGAGAGAAATAAGAAGAATTATTTAGAAGGTTTTTCACTCTCTACCTGATAAAATTTCTCCATTCCAGACCTGCAACAGCTCCACAGTCAATCCTGATCTGCTCTAAAGGCCTCACAGGCTGCTTCAGCACTGTGTAAGGGCTGCAACCCATTATGGCAAAGCACTATTAAGAAGCCTTCACAGGACTCAATCCAGAATGATTTAAGGTTGGAATTAACGCCTATCCAAAAAAAGCCACCAGCACAGAGCTGCTATCTCACGTGTTGGTTTCTCATTTATGACTACTTTCTTCCCTCTCCTGCTGCAGATAAAGTTTGAGAAGCAAGAGTCGTAGCTTCTTTAAAGGACATTTTATCTGCTTTTGGCCATAGGCAGGCTCTTTCAGAAAGGCTTACAAAATTCATTCCTCTTCTCTGTGGTTTTGAATACACTGTATAACTCATAGTAGAAGCAAAGAACTAATCTCTCTGTGAGACTTAGAGCAAGGATCAGGACAGATCAGTAATAACCAGTATTACTTTCAGGCTGATACCTAAGGCAGGCAACCCATCACCCCTTTGTTTAATGTAGTGAGGTCAGTTCAGGAAGTGGGTTTGGCTACTTGGACCATGCTCTTGTAAATCCATGCAAAGGTTTAGGCTGATGCATATATGCTAGGCATATATGCATGTGGCCTCTGCAAGCTTTCAGCATGCAGGGGGTTGAGGAAAGAAATCTGTGACAAACAGCATACTTTACCAGTTATCAGAAGGGCAGAAGATGGACGGACAGAGCAGACAACAGACACACTAGACAGACAGATAAGTTGGTGGAAATAATTAGTTTGCCTACAGAGATCTGAGCTCTGCTTTTAGAGGTGAACCCTATCTGATGCATACTGTTATTCAACTTTAAGAAGTGAGATAACAGCTGGTGTTTGACTTCATGGACCAGTAACAATTCAGGTTTGTTCCAAGTCTCTCTATCA
Source organism: Rhagologus leucostigma (assembly GCA_013397725.1). Taxonomy (NCBI): domain Eukaryota; kingdom Metazoa; phylum Chordata; class Aves; order Passeriformes; genus Rhagologus; species Rhagologus leucostigma. Next base: position 325,716 of record VZTD01005870.1, read on the forward strand.
TTTATGCTCAAAGTACAGAAATGCATTCACAGCGACAGACACAGAACACATGTCCTTTCCCTATAGAATAATTAACCTAGAAACACGTGGGAATAAACACAAAACAACTACAGCAGCCAGATGGCTACAGTGAGCACACCAACAAACATTCAGTTTCTGCTAACCTTCAGCCGTGTCACGAAGTGTTTCGCGACAGTGAGCTCCGAGGCAGGATTCCCAAGGAGGATCTCAAAACGATACTGCAGCCCCAACTTGTCCCTTACTTCCTGTAACCTCTCTTTGGCCAGCATGGCCAGCTGCACCGACGGCACCCGAATGACGAGCATGTGGCCACAGCCATTCTTATCCTTTCCCGGAGAAGTGATAAGGTCATCCATTATGCTGAGCGTTTCAGGTGTGCTGTGATCCCTCAGAGAGGCCATGGTGGTGAGGGCCATCAGAGCTTGGGAATACTGCTGAATGAGAAGGTAGCAGCGGATCACCATGCTGTGCAGCCGGGGGTACCTTGGGGGAGACACAGTTCTGCGTTAGCACGTGCAAAATCACAGTAATGTCTGAAAATCAGCCAAAACACGGGACTGCACGGTAAAGAAGTCCTTATTTTTCCCAGTAGTGCTCAAAGAATGAAGCCTTTCATTTTCATAGACAAAAATTTTGAACAAAAATCCTCTGCATTTGGCCCAAGTCCTGAGCTGAAGTAACAGGAATGATAAACTTCTGTTACCCCCATCTGGTCCAAAATTTCAGCTAAAGATCTTTGATGATGGAGATAAGGAACACCTCAGATCCGATTTATTCCAAGAGCACACTCTTATAATTGCTTTGCTTTACACAATCTTTTTCTTTTATGAACTTGAGGACCATCATGGCTTCAAGTGGTTTCTGGGAGAAGCACTTAATAATTTCACATCTCTCAACTTCTCAGCAGAAAGCTGGATTTACCAATAGGAATTGCTGGCTCTGAGCCAAATCTGAACTTCTGTTTTGCCTTTTAATTTACACAGCCAACATCTTTTCTTTCATTACAGCTATATGCACTGACAACAAATATGAAGTAAAATCTTAAGGAAAAAAAAATAAAACCTAATCAAACAAAAAACCCCACTCAATTTCTAGACACTTCCCATGAGTTCACTTGCCACCATAATACAGAAAAACACTACACTATTATGCCTTGAGTGCTGGTCTTGTGCCACATAAGTCCAAATAACTAAAATAACTAAAAGTTCCACATATCTCTTATCTCTTTCTTGAGTAATATAATAGACAATACGACACCCATTTAAAGAAAGTTTTGGGGTTGTGTTTAATCAGTATATACAGTAGTTTGTTCTGGATACCATAAGCCAGTCATTAAATCAGTACATTTTTAAAACATACATTTTCCTGCCATAAAAGTACCTGCTGCGCTTCCTCTACTAAAACAAATGGAGCCTTTCTTATAACACACATATGTCTGCAATGTTTGGGGCTTGTCAGCTTGAATGGCTCACCCACTCAGAATAGGGCAGTTTCTTGAAAACAGAGGCTAAATTGGTAAACTGTGACACAAAAACATATCCTGCCTCCATGGCAGAGAGGTTCACCTGCCATCAATTTCTAGTCTTATCCTTATCATAAGATTATTTGCACATACATAAATCCTCCTTCATCCTTTTTCCCACCCACATTTTAACAGAAAGGAAGTGATAGTGACCCCTATCTCCTCCACTGGGTTTGACCAGAAAGAATGAGAGAAGCCTAAGAAACTGACCTAATTATTATTGCGTATTTGTAGATAATAACAAATATTAAGTATTAATTATGTACTTAATTATTAATGTTGCTAATTTAACACATTTGATATTGAATTTCACTTAATAAATACAGATACATTTACAACTATTATATTGACCTAATTAAAACAGAAAACACAGTACTGAACACAGAACAATCCTGTTCTAGTAAATATGAAAACATGAGAACTATTATTTGAAGTGCTATAAAGGATCTGTCCTGCTGATACGCAGAGGAGATTAACTCCACATTGCTGGAAATGACAGTATTCCCTTCATTCCTGTAATGGGCACATTTAATTGTATCTTGGATATGTGCCATGAAAGTGGCTTTTTCAGGCAGCTGCAGGGTACTAACAGGCTCTGAGCTGCAGGAACCAAAACCATGGCCAACTAGTGAAATAACAAATATGACCTTTTTGAAACAATGTCCCTCACCACCACCAAGAGAGACACCAGAAGTGCTGAGGTATGAAACCTCTGGTACCTTCTGAGCTTAGTGAGGGCTGAGCCAAAAGAAGAGAGTAGCACAGCTGAGCCCAGATTGCTGCTGAATGGGCCTGATCTCTTCTAAAAACAAATGAAGAATATCCAGTCCCTTCTCCAACTGCACTAAATTTGTTACAAAAACAAAATTGGACTTACTTCATGTATTCCAAAATCAACATCAAAGGTCATCATGTCTTCATTGCCCGTAATGGGGCTCATAAAGATGTATCTTTAAGACCCCAGTTGGGCAGAATCCCAAGCTTCCATGTTATTATTTACCTTTCTAAAAGTGTGTTGACCATTTTTTCAAAGGTTTCATCACATCTCAAAAGGGGACTTGTGACTCCCCACTGAAGGGATTTGCTGTATTCATTCAAACCAAAGTATAGCTTGTCTTCACTTGCTGCATCATCCTGTTTCACACACAAACAGCAAAAGTATAAGGAAAACCGTAACAAATTTTTATTTTTTGTGTCATTTTAAAAAATAAGTGGAAAGCACTTTCCAAACCAAAGAATCCTTTTTTTTAATCCATTCTCCCTAAGTGATGCTATTTATTTATTTCAATGAATACAATAAAATAGATATTGTTTTTTACTTAACTTATTATTTGCCTATAGCTAGGAAAGATAGGTGTAGGTCCTTGCAAATTTTTCAGTATATCTCCTACCTGTGACTGCAGGGGGTTTCTAGAATCCTGCTAATTATTTTCTGACTCCCTATCTCTGGCTTTATATCTACTGACACCTGTCATCTCATTTCTATTTAGAGTAGAACCTGAAAAGAGAAGGATTATTAATTTCCACAGTTGTTCTTGATTGTCAGAGTCTACATACTTTTCTAATGGAAACAAGAAATTAATAATTTTTTTGTTGGAATATAAATCTGCATACAGCTATCAGAAAGGCAGAATATTTGTGTTTCAAATTTCACAAGCCTTTGATGGAAGCACAGCGTGTTCTCCAGTGCATTCACATCAGCAGTAATCTCTAGGAATGTAATTAATCACCTACAGTCTCCCCTTTTTTTGTGGGTTATTTTTTTAATCAGAAGACTGAAAGTTGTTAATTTCTTTTACTTTTGGGAAACAAAAAATTGTCTAGACCATTTTACAGAAGGTCACCACATGGTTTATATTAACAATCAACCAAAAAGCAAACTAGAATATTCATTCACTCCCTCATTTTACATTAAGTATTTTTTACAGCTCCCACTTTAAGACACTTGGCAGAAATGAAGTCAAATCTGATATAAATATACCAAACAAGTAATAGGAGAAAATGCTATTTTTAAGCAGGTTTATCCAAAACATTTTCAGAATCAGCTGGCTGAAACAATGGGAAAAGTTAATAGTGGAGGATATCCAAAAGGATTTTTCCTCTGCACAATGACAGCACCTACTATACCAAAACTTGTTAACCTAGCACACAACTTCAATTATGATTGGGAAAGTAATGAACAGACTTGACAGGCTATGTGACATATAACTTAGAGTCAAAAGTCAGACTGCTTGAAAAGGGAAAGCCAGCTCTGGAGCTTTATGGCACGTCTATATAGCTTTGTCTGACCAGAGCACAGAAAGAAGTTTCTCACTGTACATGACTGGGAAAAAAAAAAAGTGTAATTCGTGGTCCTAAATATCAATGCTACCTCTACCATCAGTATCCCAGGGCTGCCCATCTGGAATCTGAGAGAATAAACTCCAGCAGAGGAAGAGCTCCCTCTAGAAAAAACACACATTTTCTAGATTCTGTTAGGTGTGAATTCCACCTTAAAAGTCACAGTTAAAATTAACAGTTTAACACTTACCACAGTGTCAGATTGTATCCAATGTACCTCATTGCTAGAGCTGATCCTGGACTGCTGCGTTTGCAGGGCATAAGGAAAAGAGCTGACCTGAAGAACAAGGAGGTTGAATGCTTCAAGCACCTCCCTGCAATTAATAACTCTATCAGCCAGACCATGATTAGGCTCACCATGTGACAGGGAACTTGAAATGGCACTGCAGAAATAAGAATGCAAAGAACTGCCTTACTGACATCCTGAAATTCAATGCATTACTCTCTTCCTGCAGAAAAATCTCTAAATGACCATGACACAGAGAATCGTAGCTCAAAAAAATCTCTTTGGAAAGGTAAAAGACTTCAAAAGACGTTTGACTGTTCTCTGTGGGTAAACTCAGGAAAACAAGGAAAAACAACAAACACCTAAATAAAGGATCAAAATCTGTTGACAGTGAGAAGGTGGATTAGTGTGACAATTAAAAAAAAGCATCAGATGGAGGAAACCAAAAATAAGCCAAAGCTGATGAAATCCCTCTCATTAAGAAACACTGTTCCATGAGCTGTGGGGATAGGATACAGTAGCAATTTTATGAAATCCAATGGCTTTTCCCATCTGAAACAACGAATTTGTAAAAGGCTGGGGAACCTGAAAGTCTGCTGATGTTCTGATTTCCAGCTCCTGGAATTGCCTTCACTTCCATGATATATTCAGGAATTCCAAATTCAAATCATAGAAGACAATAACAAAAATGTGATGGGGAAGACCAGGTAGAAATAATGTTGCTTTTGTCTATCTTCAGCTGTCCTTCAAAGAAAGTATTTTACTTATTACAGAACCATAGAATGGTTTGGATTGGAAGGGACCTTAAAGACTATCTAGTTCCAACCCCTCTGCCATAGACAGAGACACTTCTCATTATTTCTGATATTGAAATGAATCCCACAACCTTACACACCATGTTTAGACCACATTAAAATTATTCTCCTTAGTTTACTCATGGAACAAGAGCAAAATAATCAGCTTTACTTATTTCTTTCTTCATTTAAGGTGATGTTTTGATTTGGTGTGAAGAGATGTTTTTGCAAGTGTGTACGTGTTGTGTTTAGACCTAAAGCTGTCCAAATTCAATACAGTTTTTTTTTTAAATCCTTTTCTTACAGCAGCTATGGCATCTTTCACATTATGCAGACTTAAATGTCTGTAAGCTTTCTCATATTACAAACAACATCATTATCAGGGATAAAAACATGAACTAAAGCACAATCAGCTTGTGAACATTGGAGACATTTAGGTTTGAGTACAGAAAAAGGAGACGAATAGGAAAAAAAAAGACAAGAAGAACAAAGAAAGTTGCAAAATTCAGCATTTTCCCCTTAATTTCAGCACCATAGCACATAACCCTCAAAACAGTCCTGTTAGGCATCCAATAACCTGAAACTAGTCTCACCTACCTTCAGCTGAATCAGAATTAGTTAACAAATATCATGGGCAACCAAAAGATACTATTTCTGACTGTAAGGCACAAAATGCCTTAAAAACGCCTAGAGAAAGCAATAGGTGTTCTAAGATGGTAAGTCTTTTGAAAAACCTAATGGAAAGATGCTGGGAGAGGATGGTTTTCCTTCAGCAGATTGAAGTGGCTACCTTGTTAAATCCACGTGGGCATTGTCATGAACCAGCACAAAGAGCGTGTAGGGGTTCTGCTTCACTCGCCTCATGAAAACTTCAAATTTAGTTTGGATCTCACTGTCCAACCGAACCACATATTTCTCAGCTCTCTGATAGGCCGTTCCATTGTCTTCTAGGCCCAAGTCCACAAGCACACCTATCAAAAAGAAGAATACAACAAAAATCTTTTCCTTTGAGTGCATCCAAAAAATGAAGGGTCATTGGGAAGTTGCTGCTTGTCTGCCAATGTCAGGACTTAGCCAAACCACTGATAGGCCCCAGTAAGAACATGATTATCCAAATGCAATTTCTCTTGCAATGGAGGCAAAAATGTGCTACTTGGCTTCTGGATTTCCTCCAAAAAGTGCCTGAAGACCTTTAAAAAACTTCTCACATTATCAAAAAGTGGGGGGAAAAAAAAAATCAGGCCTCCACAAAGATTTCCAAAGCAGCACTCAGTTGGCTACGCTCCATGATCCTAGGCCAAACTTGCCCACATTATGCTAATATATTAATATTGTTTGAGTCAGAAAAAGTTATCCCAACCTTTCCTTTGCAAAAATCATTCATTTATATAAAATTGATTCTTGCTAGTATCATATTTTTCATGCTCTGCTTCAATGTTCGTGTCAATACAACTAGTCTTTGTAAAGATATATTGCTATCATATTCATAAAGTAAGCATGGTGCAATGTATATGACTTTGAACGTCATTCGAATTAAAGAAGCAGGAATAAACTACTCTGCAGTGTGGGTCAATTATGTATTTTCCAGAGTCTTAATGATTTTGTAAAATTATTTTTAAAAAAGGTAAAATAAAACGCAAACCATGAGGATAAAAGATATGTGGGAGCAACTTACGCTTCCCCTTATACCAGTAACGATGTAATAACATCACATACTCGGGTTTATCAGTCTGTTTCCCCTCCCCTCCCTTTTACCTGATTGTCGAATCCGTTGAAGGGTCTGCTGCACCAGGACTTCCGAACGGGGCACTATAACGATGAAGTCCACCTTGCTGAAGTGGCCCAGATCCAGGCTCTGATTGCCACTGTCTGCTATAGCACAAACCTGGGACAAGAGCTTTCTGGCAACTGTGAGCTGTGGCTGGTAAATTTGGAAGGTATCAACATCCAAATCTAGAGTGTGTTTGTTTGAAAAAGAAAACAAAACACAACAAGAAACATGTTTACTTTCCCACCCCCCCATCAAAACATGACCCTCCAAACAGCCTACCCTCTATTACCAGGAAAAAAAAAAAATCACTCACCAGAATAAATCTCAACACTCTGGAGAGTTGGGTCCAGATCACAAATGCCAACTTTCTTTCTTTGATCAAAATGTGGTAATATATCAGATGACCTCAAGTACAGCACTGCCCATTTTTTAAAATTCCCTAAGTGTTTTAAGGATTTTTAACATTGCAACCCAAAGAAACCTCAATGCCAGCACAGTGAAATGCATTCTGTTAAATGAACCAACACATATATAACATGCATGCACATACATATATAAAGATGTGCACGTGTACTTATATAAAAAGCAGAGAGAGAGAGAGGTACAGAGCTCTGTTCTCCTGAAACTCAGATTTATTGAGACTTTATAAACGTCAGTATAACATTAAATGCAGAGAACAGATGCACTGACCAGAGCACTAACGTTTCCTCAAAATAAAAAGCATGTTCCATTTCAGTATTTCCATTAGGTAAATTCTATGTCCAACAATCCATGCTTCGTTAACCACTGAGTATTTTCAACTTGCAGGTTAACAGATTAAATCCTATAATGGTATTATAGTTTTTGTTTATGCCATTTTTTCTACTGTGTTGGTTTTACACAGGGACACGTGTTTGTGTGTGTGTGTGCGCGCATGTGCTTAACTCCTGTTCAAATGTGCCTCAGCGTCCATTTCAGTAGATCTGCTACAGAAGAAAGGTCCCTCTCACTGCCTAGGAGACTTACTTCTTTATTTTTTTTGTTCAGGCAGTTTCTCAATAGCTTCAACCACTGTACAGCCATATGTTAAAGACAAAACAAACTCAGAATAACTGTTTGAGAAAATATGAAGGTTTAAAAAAAAAGTACACTGTAAGAAGGAAAAAAAACCCCAGAATCTAAAGATCATTCTCCCTTCAAATTAATCCTCTGAGGAAGCTCGAGACTTGTACTTGTACTTCTGAGGGTGCCAGAACAAAGTGCCTGGCAGCCCTTCTAGTAGGATCTCCTAATCCATGTGGAGACAATAAAGCATTTTGCTTTCATTTAGACATAACACCAAACTGATGAATTTAAGTTAACTAATATGAACTAAGAGCATACTTTTCTTTCACAGAAAAAAGCTTTACTGGAGGGCGAATTTGCTTTGCTACTAGACCTGAAAGAATCTCAGTGTTCACAACAGCTCAGTGTATCTTTTGTCGTTATTGTGATATGAAAGGGAAAGTATGTTTAGAACTCCAAATAGCTAAGTAATTCTGAAAATTAGCAATTTTAGACAGGAAATCCTAACTTACCTTTTGCACCTAAGTATCTTATCACATTATGCTGAATAAGACACATGTCAGATCAACAAATTACAGATTACACTTGCCTGGCACTTTCAGTCCAAGATCTTAAAACACATTCCCTAAAAGTTTAAGCCTCAGAGCACAAGTCCCTAATGCATATTACCAGGCAGGAGGACACCTGAGATCAAAAGGAGAACACAATTCCCCTCTGCCTTAAACTCAAGGTTACATTCCTATTCTCAGTGCAAAAAGATGAGATGAATCCACACTGCCAGTGTTACAAAGAAACATCTTCTCTACTTGGCCTGATGCCTAACAGAAAATCACATGTTTTAGTTTAAGAAATATAAAAACATCAGGGGGAAAAAAGTTGCTGAAGGTTATTACAGAGATTTTCTGTCTGAGAAACTGCTGTATTGCTACATTTAGCTGGCAGTACTCATATTTTAAGCACACTGAGGGCACACTGACTGCAAATATGCCCTCAAGATTCTTCTGAAGTGTATGCATTTTGACGTTTAACAAGCTACTCACTTATTTCATATCTTGCAGGTAAAAAAAATTACCTGGTTCTTGTGTAGAAACCATGGCAATTGCCTCCTGAGATGACACACACTCGCTAACATCTCCATTAAAAGGAATAATGACACTTTCCCCTCGCTGCTGTAGCATCTTCTCCAGCAGCTTGTCCAAATCATCACCTAGATCAGAATTAGCAACACCAAATTATCTGGAAACCATTTCAGACAAACGACATCGAACATTACATACACCCATGTTCTCACATAGCTGATGTCAAATCTGCACTGGGGCAAGAGACTGGAGATACAGGGAAGAGAGAGAGAGGGGGAATACTTCTCTTTTACCTACGATTTACCGATTGGATTAATTAAAAAAAAAAAGGAACCACAGTTGTATAATTTCGTCTCTGTGGCTTTGCAGCTACTGGTGACATCTGATGATTACAAAGAAACACACACTATAAAACAACCTCTAAAACCTTGCTAACGGCGCAAACTAGAAAACATTTGTGTACTTTTGGGTGCCCTGCCATTACATTCAAGAGCTGAGACAGTGGTAAAAATGTTTTGCCAGAGGGTTATGAACTGCCACCACACAGGTGAAGGAGACAAGCATTCCTTTACACACAAGAAGTGTGTCTCAAATGGAGAGAGCAGAGCTGTATCCATGTGCATTTTTAACTGCTGAACAGGAGACACACCAACCCTAAAGACATGACGGTCTTGGCTAGAACTTCTGTTTCCCAGAATTGCTCACCTAAAGACGTATTCTTGAAATGTGATGCCAGGAAACTAACTTTCCCTGTGATGAGCTCGTAACTGATTTCTTTCAAAAATTCACTGGTGGTGAGCATGCTCTCTGCTAGTGCCCGAGATTGATACTGACCTGGAGAAGAGAGGGAAAAGAGTGAGAGCAAACTTTAATACAGTTTACTGTCAACACAACCTTTTCATCTTAGAAGTGTGGGACACTCTGATCTTCAATCATGGATCTCCACTGCCTTTACCCAGTAGACTGGGACAGCAGTCTCAAGTCTACTTCACTAGTGACTGGAGAATTAGTTGACGTAACTAATTTTAGCAGGTTCTTTGCTATTGCACATCATTTTGTATACTTGCATGACAAACAATATTCAAAGTAAGTATTTGTACCTTAGATGAAATGGAGGATTCTGGGTAAATATGAAAAAGTAATTATCCCTAGTGTGGGGGAAAAAAGGTTAAAAAAGTAAAAAACTGGCATTACTGATTTATCTGCCTACAAAAGAAAGATGACTAGTAAAAGTTCATTTCCATCCAGACACACTCACACACACACAAACATCACATCCAGTCATCAGTGCAGGATAAAAAGGATAAAAAGGATAAAAAGGATGAAAAGCGTGTTCTGTTTTAAGCAGGTTGAAGAAGGCTCTGCCACGTAAAATACTGCAGTTGTTACATAAAACAAAGACAAACCAACTATTCTGCCACTGGGTCACTTCAAGATATTTTCTGAGGTAATCACACAAACAGTAAAGTCTCAGGCCTCTCAAAAAGTAGTAATGACTAGCATAAAGATATTTTTCTAGATCCTCATGGACCTCAGTACTCCAAGTCTTGCTGAAGATACAGTAAATTGTGTCACTGCAGTGCAACAATACAAAGGAGAATAAAAAGAACAAAAGGGATTTAAAAACTGGATCAATAACTCAAGAAAATTCATTTGGCATTGCCATTTGAAGCAGTCTGCAAATATACTCACCTAGAACCACTACACAGAATTCATTTCCTCTAATCTTTGATGCACAAATGGCAACTACATAATCTGGTAGCTTTTGCTGATGTTTCAGTTCATTGAGAGACCTCAAGGTCTCCGAGATGCCCTCTGCCAGGGAATTCTGGGTGACAACCACATGCACGAGGTCCCGGGACACACTAGCGATTAACCTGGCAAGCCAAGGGAGTTGACCTGGTGACACAGAGATACACTGTGCACTCATTTGCAAGGATCTCTCTCTCAGAGTGAACTCCTGCATAGCTTTCAACATGATCTGCTCAAATTCTTCCCTCAGGGGTATCTGATCGGGACCTACAATGAAAACAAACAAACAAAAGAACAGTGTTTCATATAAAAATGTTATTGAACCAGGAATAATTACATGTCTGTCTTGATCCGACAAGCTCCTTCACCACTTTTTTTTACATCTTAAAAAAAACACTTGCTGCTCAGTGGGTATCTACCCACATGGCTTATTCTTGGTTTTTCATTTCAGAAGCCTTTCTCTTTCACCATTGCTTTTTTTTTCCCTCTAAACACTGAGATATTCCACCTCACTCCTAGCTTTCCTACTTTCAGCAACTGGTGGGACAAACAAGGGAGTGGGAAAATATGTGCCTTTCGCCTGGAAGAGAAGGATTAAGCAGACAGCCATACGTTTTTGCAGCAGAAAACCAAAATGCTTATCCTTGTAGCCTAATCACAGCCGTGCAGCCTGAAAAGCCTATTAAGTGCTCTTTGCTTTGCTTTTTCGCATCATGTATATTAATCAACTAAGCATGGATGCAAATAAACATGTTTAACCTCTTCCTTAGCTAAATTAAATTAATTTAGCAAATCTGCAAGCATCTAACATAAAGAACAATATGCAACTTTAGATCTACATCCCCAGATTCTGTAAACTGTATTGTCAACTTGAACTGGAAAACAGAAATATAAACCATCCCATCTCAGCATCAGTCCTCCAACTGAACTTCAATTAACATTCTGTTCAGTTAGCTGGGTCTCATTGTCAAAGATATTCAGGAACAGTTAAAAACATTCATGAACACAGAGTAAAAAGTAACCACAGCTTATATTGCCAAGATCTCATATCAGTGCCAAAGGAGGCAGCTTCACACTTCAGCAGCTTGCTTTTCTATGACAAAACAGGGAGGGCTTAAATATCAGAGACATGTGAAATACTGGGTTTGGTTTTATGTTTTCTTTCAGGCCAGGAAACAGAAAGGTTGTGTGACAAACAGGGCGTGGGTAAATAACCCACAGCACAGAATCTGTAAAAACTGCCACCTGTTGTCATTTTTGCCTTTTTGAGAAGTAACATATGGAAAGTGCCACCAGCCAATTACCACAGGATGGTAAAACAACTATAGACTATATAACTATAGTGGAAGGCTGTTTTCATTTTTGACGCAAACTGAAAAATTCTGATGAGTCCAGTTTAACACAGCATTGGCATAATTCTCTCTGTTAAGAGTTCTCTTTTGGAAATGTATTTTCTTTTCCCTTCTAAGAAAGCATCACACATTCTAGGTCCTTGAAGATCTCAAAATTTATAAAAAACCTAGACATTTATCAGTAGAGAAGAATGTTCCTCTGCAGAAATAAAGTTTACCTAAAAACATATCAACCTGTGAAAATGATGTTACCCACTAAGAGAAATAAAAGCAAACTTTTGCTGATTGAGGGAGGCTACTTAAGAGACAAGCTCTAAACACAAGGGTCATCATGAATCCAAGAAGATTAAAATAATTGTACAAATGGAAAGTCAGATTCTCAATATGAGAACACACAGAATTTCACTTAGATTACTTATAAGAAAGTATGGCAGTCTTTCTCCACAACTATCCAGAAAAATAATGGAACTAATATCAGATGAGATGTAAGACAAAGTGATAGATATTGATTTTGATTGTGAACAGTTTCCTAAAAAAATATGTCAGTGTTAAAAGGGAATATATGGAAGCTTGTCTACAGAAATGAACATGCAAATTATCATCTTGACTTCAAAAACAAAACTGCAAAATAAACAATATCATAAAATATTAATATCTGAGTTACATCCAGTTGGTGTCCGGTCACAAGTGGTGTTCCCCAGGGCTCAGTGTTTGGGCCAGTCTGTTTAATATCTATATTGATGATATGGACAAGGGGATTGAGAGAGATTGTCTCAGCTGGTTAGAGCATGGTGCTAATAATGCCAGGGTAGTAGGTTCAAACTCCATATGGGCCCATTCCCTTAAGAGTTGGACTCGATGATCCTTACAGGTTCCTTCCAACTCAGAATATTCTGTGATTCTGTACGAGAGCACCCTCAGGCAGTTTGCAGCTGACAGAGGGCAGGAAGGCTCTGCAGAGGGATCTGGACAGGCTGGATCAATGGCTGGAGGACAGTGGTATGAGGTTCAACAAAACCAAGTGCCATGTCCTGCCCTTGGGTCACAACAACCCCATGCAGTGCCACAGGCTTGAGAAGAGTGGCTGGAAGGCTGTCTGGTGGAAAAGCATCTGGACATGTTGGTTGATGGCTGGCTGAACGTGAGCCAGCATGTGCCCAGCTGGCCAAGAAGGCCAATGCCTGGTTTGCACCAGAAACAAGTGTGGCCAGCAGGACCAGGGCAGGATCATCCCCCTGTACTCAGCACTGGTGAGGCCACACCTCGAGCCCTGTGTCCAGTTCCGGGCCCCTCACTACAAAAAGGACATTGAGGTGCTGGAGCATGTCCAGAGAACGGCAACAGAGCTGGTGAGCACAAGTCTTATGGGAAATGGGAGCTGGAGTTGTTTAGCCTGGAGAAAAGGAGGCTTGGGAGAACCTCATCTCTCTCTATAATTACCTGAAAGGAGGGTGTGGCCAGGTGGGGATAGGTCTCTTCTCTCAGGTAACAAGTGACAGGACAGTTGGAAATTGTCTCAAGTTGTGCCAGGGGAGGTTTAGATTGGATATTAGGATAAATTTCTTCACTGAAAGGGTGGTTAGACATTGGAATAGGCTGACCAGGGAAGTGGTGTATTCAGAATTCCTGCAGGCATTCAAAAGACATGTGGGTGTGGCAGCTGGGGACACGGTTTAGCGGTGAAGCTGGCAAGGCTGGGTTAATGACTGGACTCACTGATCTTAAAGGTTTTTTCAACCTAAATGATTCTATGCTGCTATTCTATTATTCTATTATTCTATACAGTCTAAGTCAACATATTCAAATTTCATCCATTTCTGGATGACAGTCATTTCTGGGTAGACAAACTTCAGGGTGCATCCCACAGAGACTATTTCTCCAACCATCTAAGATAGGAGAATTGCTGGAATAAGTTCTTGCTTTGAGTGTCTACCCCTTCCACTCAAGACAAAGCCTTGCTCTTGCCTTGAGTCTGGATGTGCATTTGGATATTAAAACTACAAAATACCTCTGGGTGTCACAGCATACAACATATATAGCCAAAATTATTCAAATGTACCACAAAAGAGAAGGGAGAATGATTTCAGAATTCTAAACAAGTGGTGTAACAAAGGGTACAGAAGTCTCCTTCAACCAAAACACAGACCACCTTAGCACTGCACAAGCTGAGATTGTGTTTGGAGAAACAGCAGTGCACTTGTAAAAAGCTGACAATTACAGATGATGGAATGTAACCCATACTGCAAATACGTGCATTCTGATGTATAAAAACAAAGCTTGAGAAAACTTCACCATGAATGCTGCCAAAGATAACAAATGTGAAATCTGAGTAAGTTCAGGGGGAAGACTAAAAAAAAAACCACTAAAATCAACCACACTTCTTTATCTTTTTTTACTTATTCCTTTATCAGTCAGTGGAATTTATTTATAGCAACGCTATGGCTAGCAGTCACAGGTTTAACTATGTATAGTCTTCACAGAAGGTTTAAAGCATCAGAAATGCATTTGGTTTTTTGCTTTGATTTGTAATATCATCATGAGTTGCTCAGCTGATTTCTGAAAACACAACAGCATCATCCTACAATTAATGTCATAATTTTACAAGAAAACTGATAGGAATTCTCAGCTATATCTTTGTTTTTTTTCAAAAAAGAAGCATTTCCATAGATAATATTCTTATCTGTGATCACAGTCATCTGCAAATATATTTTGTACAAGCAGTGAGATCTGAAAAAAATTAGGCAAGCAGGCAAGTTTCATGCTTTTGCCTGCTTTTTTATCTTTGCCTTTATCTTCCTCTTTCACAATATACTCTGGTGAAAAGAAAAACATTTTAGTCCTACTTTCTCAAGAAAAAAAAGAGGCTTACATGAATAAATTGTTAATTTATATGTGCATTTGTCTCTTCTCGTCAGACACTTTTGAAGCTGGCTGCCCTCCCATCATCTTTAATCTGCTTTGATTTAACAAAATGGGACAAAGGCTACAGTTCAGTGCAGCTGTCACAATTCCAACAGTTTTAAGTTTACAGCAATATTCAAACCAGCAACATGTTTTGATCCCCTTCTCTACAGAATGTTTCTACTTTTCTCCTCATTAGGCTCTTTCATCTTACAGTGCTGGCACTGGTCTGCACATAAGGTCAAATAGGAAACTATTCAGCTTTGCAGAGCTAAGAACAAAAGCCAAACTAAACACCTGCTAAAAAGCAAACTGCTTTATGCTGAAGGCACAGCGCTCGATAAACACAGTTCAGCTACAGAAGTTTTGCCTGAAGCCTCCTCTAGTTTACAGCAAGTACAGACTTGCTGCATCCGTGTAAAGTTAGACTTACTCGTAGAGTGTGATTCACTGACTCACAAGTTTCAATAAATAGTTTATTTTTAATTAATTGGAAATGCTGTTATCAGCTGGCTACAAATTTGCAAACTTCCTCCATCAATCCAGAACTGTGTGAAGCACGTGGTTTTAACATGCAGACTCTACAACCTTTCCAATAAAGATGAAAATGGCAAATAACAAATTTAGGCCCACTGAAAGGAAGCAACAGAAAAATATCCTGTAAAAAATTAAGAAACCCTCTGTCAGCTCAAACAAGGCATCCAATGGACTACTGAGGCAGAGAATGATAAATAAAGCTAACAGGTCACTTAGAGAGTAAATGGTTTCCTTCCTGTCTCTTACAGAACTGCAGTAAAGTGCAAGCACTCAGGGGTGAAACCTGCACGGAGCACGTTTGCTCCCCAAATTGTAAGGTTATCAGCAGTTGTGCTGCTTTCAGAACATTCACACCATTATGTATTTCATACCATTATGTATTACAGATGCACTGTGCTCTTCACAAAAGTAACTTCACACTCCTCTCTGATAAGCAGCATCTTTTCAAATACAAAAGTTAGGGTGAGACTGTGGAAGCTTCCCAACACTATCCTGCATTACTAACTTCTAAAACCTTGCTGTTACCACTGCTCTGTTTACTCTAAGGTAGGGAAAATGACTGGACCTGCAATAAGAGAAAAAAAAATGTGGCTTGCTTGATTGCTCTCAAACTTGCAAAAAGTCCATTTCAAAAACATTTACAAGAATGAGATATTCACTGAATCACTTGCCTTAGTCTGAATAACAAATGTGGTTTTCATGTAAACAGTGCTGTCACCAAAACAATGACAACCATCACACATCTGCCAGCATTTGTCACAAAACTGAATAAAACAGACCGAGTGTCCTTAAAAAGGGCTGTGATAACTGATGGTTTGATACCCTAAGCAAATGAGTTATCTGCATTGCAAATCCATTTCACAAAGGCGACCTGGTCAATCCCCATATGGAGAGCAGAAGCAGTATCAGCCTTTAAATTCACTTCACTTCTTCCGTTTCAGGAACAAAGTGGCAAAGTCACACACACTAGATGGAGCCACTTGCCTCTTCCAGCCACAAAAGTAGCCAGAAAACTGGCCCTAAAAGGGACATAAAGAAGGTATGGAGAAAAAAGGACAGTCACAAATAAAACCAAGTGCTTATGACAAGTTGCTTACCTAGTTGGACAAGATACTGAATAGTTAAAAGTATCATATTCTCCACACTTAGCAGCTGACTGCTGGACAAACCCAAGAGATCCAAATCCTTGTTTTCCAGCTGTGGAATCTTGTAGCAGTTCACCAGCAAGGGACTTACAACAATATCACCAACATTTCCATAGAAATAAGGTAAAGTGCCATAGCCTATGATAAAAGAAAAAAAAAAAAACACAGAAATTTAAAAATTTTGCCTTTACATGAAATCTTGCACAATGATACATTTCCAAACGTCTTAAAGCTGTCTGGCAAAATACATTGCATCAATGACTGGTTTTGGCATCATAATTGCTTAAAAAATAAATGATAGGCCAAGGATCCTCTGCTGTGTTTTACAACAAGTGATCACATACATTTGCAAGAACTATCACTAACTGCATGCCAGCAGGATAATAATTATTGTTATCCAAATACAGATGAGAATATTATCTATTTGGGTCTTACCCTGACCTGTAAACACAGATTCTCTATAATATAGTGTACAAAGAAGAAAAATCAATGAAAGCAAAAGTACATTGATCTTAACATTATAAAAGCAACATAAGTCACATTAGCATTGATTCAGCCACTGTGGTATTGCTGTGATTGATTTCACTTTTTTGCCACCTTTCCATTCTGTTTTCATAAACAGGTAAAATAAACATGGACAACTAAATATGCTATTCTGTAAGGTAAAGCACATGAGCACAGGCTAACTCCTGTTTTCCTTCAGAATTTTTTTCGTTTCAAAAAAAACCATTTCCACAGAGATTTTGCCAAATCCGTCCTTTTGGGTACATCTGGTTCTGTACTATTAATAGGACGCTGTTTCTCAGGGCCACTAACATTTAGCTTAACTGAGGACTTAATGGCAGCTCTCCAAGAGCCTAAGGGCTGCATTCAATTTGCACTTAAGCTGATGGCTGTAGGCACCCTCATCTTTAATAAGGAAGTGTTTCTCTGAAAACCATTAGAGCACCATGCTAGAGCTTTGTAATCGGCTTCCAGAAAACAACACTAAGCAAAACAAACCAGAAGCGTAACCCTATCCTTGACAGATTTACTGGTGTAGATGGCCCTGTTAATTCTCCAGGAATTGTGTGTATTAAAATTATCTGTGCAAATGAGGACTTGGAGATCTTCTCCATTTCTTCAGGAATGGTAAATTATTCCATGGACTGTATTGATAGGCACGTTCTTTTGGCACTGAAGCTACTTTACATGACCATCTATACTACACTGGACCTAAAAGAAGTTTAGAGTCAAAAAAAATCACTCATTGAAATTTCAGCAGCATTAGCTGACCCATCTTTTTTTCTACAGTATGCCCAAATAGCTCAGGTTGAAAGGAATATTCACATTAAAAGTCATACTCTTTAAGTAAAAGCAATCTTTCTAAAGGTTAACAGTGTACTGTATACAGCTAAAGGATTTTAAAAGCCTGAAGCCTGATCTGTTATCTCAATTGCTTACAAGAACTACGGACTATAAATGACAAAACGTTAGCATGATTTACTTCTGTTTAGTCAGTGCAAATCAATTTTCTGGTTCTCATGTAGAATTCTGGGGCTTCAAGATCTGAACTATAAATGCTGCAGGAAATACTTGCTTAGTTTATAAGTTGTTTATACCGGAAAGCTATTTTCATTACTTGGAAATATTTCTCTTCTTGGGTTTTACAAAAATCTTACTTGTATTAAACTTAGATTTGGCCAGTGGTTCTGCATAAATTTGACCTAGTGGTGACCTGTTTGCAAATCAGGTTCTCCAGAAATTAGTTGTAAATATTGAGCAACTAAGGGAAACTATCTGTGACAAACCAACTTTGCATTGTACTGAATGCCAGACCCAACAAAAAGAAATAAAACCCCCTTTCTCCTAAGGAGCGTGGAGTAGTACAAAACACAGCATTTGATTCCACAGTGTAAGACTTACCTATCAGAATCACTGGTCTGACTCCCGAGTTATTCAGCAGGTTTTCAGGAACTATTACAGTCTCCCCTGCTGGGATGGGTTGAGGCTGTAAAATTCCAGTTAACATGGATTGAGGAACTGGGACTGACAAAAGAGGCTCTATAAAATAAAGAAAAGAGAAACTTCCATTACTAAAAGGCTCATACTGTGATTTGGCCTTATGAACAAATAAGAAAAAAATTACTGCAAATCACTAACTGTAATAAAATTCAAAAGGTCCCTGCATTTCCTGCTATAGTTTTAAGTAATTTAAATGAAGAGCCTATATCCTCCTGTAGCCCCACCCCTAAAATAAAAACTTTTTCTGACCACTGTATTGTTGGTGAGAATGAGAGAGCAAAACACAGGTTTGAATATGCATCTTTAAACAAAGCCAAGTACTAAGCCAAAAGGCCACCCCTCAATACTGCCTCTCAATACAAGGGAACAAACTGCTTCAACGTCTGACCTAGAATATACGTAGATAAGAAAAATAAAAGCAGGCCAAAATCTCAAAGCTGCCCTTAGATAGTTTCTACAGCAATAAAAATCAGGCTTTACTCATGAAAGAGCAAGAGCAGCTTTCGTAAGTAAAGGAAACCAAGGGCAAGAATTTTGTAATCTGTAATCAGGTTTCAGAGCAAGGCCTGCTTCACAAGTTTCTTAGGCTTCATTTGGTGGTTTGCAACCACTTTTTCAAACCATACCATCAACAGAAAAACATCAAAGGCAGGATGAATGAATGCATATGTTTTACCAGGAAAAACTGTTTATCCAACAGAAAAAAGTACGACTAAAGACTCATAGAAAATGGAGTACACAACAGAGGTAGCAGATTAGTGGAGACAAACTCAACAAAAAGGGGAGATTGCCTTATATCATGTCTCTTCAGCAGGTTTCTGAAGATAGAAACTGACAAAAGCTGCAATTTGAGGTGTTCAGGTAAGCAGGCCTGCACTACCACCTGAGCCTTCTTCCTGTGATGAATATCTCTGAAAATAACTCCAAAATATCTCCATACCAAGCCCTCAAAAGCAGAGTTCAAAATACATTGTGCATGTTGACAACTGGCTTTTTTCATTCCTTGGATGCTTATTCACTCACTCTATAGAGAGAAGAGTGAGTTACCACTCATTCCCCTTTACAAAATATGCTCAATCTCACAACTGAAAAGCACTCAAACAGTGAACAGTTATATTAACAGTTATGTGTACAGAGGTATCTATATGGATATCTGTAAGTACTCCTAATGAATTCTATTTCACGTCATGATATTAAGCTCCTACAGCTTCTCCATGCACAACTAACATTTGGTCTGACTTTCTGCTTTTGACTGAAGATGACCTAGTGGATATCAGTGTCCTTTGCTAGGCTAAAATTATATAAAGCTGTTTTTCCCATGCAGAAACAGAGTGTACAGTTTCTGTAGCATCCCATACCAGACTGAGACACAAAAGTCAAGGTGAAGGCTAATGAAAATCCTTGAAATATATTCATATATCCATACACCTGCACTATTTTAGAACAACCGAATTACAGTTAGGGAACTATGGATTTCTTTCAGCTTTATATATTTAATAATATTATATGCATCTTCCTTTCCTCTCTCTCTCCCAGTAGTTTTACTTCCCCTGTGTCGCATCTTAGGTTACAACGAGGACCAGGCAATCGTGTGCTTCTCTGGGGCACCTGAAAAACTCTCCATGGTGTGCTTAAATACTTCGACAAGATCAGTAGTTATGTTTGCTGTGCAACACTAAGAGGGGCAGCACAGGGCTGCCGGGCTGGCTGAGTTCACACTTCAACAAATGACATCTCGGTAACATTCAAGTCTCACCTGTTCTTGTCGAAGGCCGGATTGTAGGAACAGGTACTGCTAAACCAGGAGGCGGGACTGGGGACCCAGGAGACCATCCTCGGTGACGTTTCTTTGGTGGTCCAGAACTGGACATAGATGCTGGAAGGAAAGGAAAATCTAATTCTAAACCCTGTCCTCCCAAATGACCAAATTCCAGCCCACGCTCCATTTCCCACTGGTGTTGAGCGGTCATCGCAGAGCACCAGAGGCTCATATCTAGATTTACATGAAACCAGACTATGACGTGAAAAATATTGTTACCTGCGTTAAAAAGTCCAGCATTATCATTAATGGTCATGCCGAAAAGCAAATGGATCTTTAAAGACTGAATGGTAGGAACAGCTACAATCCAAAGAACAAAATCACAAATTTCAAGCTCAACATCCAGTGCAGCTTGGCATAAAAGAACAAAGAGGTTTTCTTTACCTTGGTCTCCAGCTGCACAACCAGGACTTGGAGATGTCGAGTGAGGCACTGGCCGAGAGGCTGTAGAACTCAATGCGTTATTTCTTCCTCCATTAGCGTTTCCATTAGCAACATCCGTGGCACGCAGTGAAAGAGGAGCTGAGTATAATAAAATACAGAGTGTGTGGCTTGAGACAATCTTGAAAACAAACAAATAATACAGCCACACACAGACATAAAAGAACAGGGCAAGATGCATCACTGAAAAAAACCATACTCCAGGGAAAGCATGAAATGTACTCAGCGGAGAAACATTTGGGCACAGATTGAAAAATCTGAGCCTTGATAAGGGGTGTCCAGATTTCAAGGTGGGGAGAGAGGTGGAAGAAAAAAACCCAAAAAAAGCCCCACCAAACTACAATAGAAAATTACACAAACACAAAATTATTGGGAAGTTTGTGACACATTTTTTTACACAGTGAATTTTTTTTTGAAATAGACATCACGAACTGAGTCTGTAAAGATGTCTAAGCCACTTGTGTGCATCTACATCATTTTCCCCCAGTCATCCATATGCCATGCACAGTAATTCACTACAGGGCTCTCTTCTAAAGCCTTCGCAAAGGACACTGGGCAGGGGAAGACAGCAGTTTGCTGCAAAGTGTACATGGCCTGAGCATTACTGAGGTAAACCACGCTTAATTTTGCTACCTCTGCCTAGGGTGATCCTCCAGTCCCAGCAAGTCTGACATTCTGGCACAACCTGCTATATCCAAGCCACAAAATTAAACTACAACAAGAGATGATCACAAGAAGTTACCATCACTCATCTGAGCTCATTCTCATCCTTTTTCAGAACCCAGTTTTTGCAGAATAAAAAAAAAATGGCATAAACTGCACAGAGCCAGTGGAAACTACAGCTCATTGCTGATATCCAGCTCCACAAGGATTTAGCTCCCAGGAACATATTCCAGGAGCAACACCAGGAGATGGTGCAGCAGCTTGCTAATGGCAGCTGCAACAGGAAGTGTTAGAGATGTGAGTATTTGGCTTAAAACAGCTCCAGCTGCAGACATCCAAATAAATTCTGACACAAAACTCTCAGGTTGCCAATTACCAAACATGAATAACCTCACTTCCCCATTGTAAGCTCCCCATTTGTACTCTGAGTCAACAATTTTGTACAAAGGACAGATATGGTGGACATGGGTCACTTACAGAAGTGGTTGAAAAGCTGGGAAGAAATTTCAGTGCAAAATAAAATCACACAAGTATGGAGGAGGAAAGGGTTTTTTACACAAAGAACTGTTAATGATTTATTAGATAAAACATAATATTAAGTACCATAACAGTATATATTTTATTAAATAGCAGATGTAATACATCATGTATAAAGCGTAATGCTCATGTGCATATATAAATCAAATAAATGGATATATTTTCTTATTCAAGCATACTGTCCTGCAATAAGTGTGATGATTTCTTTTATTGCTTAAAGACTAACCAGCTAAAGTAAAAAAAAAATCAGATTATCACAACAGAGTGTCAGTGAGGGACTTAAATGTCACAGTTGAGGGTTATAATTTATTAAACACACAATACAGAAATAAGCAATTAAAACAGCAGAGATATTAAAACTCCTTTAAATGAGACTAAATTCCACTAAATGTATGTTCAGGAACTATAACTGTTAGAAATGCAGAACTACACACAGCTCTCAATTAATGAGGCAGGAATCAGTGTGATGCCAAGAGGTGACATTTATGCTCTCTTACATATCTTAGGAAGTGCAGAGAGAGATATCACATGCACTCCTACCAGGATGTTTAATCTGAAAGCCAAGGTGTGGCTCAATCTTGGGGACAGTGTCTTGGGGTGACGCTATCATGTGTATCCCATATCATGCTCTATGCCCAAAAAGTAATATTGTGCCTTTTCTGTGCCTTTAAACTGAGCTTGAAAAAAAACAGACGAACTTTCCAAAGCAGCTTCTCAAGGACACAGAGATTACACTCCTCAGTTGTTGTCTGACTAGAAAGGCACGAAGGGAGCACCCTGCTTGCTTTTTCTTCAGCCAGCTGGTTTTTTTTCCCTCTTGGCATGAGACGGAGAGCTGAATTTTGTTTCCTGGGACTTCGGTTTTTTTTTACCCTTCTTCTCTTCTGAACTGTTTCAACAACATCAGAACACATCAGGAAAATTTTCTCCCCGAGGCCCGGGGGTGGGCCCACGCCCTCACCGACCAGCTTCGAGGAGGAGAGAGACCACACCTACAGAAGGACTCTGAAATCTTCCCAGGTTTCTCTCTATAGCGAGGGTTTTACTTCATTATTTAGCATCATTATCCTTTTCCTGTGTGTTTGTTAAAATAAATAGTTTTTATCTCTTTCACTTTCCTTCGAGGAAAAATTTCCTTTTTTTCCCGAACCCTGTGGGGGGAAGGCTGGTTGCAACCTGGTTTTCTCTCAGGGGCTATATTACTAGATTTTGGCCAAACCAGCACAGACAGTAATAACTGCAAAAATTTCTGTGCGGAAGACTGCAAGAATATGAGAGTTCTGGAGAATGCTAGTGAATGTTTTTCTTTCCCTTTTCCACCAAAAAAATTACACTCTCTTTTCTTGGCTGTTAAGCTGGTGATTCTCTTGGCTCTCAGGTGTTTTGGAAAGCAAAGCCATACCTGCAGCAAATGCCTTTCCTACAAGCTGTACTGACAGAGCCAGAGGTTTCACAACATTCTTGTTCCGGGATGGGTCTTGTGTTCCACTTAAGTTAACAGCAGAAGATGATTTTGCTGGACTGAATACTGAAGAATCTGAGAATATAAGTGGTTTAATTAATGATTAAAAATGTTACATATATATAATTTTTATTACATACACATTTATCTAAACTCATCTCTGCATAAATTGCTAGTAATTCTTTTACACTCCTAAGAAATTACCATGTATCTTTCAGGAGCTGTAACAAGCATTTAACTGGGCATTTCTATTTCTTACAATCTACTGAATCCATGAAGGATCTCTTCCACAATATTCTGCATTCACACACACATTAAAAAAATATTTTAACTGTAGAAAGGGCTATCTCACTGCTCCTCAAAATAGCTTCACGGGATAGGCAAGTAAACACAATTATCTCATGGTTCACATGAGGAAGCTAAGACAAAGAGCTTATGTAACTTGCAGCCAGCAAGCACAGGGACTAAGCACTGGAGTAAGTTGCCTAAAGATGTTGTGGAATCTCCATCACCTGAGATTTTCAACGACAAGCTACTGAATCTCTGTCAGATACAGCTGAGCTTGACTAAGTGCAGAAAGAAAACAAACCCAAAACATAGCCTCCTTACAGCACTACTGTCTATAAAACTATAAAAAGGGCATGCCCATTCATAAATCTGGGTAAAAAATTAAGGATATTTGAGCCCAAACTCTTTGCATGAATTAACAAACTTCTTAGAGCACTTTACCAAGGCTAAAAATTGTAAGTCTTATTTTATAGAAGGATAAACTGAAGAACGAACAAATTTTAATATTTACCCAGTATAAAACTGATTCCAAACCTCTCAGCATGTAAGTCCCTTTAACATCAGGCATTTCGTAGCTGCAATTTACTTCAAGAAAAATTTGGCACTCAGATGCTGATACACTGGCAAATCCAAATTCTTATAACCAGAGTGAAAGAATATTAACTCAGCATCTGTCCAGAAAGTAGTTTGCAACAAGTAGGCAAAGTAGGCTAAGTTCACCTACAGATGTCCTAGTAAAACAGCCAGCTAAAGAAAACAAAAGACAAAGACCAACTTGATCTGCCAAACACATTCACCCTCAGGCCACACACCATTTGGTGAAGGAGGGTGGGAGGAAGCTCTGCTTTGCCAGACAGAGTAACTGATACGAGGAACAAACACAGAAGCCACTGCTGCTGCTGTCCCACCAGAAAACCTAGTCCATGTTCACAGGAAATATGCTGAATGGCTAACAAAATAGACCACTAGGTCAGGGCCTTTGGAGGGAGACTCTGGTCTGTCATTAAATACGATGTAGCAAATATGTAGTGTTAAAGGTTTCCACAAAGTAAACAGTCCAGAAGCTTTGGGGATTTTTTTCCCCCATCTGTGAATGTGGATGTGGCTGGTATATATTTAAACACCACACTAAGCAAGACTTGTAGTTATTAATATACCAGTTATTAAAATTCTTCATCTTTCTCTTGTAAAGCCTTGTTTCTAGTTGCGTAACACTTGAATTGAATTTTCCCCTCTCGATTGTCTGCCTAAAAGCAAATTTTTGATACTGTATGCCCATAACTACCTACATGTATTTTATAGAACTCAGAGACTGAACTGCTCACCAGAAATATTCACACTTTTAAAGGGAAAAAAGGGTATAAATTGATGATGTACTGAAAACAATTTCAGAAAACAACCTGCTAATAAGTAGTCCTGTTTTAAAACAACCGAGAAGTAAATTCCAGTAGAAAGAGCTATGCAGAATCTAGAAGAGAAAAAGTCAGAAAAGCCCTCCATCACAGGTGACACATGTCAGAATTTATGCCACTGAATAAAAGGTGCTCTCCCCACTTCTCCCAGTCACAGGGGATTCATGTGTATGTATGTGGCATTATCTTCACTAGAAGATAACAGCAGAAGGAGATGAAAAGGTTTTGACAAGCCTGACCTAGGAGTACAAACAGTGACACACAGAAACACCAAGCAGACTGAAAATGGCAGGGAGTGATAAGGAGAAAGCCATATATAAAAGGTGTATCTATTAACTTGGCAGATAGAATAGAAGACAAAGTTGTAAATATCAGAATTCTTGTTGTTCCAAATAAATAGGTTCTCATGAATCTGCACAGTTCTCATGCCTGGATCTGGAAGCCAAGGGATCGTGCAATGAAATGCAGATGTGTTTAAACCACACTGTCATTAATTTTACCCAAAGCCTAAAGCATTTAGCTTCCTCAACACAGACAGGGGCAACCAGCTGAGGGAAGTGCCTCTGAACATACTAATCACTGATTACAATTTCATGTGAATGCCTGTGTTCAGCTTTTGTTTGTTATTCCTTTTAACAAACTTGCTAAGTGGAAAAAGTATTTTAACCATCTTGCTTTATATCTGCATTTCATACTCCTCTAAAGAAATAAAGGGTTTTGGACATCCATAGCAATCAATAAGAACAATCAACAGGCCATTTTCTCCTGTTTTTAATTTCTCAAGAAATAGCACGAACAGACACAAAAACATACAACAGCATAGATGAAGCTGCAATAAAGCAATAAGGAAAAAAGCTCAAACAAAAGCACTTTGTCTACTCGCAGTAAATAAATAAACACAAGAAATTAAGATGCTGCTTCTTTGTCAGTCAACGTCTATCTGATTTTTATAGTTTCTCCTTATTTAACTATATCATTAATAGCTTTCTAGAATAGTTGTGAGACACCTGTTAGCTCATGTAACACAAACATATGGGGAAATTGCTATTCTAAGTACGCCTTTGTGTGCAATAAAAATTAAATAAATAAGGAAATAAGAAAGTAAATAAAATAAAACCTGGTCCCTCTCCCTAAAAGTAGATTATTTTCCTTTTCAAGAGAAATAGCCTAGTTTATATACTGAATAAGCACTTCCCTTTAAGTGTGTAAATGAAGTTTTTTGAGATCCACAAAACAAATTCATGAAACAAAGACAGGGAGGCACAGAATCAAATAAATTAATCAAAAGATCATTTAATACTTTTAAATCAACTGTTGTTTTGAGACTAATCTAACCTTCAGCCTCACCTGGGTCTTAATCTTTGCCAAAGCAAATTTTGAAAGGCATCCTCTCCAGTGTAATCTCTACATGGCTCAAGGTAAATACCCAGTTGTTTACAGCATCCCTGACCCAGCAGTGTCTGAGGTAACTTACCACCCCCAATGGTTATCTTTACAGCACTTTCAGCTCCTACCTGTCTGAGTGAACCCTGATTTGTATCCATTAGCTGATCCACCCTCTGGGGTCGTGGACGGTGACACCGAAGGATTTGGTTTAGCAGAGAGGCTAGCAGCAGATGATTGCCTGCTTCTACATTCTGCAAACGAAGCAGCTACAGTACGTATTAACAAGGCCTGCCTTCCAGCAGCAAAGTTCAGCAACACGGTGGCGAAAGGTGACAAAATGTTAAGAGCATACACAAAGCACGTACAACAAACAGCAGCAAATGGCAGCATTCAACGAAAATACGGATTCACAGTTTAGTCAACTTTGTCTTCTAATTAAGAAAACCTCCCTGGGGGCCACTCAGGGGGGGCCAGGCAAATACAGACCAGATGCTGCAAAATGGCAAGAGCCCTCAGATCGCAGCTTCCAAGAGATTTGAAGGTATTGGACATGTCCCACAAAACACTCAGCGACTTCTGTGGCACAACCTGTATACAAGTCATCATATGTTGCCCTTTAAAGGGAGAAATTATGCTGAAACCCAGATTCTTAATATGCCTCCACAAACCTTCAGGGAGATCTCAGCACGGTGAGTGTCTGTCTGGATGAAAACTGAGTTGAGGGAGGAGAAAGTCACCTTGAAAATCACACATTCATCCATTTTTAAAACTGAGCTCTAATCAGGTTTCATTTTAAGAGAAGAGGGTGTTTAAAAGCACTCTTCTTCTAATTAGACCTATAATGTAAGTGAAGGGTGAAAGGTTACCAGATGCATGGCAGCAATATGGAGATAGAACCTATCAAAGTAATGCCCGTGAGGTTGACTCTTGGTTGATTTTCTAAACTTCCATGGGTGTTCAGAACACTTGCAATAAGCATATAACCAAAAGTGAAACCAATATCTGCTTCTTCCACCCGTGCATTACTCCTGACTGCATTTACCAGGACACACACCAACCCCAACTACACAAGCACCAGGGAGGGGTTTCAGAAAAAAGATTCCAAAAGTAAAATAAGGTTTCCTTTGTCTGTATTTGGAATTTCACTACCAAATAAAATACTTGTGTCATTTTTGCGAAAAACGCTGCTGAAAAGCCATATCCACTCTAAAGCAGCAGTTAATTATCCCTGTAACAGAGAAAAGCAGCTGAAGCCAGGATCCCTTTGAACCACTAACTGATACAAACTATAATCACTCATACAGCTTGGAGATAACCATCTCTTTCTGGTGTCATGCTGCTATTCACATGAGGATGTGACTCTTCAGATGTCTGTCAGTCCTCCTGCAGAGCTTGCCCTCTCCTCACATCAACCTTTTTGGGAACAACAGGGGCCAGATCGAACTCTGTCTTCACTGAGTGAGCCCACAGATGAAAAAATCAAGCAGTCTGCATATAAACCAACTAGGTAGACAGTGAGTAGGTAAACCATTCTTTCCTTGAGTCTTTGCATGGTTTTAGCTCCAAAAACCTGAATCCTCCAATAAGACACCCCATGGCTACTTTGCCTTGGGGTCACAAGTGTACCACCCTCTTGTAGCACATAATATCACACCGGCTGTTCTGGTAGAAAGTAAGACCAAGTGTGAAACACTGCAAATAGCAGGAGCATCCAAGTTCTTTCTTTCTCTGAGATCACTGACCTGAGCTTTCTTAATCTTATGGCATGCTAGCTATCCTCAGGCATTAGACAGATTGAACTGCACCTGCTAAGATGAGTATCAATGGAAAACCAATGTTGCAGCCCTGGCTGTGAGTCACTTTGCTTCAGGCACATAAAAGAATCACCAGACTGAGTAACCTCCTTTCTTCTACAAAGATGACTGCACAGTCTAAGATGGGCAAATCTAGGGCTCCCACCAAAAGTATGGGGAGGTGGAAGAGTGTTTACAACCGCATGGTTATTTATTAAGACTTAAACTTCTTTGGCAAAACCCAGACTTTGGTGAAATCAATGAGAATTTTTCCTTCAAGCAGTTGCTTTTGAACGCATACATTTTCAACAGCAACTTTCTATTTATAATTCAACATCACCCCTCATAGCATAAAACACCCCTAATTTAATGGGCACCTTTATTACCTTTCCAGCAAATAAGTGGTCCCTTTGACAGTACACCTTGGGAGCTTCTTACTAGGTAGTACTTTAAGTGCTTCTGCTTCTTTGGCTGAGTGGTTAATTTCAGGTTGATATGATTTGAAAACTCTGTGAAGTACCGAAATCCTCTTTCTCCACAGCCTATACAATTCCCAGAAAATCCTGGAAGAATGAAACAGAAGATACAAAAACAGATTAAATGTCTTGTACTGTACATCTCCTAGGAATAAGGCCATCTAAACCTACCTGCACATCCAGTTCCAAGCAAATGGAGGCCTCCAGCCAGCCAGCCTCTGTAGGCACAGCACATGTGTGTCAGTCTTAGCTCTTCTGAAACTCCTCCATCTCTCTGGGGCATACTGATTTACGCCAAAATCCTACCACAAATTTTCCACTCTACACAGTGCAGAGAAGAATAACTACTTGGGAGGAGGACAACTACGTTGCCACGCTAGGAAGTTTCCATGAGGAAAAAAAAAGCCGTTTTTTCTACATTAAAAAACAATGAGTTCCAAACTACAGACATCTCTCCCAAAACAGTGGTTAATCCGTCAGAGCAACTCCATATGACTGAAAATAACTTTGACATCAAATAAATTTTCCCTGAGTCTTCTTAAACAAAACACTTTCCAAGTAAGCCGAACCTTACATTTTATTAAGGTGTTGAAAGCAATCATTTGATGTCAAAATTTGCACGGCAAAGTTAGGAGTGCTTCAGAATGGTTTAAAAACCCTACAGCCTCTCACGAAAGTAACAAATTTAGGAACAAAGGCAGAAGACTGCTTTTCTGCAACACTTCCAACAAGGTTTCAAAGAAAGACGTGAAATTCTGAGCTTAGGTCTGGAAAACAGGGTCCAGACTAAGAATTATAAGCAGCCTTGACTTCCAGCGCCATTCACAGCTATGTTAATGGGAATCTGGCATAATGATGGCACCAGTCTAACATTTCATAGAACAAAGCACAAGGCATGTTCTGAAATGGGTCTGCCTTAAAGTCTTGCTGTTTGAATCAGCCCTCTATTATCTAATGCTGAACAATTAAGCTCCCCTGGCTCACTTGCCATTCCACTCGTCTCTGAATTGCTTTCAACCCTTAATGAAAAAATAGTCTTTCTGGAATATCAATAATGATTTACAAAAGTGCTAGCAGATTAATACCTAGTGGAAATGCTTTATTTTTGTTTGTTTGGGGGTTTTCTCTATTTACTAATCAGTTCAAGATCTGTAAGAGAATCAATTTTTCATTCTTGCTACTATCATGATTTTCCACAATTACAAGCACCCTGGAGAATGCTCGTTCCTGTCAGCCAAATTAATAGGTTTGTGACAAAGATATTCAGTGTTTTTGACAAAACGCCTTATCCATAAAACTCTTATTAATTAGGCCACTCTGTTTAGCCTTTCTGTGCCTCATTATCAGCTTGGACAAGCATGCAAAGAAGCAAATTTCTTCATCCTGTTTCTCTGTTTCTCCTGGGACTGAATCATTCTCTCCTTTCTCCCTTGCAGCCCACAGGACCTACTGGTGCATCTCCACAGTTTTCAGAAACAGTCACCAGGGTCTCACAGAGCTACTGAGTCAGTTCTTCTCTCACAGGTGCCAGGTACTGAAGCCTCGAGGCACTTCAGTACATCAGCAATGCCAGAGATGTGAGTCACTGGGCTCATTATCAAATGAGACCAGAGATGATAGATGGATACAAAGCTGGGATGGGGGGAGGCTTACCAACAAAGACAAGTAGTACCACATTTAATCAGGTTTAAACACCATCTGCCTGTCTATCAGATAGTTCTCACTGATCACCTCCTGACACTTCCCCTGCTTAGCAGGGGAGAAGCTCCTCTGAATCCTGCAGTGTACACCAGAGTACCCCATTATCCCACATGCCCAGCTGTACCCAGCGAGGGCACATCACACCACAGCCCCTACCTAGCTCAGGCCAGTGGCACTTCTGCCTTAGGCCCAAAGGTTTACAGTGTGTAGTAGCATATCAAATGGATTTAATGGAGAGATAACGTTAAAGCACAAAACAAAGCTGTTTCCAATAGTTATGCAAAATATTGCTGGTCTGGACCAGAATTTGAGCAGTGCAGTCAAATCAAGGTATTTATCCTTTGTTGTAATTTCTTTCCTGTTGAAGGGTCTTTCTGAATATACCCTAGGCAGAACAATGACAGCAGGGAGAAATGAGAGAGTAAATTCAAAACAGGCTAAAGGAGCCAAAATACATTAAATTACTTTCACTAGCTTGTTCAAATGTGTACCAGTTGTGATCCAGGCAGGAAATCTAGGTGCACATAGGCCTGTCTTCAATTACCAAGAGATATTGTTGTATTAAAATTTTAAACTTCATAAATGTAACCGATTAGGTCATAATGGGGGGGTGGGGGGTGTCCCTATATACTGGGTTTTGGGAAGCAAATTGCTCCCAGAACTTCTACTGAGAACAATAATCTTGGTGAAGCCAAGGGCAGAAATCATCCCTTAATCCACAAAAAAATAGATAGTTAATTTTCAGTACTTGCACGAGCATATTTCTACTTAAATGAAAATGCTGTAAGCTCCAGCAGAGATAAAGGGTATATGGATAGTTCATATTTAGAATGCCAGGTCTGCAATTGACTTCTGCCCACACAGAAATCCATGAGATTCAATTGTGGTTAATTGTGGAATCAGAGACTTGTTTTAAAATGGGCTTTTAAGGCAGGTTCATCTACAGATTTGATTTAATTATATCAGTCCTCTCCTCAACATATTTCTAATAGAAGGTTATTAGCTGAAATGACATTAGATAATTTTCAACTGGATTTTTTTCTCTGAATTATTATGGCACAAAGGAAAAAAGATCTCTTACCTAAAAGTGCATTTTTCCCATGATCATCTGGCAAAAACCGCTTGTCAACAGCGCAGACTAGAATGTGCTCAGGAAGGTTGGGAGATTTGGCTCCTACTAACAGGAAGCCTGCTGGGATATCAATTTGCTCCATGCACAGAGATACTAACCGTAAATCCTTGCCTGCTTGACAAAAACCTACAAAACAAAGCAAAACAAATGATAACTCCTCAAAAGAATTCATTTAATTTTCTTCGTTTTATCAGTTACAAAAGCAAATGGGGCTTCACAACTTGAACTGTAACTGAAGTTTTAATATATCCTTTTTAAGGGAAATAGAGGAAATTGAGGTAGCATCTCATCAGAACCACTGAGGGTTTGAGAGACAATAGGTAACATTATTTTAAATATGCTGAACATATACAGGCACAGAAGAAATTTAAGTGTCCAAACACTAGACATCAAATGGCTCCGAAACTCAATTCTTTCAAAACCAATCAAAATAAGAGGGTAAGCTTGTGATTTAATAACAGAAAACAGCTCTTAAAACATGCCAAAGATTCTTTTTTTCTTTCCCAAACTTTAGTTTACAGTTTTTCAAGAGAAACAACTTTGTCTTTGTTGCCTGTAAAAGGCTAGCATCGATACATAAACACTATTAAGTAATACAAAAGAATGATAAAAATTGATGACTGCAGTTTAGTACTGGCTACTAAAAATTATTTTATTGCATTAAAATAATTAAATATTTAATTTTTAAATTCTCTACGCATTTTAAGAATTCCAGCAAATAAATAATTCTCTAGCTTTAGATATGTGAATCATGTTTTCTTGAAGTCTTCAGTTGGGTCTCTTGAAGTCTCAGTGGACTGCATGACTTTCAAGTTTCCAGTTAAGTTTATTCCCCACCCAAATACACATATGGACACAAAATAAGGACATAACATTTATTCTTGGGCTTCTAATCAGTGTGGGGCTAAAGCAGCAGAACTGGGCAAAAACAGGGACCTGAGAGAGTTTCTGCTGTTCTGTGTCATGCAGTGAGCAAGTAGCAGGCTGGGTCACAGAAAAAGCATAGCAAGGCAACCCAGAACAGTGTCCAGGCTAAATAAACAATAAATAAAGAAAATCATAATCACAAGAAACAAGATTACTGTTCAAAAAAAAGCTTGTCAAACTAATTTTGAAATTACTGCAATAGCTATTAAGACTTCAGCTATCAATACCTATTACTTACACTTAATTTAATATATTATTCATGTAGTCCTTAATTGTCACAGAAATTTTAAGGAAGAAGAAAAAAATCATGGAGAAAGACACTGTCTAAGCATCTGGTAACACAATGTGATCACAACTTAACCAATAGCCAACTCAGCCATTATTGATACGTATGTCTGTGCTCTTAGCTCCTGTGCCAAAACCTATAGCAACTTCAGCAAAAATTATGGAAGTTAATGGGTTTTGGTTTTATCTCAGAACTGTACCAGGCACAGAGCCTGTGCAAAGTGGAATGCACAGAATCAGCTTGCATGAAATTTCCTGGCAAGCAGTAGCTTGCTGAAAACAGGGTCCAATACAGGTTCAGTCTTGTGCTTACACCCACAGTTTGCTGAACCAGTTCTTGGCTGAACGGCTTCTTCAGTTCTTCAATCAGCTCAGTTCTAGCAGCAACTCACAGAAAGCTAGCTTGGATTCACCCCTCACACACACCTTTTTCCAGGCAATGAATTAAAATGAAGCACCTAAAGTTTTCATGTATGAATCAGTGGATTATATCAATAACTTACCAATAAAAACTTACATATATTTTAGGGGGAAAGTATTAAACTCGCATATTTAAAGCACAATTAGTTATTTCCTGATTAGATGCCATTTAATTTTAATATGTTAAGTTCTTCTTAAGGCATGTTCTTTAAAAACATATTGATCCTAGTCAAATAGAACGCTAGGTACCAGGCTAAGTATTATCTAGACTTTTTGATGTAATTTAGAAAGAAACAGTCACAGATAAACCCAGGGAAAAAGTCCCTTACATTCAAAATAAAATTTGATTATTCAAATGTTTATGCCACTTGGGTATTATACCCAGAGTTTTCAAAACTGACCTGAAATACTTAGGCATTCAGTGAAATCTGAGTAGTTGACATGCTTAGAAAATACCACTTCACATCTAGATTTAAAATAGAAAAATTACCCACTCCTGACAATGTGGGCAAACAGGAAATCTGTAGATAAGGATTTTGAAACAGCAAGAGCAGTAAGATTTCAACACAGATTTAAACTTGTGCTTTTACACAATTAGTTTCTAGCCCAGTCTCTACCCAAAAATGTTCAGGAAATGCCCAGAAGCACAAATGGTGACCAACAAGAGGCCTTTGAAGGAATTGTTAGCAATAGCAATAAGCACAAGCTCTCTGGTCAATGTTGTCTTGTCGTGTGTCAGTACAGAACAGCTTTCCAAAGGAAAACACAACACTGAGAAAGATGAATATCACATGAGAAGCTTTGAACCCCTTGGAGTGCTTTGAGGGTTTTGATGTCCCAGTGAAGTGAAGCAGTGCTCCACAACATCCCAGGTGAAAGCAAAGACTCAGCTTTACCTGGGCTAGGAGCAAAGCAACTTCAGCTACACTCTGAGTATCTGTGTGTCACCATTCTGCATCAGTCCCCAGGGGAGAAGCTACAGGAGAACCCTAAGAAACAACATCTTAACAAGTTTACAAGCATAACTCGGTGACAGCCTGCTATGATGGGAACAGCAGCCTCTTACCTGAGAAGCTGTAGATCTGAATATATTTAATATTTCCCACCATTTAGGATATGTGGGACTGGACTGTAGAAATGCTGCATCCTATCCAATCTGGAAACAGTACCTAAGATTTACCCCCAGTATCATCTCTTACTTATCCAGTGCTCTCAGACCCCTTGCACGCTCCCCCTTCTCCCTCCTTCCACAATCTCCTTTGGCATCCTCCTCTGCTTTGGCTGTCGACATCTCTGGATCAGAGAAGTATGCATGTGTAGACTGGCTGACCAGCACACACCTCTGTAATGTTCAGCCTGTGAGAGAGCTATAATTACTTTGCTGCCCAAGGGGACTTAAGTTTGGGGACACCGATGTCATCCAATCAGCTCCTGAACTTCACAAATCTTGCTGAAATTCACTACCTTTATAATCTCTACTGCTCTGCCAGCAGTGGCAGAAAGCAGCTACCAGCTCAGAGCACACAGGCAACTGCATAAACCTCGTTTTCTGAGGTGGTCAGATAAGAAACAGGGCTGATACCAAACGGTTTCCTCTGGCTCCCCTTCTGCAGAGGGAAAGGGATCCTGACGGGTGGGCAGTGAGAGAGGCAGCACAGACAGACCCTCAGAGCCTCCATGAACCTTTCTCTTGCTTACTCAACAGCTGCCACAGGAGAAGCAGGGAGGGCTGCAGAGCTTGGCCAGGTACAGCAGGGACTTATTTCCATCAGGAGATATAAAGAGAATGCAAATCTGCTTCTGTGCAGTAAAAGGTTTGAATTTTCCTTCAAAGACATGCAGATGGTATTCTTCAAGAGCCCTTCATTATCCTTCTTTCTCTTGACTTTTAGGGCTGAAAAGCACTCTTTTAAGTTTCTGCTGCTTTTTGAAACTGAATGAGGAAATTCCACCCAAAACACATTGATTTGGAAGCAAGTAACTAACTGCAGGGAGATGAAGGGGAGTTAACCCTCTCTCTGTTACCTGGTCTTTTTCTAGCTAGCAAGCACCACAGAGACCCCAACCTTATTTTCTTTTCTGTTTTGCATGATTTTGCATTGGTAGTTAATTATCTGTTAGGATTAATAATTTCCACATTAGGAAAGACAAGACAATGTCTCAGTACTAGGTGAACTTGTGCTGTCAATGTCCAAGACATAAAACATTTTAAATCCATTTACATTTCATTGCTATTCATTTATAATTGTGCTGGCAGCTACATTTCTATGTCAAACAGCAGTAACACATTTCTTCTAAAGAAGAAAGAATGGCACTTTAATTTACTTGTGGACCTTTTACGAAAATCTAAGTACAAAGAGGAGAAAACACATGAGTCAGTAAACCAAACCAACTTCTCTTTGTGAAATCTTTTATCAACATGCAATTATAAAAAGCAAAAGCCCAAAGCTAAACTGCTGAACTACAAAAAAAAAAACCCAACAAAACCAACATCTTCTCACAGGATCTCAGCTTCGTTTCAAATAAGGAACAGGCACTTATACTTCGATTAAAGATTTGCAAATACCAGGAGCAGTCATCAAAAAATTAAAATATTAACAGCTTTTAGAGACATTATCTTCATTTTTTTGAAAGAAAATTCACTAGTTTTTGCTTCTGAGGAGCACATTTGCATTCTCCAACATCACTTAATTTAAAGTAACCCAGTCCCATCTTCCTGAAAATGTATCCCTGCGTCTGTCAACAACTAGAAGTGCCGGAATCCTCTTAAAAATGAAGTTTGTATCTATCTTCCCTTTCCCCACCGTAACAAGACGTAGTTTCCATGGGGGGTACCAGGCCCTTGTTGCACTGTAGTAAATGGAGTATTTGCATAAGGAGTCAGCTTCCAAGAATTACACATGAATTAGGGGTCACTGTCGCTCGCTATTGTAACCTCACAGCAACTGATCAGGTGTTAAGTACCTGCTTACCTAATTGCTTCTGAAACTACCTTGGCCTTTCTTTAAACATCAGGTAAATTGAGGATTTGCTAACAAAAGAAAGGTGATACTATTGTGTTTCCCACAGTTTGCATAAAATGTTATTCCATAATTAGAAACAGCCTCTTTTAAAGCTACTGCAAGCAAGCAGTTCAGAACAGCTTCTTGCTAATGCAAGAATTTTGTTTCCTATTTGAGGGACCTGTAGGAAAACAAAGAATTATTTTTCTTGAAACCCTATTTTCATGGAAGGTGCAAGTTAGTTACAAAAGTCGGTGTCGAGCAGGAAAAAAAAAGCCCCCCCCCCCCAAAAGCCCCTGAAAATAAGTGAATTACTTTCATGACTAACAGCAAGGCTCAGTGGCAAATACAGTTGCTTTTTCCAATGGGCAAAGGAGAGAGTTAAGAGATCTAATACTACAACCAGCTGAGAAAAAATCTGCAACAAACTGTCCCTTGTGAGGCACTTATTTTTTTAGCTGACAACTAAAGGCATAAAGATCTACTTTCTGCATCCATGTGACTGACAAAGACATCTGAATAAAAGAACAAGTCACCACAGAAAATAATATGATGGTTACGGCACACATCCTGAATTCAGGAAAAACAAACAGCACAAATACCTTAAAGGGAAAAAGATTTCATCCCATCTGATCCAAAAGGTGGGAAACAGGTTTTACAGCAAGCAGAGCTATGAACTGCAGGTTCTAGTATCAATATTTTGCTCTTGGATAAGCAACTGAATACATATTTAATTTAAAGTATCCAAACACAGTGAGTTCAAATAGTCTATCAGTATTCTTTAACATCTTCATAATGTTATTTACCTTTGCAATTAAATAACCAGGATAAGGGATGTAAACAATGACAGTGATCCTGTCTTACATCTCTGGAAGGCATATTCATGAGATGAAAGATGAGCTATCAGATTAGTATCTTGCTGAGATATGGTCTGCAGTGTGAATGTTTGGGAACCAGGGCATTTTAAACAATTATGTAAAACTGTCCTAACAGATCACCAGAAGTATTTGGAAAAAAATCTGTTTTCCTTTCCTTTTCCAGATACAAAAAACACTGCTCTCTTAAATCAGTTCCTTGACAACACTGAAGAGCAAGGCAGAATTTGTAAACTCAGAACGGTAAACTTAAAAATGAGTAATGAGCAACCCTAAAATTCTGCAGATGTAACACACAAAACTTTCTTCTGGAGTCCTTTGATCATAGAAGACTTACAGATAAAAATCAAAACACAGAACTGCCCCAGAAGGTCTAATTTTTCCAGGACATACTAAAAAGTTTAATATTACACATACACATAATATGTCAAGTGAAAAAGTTACTGCTCCTGCTCTCCACAGGAGATTTTACAGACTTTATTGATACTTGTCCTAAACTGAGAACACTTTCCTAGAAATACATAGTTTTATACTTTCTCCTTCTCTCCTCCTTCAAAGGAGAGAAGGAGAAAGTATATTTTCAAAGAATAGAATAGTAAAAACTGTGTGAACAGCAAATTCTCCCAGCAATATTCCCCAGCTTCTCACAGTAGCCAGCCAGCCCTTCTGATCTTTGTGCTACAGGGAACGGGCAGTGCAGTGTTACAGAGGGTAAACATGCTAGTGTAAGCTGCATCTGGAAGTGGAAAAGGCAAAGATGACAACACATGCCACTAACGCCCCCTGAAAATATCAAAGAATTACCAGCTATTGGTACTTACTTCTATCACTTCATATAACCAGACAGTTCGGTAAGGTACAAAACCATTTTACAAATTATAGCTTTTGATAAACAGTGCACGAGGAATTCCATGATTCAGGGGGATGTTGAATAAAATGTCAAGAAGGGCTTTTGGACCTGGTGGGAACAGTTCGTTATTTGCAGGTGTCTGAAGTCAGCAGGGAGATGTTTTTACGAGAAGCGCATCTAATAAATACGAGTAGATCTTCCTTTTTTGAGGCAGTTAAACCTTCAGACTAGAACAATTTTGGGGTAAGATGAACCAATCATATCAATTTTTCTTTGGACAAGTAGGTACATACATAATGACCTGGCCCTTTCTTTAACACATTTCAACCCAAACAAATACAGTACTGCCAACAATTTTCCTCATCTTGAGCAACAGCAAATCAGGGCAGCTGAGGGTAAGGAAGCAACGGCCAGCAGGCACATGGGGAAGACAAAACAGACAAGCTTCCACTACCAACCCTCTCATCACCTGAGCAGCAGAGAGTACACTAAGTGTCCTCTCCATGTTCTTTCTCCAAACTCTTCCTTCTGCCCATGGAACTAAATCCAGCTTTGCCAACGTTTCCGAGAACAATTTAGGGATAGACTAAGAACCAGCCATAGTGATGCCAACTCAGGTAACCTCGTTGAGGACGGTAAATCAGTGATAACCACAGACAAAAAG
Organism: Rhagologus leucostigma; assembly: GCA_013397725.1. Classification (NCBI taxonomy): domain Eukaryota; kingdom Metazoa; phylum Chordata; class Aves; order Passeriformes; genus Rhagologus; species Rhagologus leucostigma. The sequence continues at coordinate 364,337 of VZTD01005870.1, forward strand.
GGGCTTTCAGAAACTAATGAAGTGCCACAGCCAGTCCTCGACACTGCTTTCAAATGATACATGAAACTTTATGTCCTCAAACAAGTCCTTCTAGTACGTATTTTGTCAGATTTAAGGCTTTGACTATAAACTGTATTTTCAGACTTTCTAGCTCAAGAATTTCTAACTGTAGAGAGTGCACATTATCATTAGAATCAGTTGTGATGATCGTACAGTAAAAAAAAGGACACCAACCATCAGTAGTGCAAGACCCTTCCGGGGCAGGTTTTTGCGAGTATGGGATTGGTGGACTACTTGAATCTGACATGTCTTCATCCTCTTCTTCATCTTCCATTTCATTAACAGTTTGGTTGGTAGAAAAGTCCAGGTTTCCATTTTGTGAATAGCGATGTACTAACTCTTTATCCAACTCTTCTACCTTTGGCTTCACATCTGAAGAATAAAAATAGAAAAAAAAAATAGTAAAAATTAAAGTAACGTAGAAAATTAAACTTTACAACAGTATGTCCTTTTAAAACAACATCCATCTCCTTTTAAAATAACCAGCATGCCATTCTTCTCCCTTACACAAAGCTCAACATTCAGTTTTTGTCACACAATGAACTGCTGTGCAGTTTTTGTGCTTTTTTTAACGAAACACGCCCCACCCCTTTCACGCATAGAAAAACAAGTGAAATGTGCCATACTTTCATGGTTACCTTCCGGCAAGAAAGGAGGCTGGTCAGGATCCAGGTACAGCTGTGAGAAGATTGGCCGTGGGACAACACTGCTACATCTCAGAGAAGCTTCTATGGAGTTATGAAGAGCTTCTTCGAAACGGGCAGATTTTAGTTGCCCTGCATATGAATTCCCCATGATCTAAAAACACAAAGGAAACAGCTGATAAGGGGATGGGAAAGTGCATGCACAGAGAATTTACAAATGAAGACAGAGGTCTTACTATCGTCCATGAGAGTGATATAAAGTGGGTAGGAAAACATGCTATGGAAACAACACCTATAACTAGCACTACACGTTGATGTTTCTCTCTCAGCCTGGCAGACTGTATCCTTCTGTTCCACTAAGCTTTTAGCACGTTTCCAACACACTGCTTTGTGTCTTCTGCATACATGACCTCTCAACAGCCTCAAGAACCTGCCTGGTATAAAAAAAATTAATGGAGGGTAGATAAAATCATTATTATTTGGGGTTTTTTAGAATATTCAGTGTAGAATACAGACAGATACGTGACAACAAATAAATTTTTAAAAAAATCAAGTTGGGTTTCAACAGTTTTTGTCAAAGAGTGTGTTTACATGATTCTTTACTTGTCATATGCCATTATTTGGAGAGAAACTGCACACAAAGACATCCAACGACTTGATTTTTTGCTCTTGCTCATATTAACTGAAATTGCATGGAAGGTCAGTTTCTCGTCTTTTCAGAACCTTCACCTCCTGTCTTCAATGTAACAGTATGATTTACATGTAATCTGATCCATTAAAGGATCTAACCATACTCTTACAACAAAAGATATAAGTAATAAAGAGAAATAAGTAACTTCTAAACCATATGCAGCAAATGCAGTGAAATGTCTTTATTTGAAATTATGCTTTACACTCATCTAGTGATAACAATCATTTAAATATCTGTTTTAACAATTAATATCTCTGGTTATATCAATGATAAATTTAGGAACTTAATTAAATAGTCAAGCACAAACAGACCTGTAGATCATTTCTTCTCCTTGGATGGCATTACACAGCCCACAGACTGTTGTATTTGTGCACCCAGCACTAGGATATGGACTCTCAAATGTAAACATTTAGTAACAGGGTGGCCATGGAAGGTTTTAAAATGAGCTAAGGGAGACTCACTGAAATATGAAATTTTCCACTTTGCTAGATCATTATACCAAATGACACTCGTTCCAAAGAAACAGCAATCTAACATTTTCCAATATTCAGAATACAAGATGGCACTTTCAGAGAAATTTATTTCCACAGAGAAAAGTTTTCCCCAGTTAAATCAATAGATAGAAAAGTATAAAAGCTTATAAAATGATGGTTTTACTTCCCCTCAACTAGATGTCACCTAGCTCTACGACCAGGAAGAGACCTTGGCCAAGAAGATAAATTGGCATTTTGAAAACCTACAGTTTCACTCCTGCTTTATCACTGGGTTGCTCAAGGTCCTCAGGGCCTTCTGTAAAAGGGCAATAATTATGACAGCCACTTCCAGAAGCATTTGAGGTCTGCTGGTGTAGACAAATACCTAAGAGCTAATTATTACTACACTACTGGCTACACAGGCGTGAAACAAATCAAATTACTCACCTCTAACAGGGGAGAGAGGGTCAGTTCCCTGTTCAGAGACTTCATACAGCTTTGGGAAAATAATTCCCAATCTTTGACTTAGACTGGCTTTTAATAAATTTTGTGGCAACTGCACTTCCCTACCCCAACCAGAGACAATACCAGATAAAAAACCATTAACATGACAAATTCTGCTATTTCAGCAGTAAAATACTTAAGATAAGTAGATTCTCTTTTCCCTTCTATAAGTTTTCATTAAATTTGGAAATGGTGAGGAGTGTGTACAAACACACAACTACAAAGCATGTTAGGGAAAAAAGTTACACTGAAGCAGTATTAAGATTGCAGTAAGCTAAAGCCTGTCAGGTGTCTTTGAAAAAAAGAACCGAAGTAAATCAGCTAAGTGACTGAAACACTGATTTTACTGAAATCAGTGATGATACTTCCATAAATATAAGTGAAATCATCACAGACTATTATAGCATTATTTTTCACGCAATAAAATGTAATTTCTCTGCTATTTATGTCAGTTATGATGTGCTTAAGGTAAGATTTCAGGAATGTATTCAAATTAAAAGACTTTAGTTAAAGTACCATAATGAAAATGAATCAATCTTCACTAATCAGAAAATTTACAATTCCCACAGCACAACATCTGCCTGAAGTCTGTTCATTCTCCACGTCTTCTACAGCCTACATGTTGTATATAATCCATGACAACTATTTTAATTTTGATGGGAAGCTATTAATAAAGCATAGCATGTACACAGCAAAAATGCTGGCAATTTGATTTGCTTCCCTGGCACCTATACAAGGAGACTTGCCTGTGGATGGGCATTGTCACAGATTTACCTGAGAAAGCAGGTTAATGTTACCAGAGGATGTTTCTAGCTTGCCAAGAGATAACAAGATTGTTGGAAATGCCAAGTAAAGAAAAGCTCAGGAAGCACAGCTTGTGAGTGCTGGTCCGTGCAGCATGGAAGCAGAGCAGGAGGAAAGCTTGTCAGGGATGTGCTCGTGCAAGATGGGGCAGGCAGAGGTATCAGAGGGCAGAGCGGCTGGGGGTCCTGCTGGGCTGCAGCAGAGGAAGCTGGGAGCCCTGGAGAACAGCATGTGGCAGCTGATTTCCTAACACTGCCTGGGGCCATTAGGGCAGCTGGGCCTCATTTGGAGTTCAACACAGCTGGGGAGGGGAGAGCAGGGGCCTTTCCTTCCGCAAGGGAGAGGAGGTGGCCAGACCCTCCTAGAGTGAGCTACTGCCCGGTTCAGGTGGCATCTTGATCCAGCCTCTCCAAAAGCCAGGAGCACCAGTTCAAGGTGGTAACTCCTTAGTGTTTCTGCATTTGATTCTACCCCTAAATGCCTAGTGCAATTAGGAAGTGGTTAATTTTCCTCCTCACAGTATAAAAGAGAGGCAGCCCCCAGCGAGCACACCTCAGCAACGGCAGAGGGGACAGCAGAACATGCTTTAAATGGCCTCAAGTGTGCTGAGGTGGCTTGAGGAGGCAGCAGAGCCTGGAGGAAAAATAAATTGACAGAATTTAAAGGGAGGCAAAAAAAAAAGAGAGAGGAAAAAACCATTTCTCTTATTAAGACATGTATCTGCCATATCTGCATTTAAATGTGACCAAAGACAATGATTTAACATGACTAAATTAATGCTCATTGTTAAAAAAGTTACCCAAATAATATGTCTATCCATCATTCCTATATGAGGTCATTCGGTAAAAATAAAACAAACAAACCAACCCCTCTTGCTTTCTATAGTGAAGTTAAGACAAGGTTTTCTTAAAATTCTGCCCATCTGATGCAACAGTGAGCTCGGGAGGATGTGGGAAAGACATTCCATTCTTGGGTTCATTTGAGCCGATCTGACATAGTGACTGAGAAAAAACAGAGCTGGACTTGACTCAGGAGCTCCTCCTTGATCTCACAAACCCGGTTTTATGCTGCCAACACTGACACATCGGGGCTCACCCTCGTGTCCATTGTCCCATACCCAGCAACACTGCACAGAACTCTGCTGGAGCCTACCTGCATGCACCGAGAGGTTTCTAACGGGCAGGAGGTTTGATGTGAGGGTAAAAAATTATTTCCAGATCCACATGCACACTAATTGTAGCTAGCTCAGCAGAGAGCTGCTCAGACTCCCAGCAATGAGCAATCTGCACATCTCTAATTCACTATTCCAGCCCTCACCTTTCCTTTTACCTGCACCACCGATGGATACCAGTGTAATTCTTAAGTTGCCTACTTCTCTTGGCAACTTTTTGAGGTCTGTCTTGGATTAAGCTCTACAGAATGTTAGTATGTGCAAAGCGTAGATGTATTTAGCTGCTATACCTTTTCCTTCCCCACCACCCTACCAAGGAAGTAGGTTCAATTTGGCAACAGTCATTCTAAGGCTTCCCCTCTACATCAACAAATTTCCCACTGTATACAGACAAATTTTATTTAATTTCATTAAAACTTACTATGGGGATTAGAAGACATTATCAGAATTGAATAATTTCAAAATTAAATCTGAAAGAAAACATTAAATAATGGGGGAATTTCCTAAATTTCCTAAAATTTAGATCACTTGCACCTCCGGGCTCTATCACTCTCAGCATTCTTCTCTGAAAAGATTCAGATACTAAGGCACCACCTAACACATCTCCATTGCTGCTGTGCTTCTTCAAAGCAAGTTTCCTAAACCCACTGCAAGTCTTCTTTGCAGTGGCCCATCACTGAACTAGAGGATTAACCACAAGATTTGCTGGAGCAAGAACTGCCTTACAACAGAGCTGGAAGGCAGCCCTCACATTTCAATCTGTCTCCTTACAAAGACACATGAACAAGGCAATTTTTAAATTCCTCTAACCTGACCACAGGTAAAGAAGGATTATTGTTATAGCTTTTAATAAAACAATTAATATGGGCATTCATTATGGAAAGCAAAACTACAATCACCATGAGCTTCCATCAAGGCAGAGAGAAATGGAAATAACAAAAGCAAAATTTCAAAGAGGACTGATTTTAACACTGCTTCACTTAACTGTGTGCTGAAGGACTCAGGGAAATTCTAATCACTCTTTCAAACCCAGAAAAACCTTGTCAATTCAAAGAAGGTGAATTACAAGAAAACCTTGTCAATTCAAACAAATAATCTTGTTCCATGTGGTCACCCAGGTTTCAAAAGATCTGTGCAGAAACATGACATGGGATGTTTGAGAAGAACCAGAGCACAGGTCCAGCAGTGTGTAAGTACAGTAAACACTACCTACTTTTAGTTAAAGAAAAGGTGACTAGGCTCCTTTACATTAAAAAAAAAAAGTCACCTCTGAAAAGTGGATCATTACTCAATAACTCTTGGGAGCCAGAACTGCACATTGAGTTGAAGGCTCCGCTAGTAAAAATATAATCAGATCATTCAGTACACCAGATACCACATATTTGGCCTCCAGGTGGGTCATGACCCCAGAGACTTTAAAGGAGAGGAACCGAACTGGAGGATGAGGGAGGGGGTGAGTGTTGTTGTTATGGCTTAAAGCAATTTCACAATTACCTGATAGCGAATGATGAATCTGATGCAAACACCCTCCATTAAGTCAGCTCTATCAAGTCCTTACTTTGTGTTTAACCTAATAATGTAATTGTGTTCTCCAAAACACATAATCTGGCTTCTGATCTGGCCTAACCCCACAGAAAACTGTCTCTTCAAAGGACAAGAAAGCGAGTTTCTCCACAAAGGCATTGCCAGGCCCAGCACAGCTTCTGTATCTCAAAGGGTTATCTCAGGCAGAGAGACCAGGCATCTATTTATGCTGCAGAATAACTGAACTGGTTGTTTCAGGTACAGCTAGTGTTTTTGATTGTTTACATCATTCTTAGTCATGTTCTGCGAGTATTATTTTTAGAGTAATCATTCTTAGTCATGTTCTGCGAGTATTAATTAATAATAATTATTATTTTAGATGCTCCATTAGAGCATCACTAGGATGTATGAACATGCATACAGCGAAAGGATGTCAATTAATAATGACAATAACAAAAATATACATTACTTGAAAGTGCAGACTTCAAATACTTCTATATACAGTATCAACCATAGCATGCAGTGGGGAAGAGTTATGTGTGATTCAAAATAAGACTGTAAGGTAGAATAGAAGCCTTACTTCATAACCACTGTAAGATCCCTTTTCTCCCCCCTCACAGTCTTTTCAATATCTTGAGATTCTCACCCCGTTTTGTCTTCATTAGGGACATTCAAACTCAACTGTAAAAGAGCTTACAATCTTATGTAGCAAGTGACAACTCATTCACAACGCTTTTCAAGAAAAAATGAATTAGTTTGGATTTACGTTATTTACAGTGCAATTTCCTCTCATCTTTATTTTTCATTTTATTTCGAAGAAAATATGGTTTGCATCCAATACTATTTAGAGTCTCATCTCTCAGTCTAATGTTGCCACTACTGTGTAAGAGTAACGGGAAAGATCGAGAATATTTTTTTTTTCCTGACAAGGTTATTTCTCTTATTGCTCAATTAATGGTATCTGTACTTGGAGTATTGCATCAGATTATCTGGGATTTGGACAATTACTTGGACAGAGACAGAAAAATACATACACTACAGAGCGACATGCAGGATGGTAGAACAGGGCAGCTGTTTCCCTACAACATCAAACAAAAAGCAAATCACAAGTCGTCTTAATATGGAGGTTGCTATGCCCCTTACTTCTCCATCCCTTCCACCCCAAGACTATTCCTACAGTCCTCATGAACAGCTCACAAAACAATAAACATTCTAAAGGTAAAAGTAACACCTGGATGCAGGGTGGTGTTACTACGTTGAACTTACATACATGAAGCTATCAACTTTGAATCACCCCCAAATGCTGTGAAAATTAAGTCTGAATTGCATTTTTAGAAATTTGGTGATCTGGGTATTTTCAGCTTCACAGAATAAACTAGCAGTGATGGAACACTGAGGCTGGCAAAGGAAAACCACCAAGAAATAGCAAGTGCAACACCATCTCATTCTTTTACCTAAAGTTTGAAATGTTTCTTGAGCTCTTTTTAACAGTGTTATCCACTGAGCTGGACACAAAAAGAGCAGTTTACAACCACAAACACAGAATACACTGAGAGGCACAATGGTACAGAAGTCACTGCAAGCTGAGCTCAAGTCAAGTTTTACAAAATGGCAGCTCAGCAGTTTTAAGTTACAAGTTCAGCACTTGTGTTTATTGCCTAACACTACACATTCTCCTTCATCTGTCAAATGTGCTGACAAAATACTTTCTCAGAATCTTTAGATGCAATCTTTTTCTAAGCCTGAAGTTCTAAAACACTATTTCAGAGTTAAGTCTGCGTAGTTGGAATCAAGCGACGTAAAGCCAACAATAGTCAGTTCTTCTTATCCCCCAACGGTAGTGGAAGTTATTTTGCAAGATTTCTGCACATGAAGCTTTGTGACTACAACTGTACAGATCTTGCACTGGCTTTACTTTTTCCAGGTTATGACTTCCACTCAGGAAAAAAAATGCTGCATTCTAGATAGGTTAAACTCTAAAAACACTGAGAGGAACACCGGTGCAGACAGTGCACCAACACATTCCTCTAGTGAGGACTGAGGTGATTTAAGATCAAGCATGTTTCAAGCTTCATTTGATGCCATTTCCTCAGAAAACAGATGCAATACGCAGATGAAGGAAAACATGTAAGAGCTTTCAGGAGTTAATTATGTTGATTTACCCTACTCTGACTGCAAAACTTTTGGAGTCTTTTCAAATGATGTTATGAAATGAGTAGATAAATTACTGTGACGGTTTTGTAGGGTTTTCTAAATAAATTTGTAGAAGATGGAGCAAATCCTTTTATGCTGCGGAGATCTTTCACAGTATACAAGGGAAAAGGAACATTACTATGCACCCTTAACAGAAGGGATACACTTCTCTTCCAACAGAAAAACCTTCTGGTGGGGAAATAAAAGGTTATCAACCTACAAACATTGCTTTGGGTTTTGAAATTTCGATATTGTTAAAAGACTTCATTATTTTAAAAGGAGTATATGCTCACACAGTCATGCAGAGATGGCACAAATAAATCACTAAAGAGCACTTTTGAAAACCTCAGCCTGCTTCCTTAAAACGTGCATGCTCATACATACCTCTCCCCACTTATGTTTTCTGTCCTAAATCAATAGGACTATTTACCAGGTCATTAATGCCAGTGCAATACAACCAAATCAGCTATGATGCTTAATCCTAGCTGTAAGATCAAGGCATATTTTTGCTGTGTAATTTTGATTTTGCAATTAGTTGCAGACATAAATTACAATTTATTCTTCTAAGCACCTAACGTGTTCGCACGGTCAGGCAGTTACGTGTTTGAATCACCTCTGTGCCCAGCAAGATCATGGAGCAGATCCTCCTGGAAATTATGCTAAGTTACATGGAAAATAAGGAGGTGACTGGTGACAGCCAACAAGGCTTCACTAAGGACAAATCGTACCTGAAAATTTGGTAATCTTCTGCAATGGAGTTAGAGTGGTGGGAAGGGATCTCATGCAGAGGAACCTCACAGGCTTGAGAGGTGGTCTCATGAAAACTTCATGAAGGTCCTGCACCTGGGTTGGGACAACCTCAGGCATAAATATGAGTTGGATGGAGAATGGATTGAGAGCAGCCCTGAGGAGAAGGACTTGAGGATATTGGTTGACAAGAAGAGTAACATGACCCAGCAATGTGCACTTGCAGCCCAGAAGGCCAACCGCATCCTGAGCTCCACCAAAGGCAGCACGGCCAGCAGGTCAAGAGAGGTGATTCTACCCCTCTACTCTGCTCTGGTGAGACCCCACCTGGAGTGCTGCATCCAGCTCACACTAAGAATGACGTAAACCTGCTTGAGCGGGTCCAGAGGAGAGCCATAAGCTTGATTAGAGGGCTGGAGCACCTCTTCTGTGAGAAAAGGCTGTGAGAGTTAAGGCTGTTCAGCCCAGAGAAGAGAAAGCTCCAGGCAGACCTTCAGTGCCTAGTAAAAAGCCGGAGAGGGACTTTTGACAAGCGCATGGAGTGATAGAACAAAGGAAAATGGATTTAAACTGAAAGAAAATAGATTTACATTAGATATTAGGAAGAAATTCTTCACTGGGAGGATGGTGAGGCACTGGGGTTGGAACTAGATGGTCCTGAAGGTCCCTTCCAGCTCAACCCATTCCATGATTCTATGAATTCATGCAGCTACCCCTCTTAATAACACAGCAGATAAAATTAATGCAGTATATAAGCAATTAACATAATAAAATAAGCACAAATTTGTTCCCCCAAAAATGTATTCAAAATCAGTAACAGTTCCCAAAGCCAATATATTTTAATTGAACCTTTGTTATTTTTATATACTTCTCATATACATAAGTGTTCAGTCACTCACCGACAACACATATTCTGTTAATACACAGATCTTATTGTAAATAAGCTAACAACTATATTTAGTAATTACCAATTAAAACAAACTATTCAGAAGCATCAGAGACATAAAATCTATTTATGTAGTTTACAATAATCTATGAAGGAAACTACCTTCTCAGATGCACCAGTTAATTTAAAGCTTTGTTTCTAATGAAGATTTAACGTTAATTTCAATAGAACACTGTCTAATATTCCACCATTAAAAAAAAATTTATTTCCATAACTGGGAAGCTCAGTGAATGATCTTTCTAAATAAACACAAGTCTGTATTTGTCAGCAATTTTAATGCTGTAATTATCACTAATTGCTGACTTTCATGAATTATGTTTTTGTTCGGGGTTTTTTTCCAGTTGCTTCTATCCTGAGAAATTGAAAGGAAAAGTCACCAATGTTTCCAAAGAGCCATATAATGCCATAAAAAGAAGCAATCACAATGGCATCTCAGCTGGCATTGCTTGTGAAAATGAAAGGGATGATGATCCATTAAGCATTTTAGGACTGGGCACTTGGAAGCTGAGCACTTCACCTACAATCCCAGGCATACTTCCAATGTCTTCTCAATTAAGTTTGTGACCAACGCTTCAATACAACTGGACAAACAAAAGACCATCCTATAAAGCTAAAGATATTGAAGTAATTTCAAACCACTGAGTTTGCTCAACCTGTTTGTGTTTCATTTTTTTCCTGCAAATTTTCTCTACACCAGTTCTCCTGATCTGCTTTCAGAACTCAGTGCTGTAAGTACACGTTCACCTGCCTGGTACTGCCTTCAATAGGACTGTGGAGTAGGACTGTGTGTTATGGCTTAGCAAACCCTGTATGTAAATAATTGTAAATCCTTAGGCCACTAGGCTGCAAAATTTTAAGTTTTAAACATCACAGCTTATGCTGTTTATTTATTGTAGGCAGAAGGTACCATTTCTATAGGAACTTATGCTTGACATTTTTAAAGACTGCTCACCAAGATGGCATTACTCGATAGGAAAACAGCAAAAAAATTCACTATTAAGATACAGAAAATAGAAGCTAAAATGTAATCCATTCTGACATATCTCAACGTCAGATGTAGAGTACAAGCTTTAGAAAGAAAATCCTTAACAAAGATCATTTTAGATACATATAACTACAATAAAAGTGTTTTTCTCCACATTCTTTTCTTTGGTTTTTTTTTAAACTTTTCTCATGTGAAAGTGCTGCTAAATAAGGGCAGCAATATTTTTATTGCCAAGCAATATAAACGAATCGCTATTCATTTTGCAGAGACATTACTGGTTCTGAAAATTCTCAGTTCTCGAAACACATACGAACTGACACTAATAAAAATAAAACTTTCTGAATAATAGGCATAATGGCAATACAGATTACATTGGCTCTTAAAACTTTCCAAACAAAGATGACCCAGTTCGCCACAAATATCCACTTAATACTTTATTTTTCCACAGTATTCATCTTATCTGATGCGTGTTCTGGTTTCTGACAGCTGCAACATGCTAAAAATAAAGCACTGGAGTAAAAATTTGTTGACTTCAACCTTCCCTTTGTTGCAAGCAAACTTTTTCCCCCCTGAAGTTGGCAGTTAGAGATGTAACCATGGCACTTCTTCAAACACGCAACTTGAAAGTAATTTCAGGGTTACCAATTAAAAAAAAAAAGGTCTCTGCAGCCAGAACGTGTCTATGACCCTCTACAAAGAATAACACCCCGCATCCAAGTGACCCGCACGTGGCATTTCCCCCTTCTCCCTCACCCGTAAAGTGCATAATTCTGCCAAAAGCACCATCAAGTTTTGTTCCTCTCCATCTCCAGAAAGATTATTAAATGAATCCCTAACACAGATTTCTACATTAAAAAATAAAATCAAATCAAGAAGAAATGAAGTCAGCTTTAAGTAATTAAACTAGCCTTCACTAATGCACTTGGATAGAAGGTTAGGTAAGTTGTTGGTTCCTCACATCCTCTGAAAAAGGACTTTTTTTCTCTCTAGAGCCCAGTCTGGAAACAGGCAAGCCTGAACAAGAGTTCTCCTTGGTTTTACAAGCTTAGTCATCCCTAAAAAGGAACCAGCAAAGGTGGAAATGAGCCCCTCTTCTTTCAGAGGGTTGTGTCAACATGTTTGTCAAGTTCTCAGAGCATGTACCTGCACAGCTCGTCCAAAAGTACAATTTTCAAATAAGTCAAAATGATCACGTTTCTGCTCTTTTGAATTCAAAATATGTTTTAGAAAAGAACAAACAAGGTTTTTCTTATCTGAAGCTCCCATGTAGTCACTGGATAGAGAGGCATATCTAACACTTCTGCAGTCAGTTTTAGCCCATGATGCAGAAAGAAGAAAAAACCAGCACAGCAAACCCAGCTGGCCATTTCTATGCAAGAAACAATGAACTGAATGGACAAGAAAACCCTCTATTAGGTCAAAACCATAAAAATCAGCTTAAATCCACAAATAATGTCAATTTCATATCATTCAGACACTTTTTACAACTTCCCTGCTGCTGGGAAACTGTGTCCAAATTTCTCATAGATAATTTTAGTGGAAATGAACTTCCAAGTGCAGAGTGCTTTGTACAGTTCTTCCTTTCCTTTTCCGCAGCATGTGTTTGTCATGTGTCAAAGCTGACTCTGCTTTCCCCCCTCCCCAGAATACCACAAATTCTTCTGTAAAATAAACAAAGTTCTGTTCAGAATCTCTGAAATTACCAGAGGCAACCCTGTTTGAGATCAAAGATGCACATCACTGTTGGTCCATCTGTAATATCCCAGATTGTAGTTAGGATGAAAGTTGCAAGAAATGGGCAATCAGCAGAACAACACTTGAATGCCATATCCAAGGATATAGCTAAAAAAGAAGAGTTTTGACATTCAAGCTACCTTTTCTAAATACTTAGGAATCTCAAAAGTTATTTGTGGGATAAATGTCCACAAATGACATTTTTATAATGCCATTTAGGTCTAGAGAAAAAACCCACCTTAATCTTTACTCAAAACAGAAATCAAAAAATTCAAATCACATACTATTAACATTTAATAGGAGAAGGAAATAATTTTCAATTTCTAATGCTTATATTATTCTGTGATGCAACTCATCAGCCACTATGATAAACTGGG